>JAOWBP010001760.1:62247371-62259566 GCA_028571105.1 Tragopan temminckii | reverse complement strand
AAGGGACCTTAAAGATCATCCGGTTCCAAACTGCCTGTTATAGGCAAGGATGCCTTTCAGTAGATTGAGTTGCTCAGATATAGTTGTTTCAACACCAAAACAAAGATGCCTTTTTTTTGGAGGTGCCGAGAAGTTACTGCTTTCACCTATTGGGACTGAGCTCACCTGTCCCCAAGGACCACTCAGACAGACAAGCAGCAGGTCCATTCTACCCCATTCTTGAGAAATCCTGCAGACAGTCTTCCAGTCAGAAAATCTCCTCAGTGCCTCCTGCTTGCTTAAAAGATACAGAGGCAAGAAAACAGGGAAGGATAACCTGGGAAGTCTGGATTTGGATACCCTGGCTGCTCTCAGGCGGGCATCAGTTGTGGGTCAGCCTGTTCACTGCCATGTGAGATAATATGAATCCAAGAGCTTAGAGAGAGGTAAACATATTCAAGTGGTTCACACAAGGTGATTTGATCATCGCTGACCTGATGCACGAACCTGTGCTGTAATTCCTATCTGATGCATCAACTTCCACTACAACATTTGTGGAGAGGTGATGACAGTATTTTATTTGTCCACAAGAAGCCTCAAAGATCTTCTGCTAAGTGTTTTATCTTACCATTATTTAACTTTAGAGCTGATACCTTTCAATTCCAGCTGTTAGGTGACACCTTGTTTACTTAATGGTTTGACTGTAACTGCAAGTACTGCAATTCTCTGCTTTCCTCAGACCAGCTATGGCTATTGTAACTGTGGGTCCCAGGCTGGTGGCAGTCTCTGGGTCACAGCAGGAAACTCCCGGTGCCATTTCAATTACGAATTAACCTTCTCTTCTCCACCATGTCTTCTAAAGCTTCCATCACTGGCTCTTCAGTGACCCAAAAGATACATGATGCAAGCTTTAAGAAAAAAATAAATAAATCCAGAAATACAAAAAAGAAAATTAGAAAAGAGAAAATTTCTATGTACAGGAAACAGACAACTAGACTTAAGCACTCTTTTAAGGTCAGATTAAGCAAAGTAAAGGACAGGGAGGTTTATATGCTGCGTTGGTCTGTATTATCTTAGGACCTTAAGTTCTACCTGACTACATCTGCACTGAGTGTCAAACTTCAAAGTACATAAAACATGTCCCTCAAAGGCAATTAGCCTTATTGATAGGAAATAATGTGGAGTCATACACATCACTAAGCTGTTTGTTGCTAAAAACATATGCTGAATTTTCTGTTGAATTTAATCTGGTTTCAAAACAGCTGCCAGTGGCTCTCATGATAGCTTCCTCCAGTGAATTAAAACATGCTTCCTATAGGTAGACCTGATACTCTCTTTTTATTTAAGTCTTAAAACAACCACTCAAGCCTCATCTCAAGCTTTCAGACAAATTAAATCTCATCTTTAAAACAGTCCAAGCCTGGGCTAGAAGGAGCTGTAGCTTGACCAAGTACATCTGCTCGTATTTGTTTACTTCCATACGGTAAATAAAGTGCCCAAGGATACCGATTTTAGTAGTGTTAGACTGAGCTGGGACTTGGAGCTGTTTGCTGGCAGCCTCCCATAAAGTAGCACAGATGAAAATTCAGTGCTGCACAAAAGACCTGAACTGGAATAAACCAGCCTTTTCTCTCTTCAGAGCTTGCATTGCACCTGTAACAGCAAGTATGACTACTTATTCCAATAAAAAACACCAATAACCTGCCTATAAAATTCACGAAGAGTGTCTCATTTTCAAATCCTAGTAGGGCTCAACTGCTTTCTGCTCACCTAAAACCTGTATTTCATCTTCGAATTGAACCATATTTCCTACTCTTCGTGTTTGTTGACTGCTGCAGTGCATCATTTGAATAGATGCCATATTCCACCCCATAATGTGATCAGTTTCACTGGTAGTTGAGAAAAACAGCCAATATAACATTACTCACTGGGGAATTCTTGTCAGAAAGTGCTGTACAGAGATAAAACCTTATCGTCTTTGGGTCTTGGGAACACTAACGAAGCAAAACTTGGTACTGGGATCAGGAAGTACCCTACAGGTTCTGGCGTCAGATGTGGTGAAGCTGAGGGATGTCTTATCTGGGCTTTATCTGTCTGTTTATTCAAATGCCAAATGCTTGGTATTTCTGGACTCTTAAAAGAGCATCTACTTATTTTTCCAATGTAAAAGCAATTCAAAGCTTTTTTTTAGAGGGAGAAAAGGAAAAGGTAAGAGATTCGAAAGAAGAGAGGGGAGAAAAGCAGGACGTCTTTCAGACTACAGAGCCAGAGTGCTACCAGCACCAAGGAATAACTCATAACCATAGTTAAGCTACGTCGGCTTCAGTCATACCCAAATACACACTTTAATACAGCAAACAGCCCCCCACGTTAATATTTAACCCATAATGCATGCTTACTGCTTCTGCTCGTGCCTTTAGGATGGTTTGTCTCTACTTTTTAAGATGTCTTTTACATTTTAAACTATGTTTGCAAATTTTAAGCAAGACAGTTTCCACACTACAAACTCCTTTGCAATAATGAGGACAAGCACAGCCAGCCAATCAGGCAGGCTTACCCTCAGCAACAGGCACAGGTGTAACGAAGGCAATAAAATGGGGCTCAATTATTGCAGCAGAGAATTTCCTTCTTTGCATTAACCTCAATATCCCCTTTTACAGTATATTTTTATATTCTTACTTGAATCAATAAATAGATAGTACAGCTACCACCAAAGGGAGGGAAAGGAGTTACTGCAAGATTTTCTCCCCTTTACATGCATGTATGCCTGGACTTTGTTGCTGTTGTATTTGACTTTTCTCCACCGGAAAGGATCAACAGGGAGTCACCTCCCATCAGAAAACAATGGGAATTACACCACACAGAATGACAAGGAGGTGGCTTGTTTCATCCCTGCACTGCAGGGCTGGAAGCCTTTGCAGCAAGAAATGGATAGCATTTCCTGTCACACAGTGATGGTCTCATTTCTGTTTTATTGCTCAACTGCTAGAAACAAAATACACCATTTCTATCTTGTATTGTGCCATATGTGCAACACACACCAAACATTTCTGTCTTGTGGTTTCTCCTAATTACTATCATTACCACTGAAGACCTCAAAAAGTACTGGAATGCTCATTTTTATCCTCAATATCGACCCATAGCCTCCAGCCACTCTGTGTGGTGAGTGTTAACGCTATGAATCAGCAGCAAACACACCACATTCCCTCAGAGGAGTTTAGGAAACTAAAGAAGAGACAGCTTCCGTCCACATGGACTCACTGGAGTGGCACTGCTGAGGGGAAGATGAAAGGCAAATGGGTCTGAAGCCTGACCGCCGCAACCTCTTGAGGCTGCTCTGCAGAAAGCCTTTGGGTAGAGGTAACAGCAGAAGGATTTCAGATCACTGATGACTCATGAGCCATAGCAGAAGTCACTCAGGCCAGTGCTGCGATCTGCAAGGAACACTGCTGGCTGACACAGCCATGGAAAGAGAAAACCACATTAATGCTGGGAACTAACCATAGCTATTCCTAATATGTAAGTTGCTCTGGAAGTAGTGCCTCCTATTTATTTCCATGGAAACGACAACAAAGAACGCAATAACAATATTTGATAGAGCAAATTCTATGCTACAAAACAGTATTTTGCAATGTAATCATTGCCATTAGCTGATTTGCATGGGTTAGTTGATTGAGACACTCTTCATTTTGTGTGTGACAGCTGTTCATGACTGTCTAGAATGAGACGTCTTTTGCATTGATAGCCATTGCTGAAATGCAACATCCACTGCCTCACTGTTTACATTCACTGTTTGCTCTCCATAAGCATTCAGCAAGCATCAATGAATGTTGAGTGGTGCCATTTTCTCCACATGGAGGAATTCAGTTCTACATCTTTGCTTCTTACAGATGCCATTTTGTCAGATTGCCCCTCTGCTGCCATCTGTCACATGGCAACAGAATGTAATGGAATATTGGTTGAGAGCTATTGGGCAAAGTTCCACCTCTACTGCCATACCAACAACCACATACACCTCTGACATCATGAGTTAACCTAATAAAACAGGAGGCATTACTTTTGAAGCAGCCATTGTATTAATAGGGTCCAAAAGAAAAAGGGTCTTCCGTTGTTCCCTGCTGTTTAACACCAGCCTTCCAGCTAAGGAGCAGGCATGCAGTAGGCAGCTGCTCCTTACCCCCCTGCTTCCCATTCCCACATTTATCACCTCCACACTCCTGTGCAGAGCACTCATAGCTCAGTCACTTCATTTCTTACAGACACTGTATTCGTACATACACACAGCGCACTGGGAGAGGAAGGAGACAAAGTAAGAGAATACTGGTTATTTCTAGTGTGAAAAAAAAGAATAGTAATCTCTGTCAGCCAGTGGGAGTACGTAATAGCTGACCTCCTGCACCCTGTCTTTGATTTTTCCCTGAACCCAATCATCTTCTGTTGGCTAATTCCCAGTGTTTTTTCCTCAGGCTGGTGGGCTGGCATGGATGGTTAACAGCTGCCAGGACTTCTCCCCCATCAGAGCCGAGAGATTCTAATGTTAGCTGCCTGGCTCCATCCCACCCAGGGTGCCACATGCCTTAGCCTTCCAACACGATCAGCTTTTGCCAGCCTTGAACCCAAATCTATCTTCCATCCTGCCTTTCTTCTTCTGAAGATTAACTATGTGAGGGAGCCAGCCTGTCTCAGCTGAAGGACCAGATGACAGATTTCACAGGGCTGGACCTCACAGGGAAACAGCAGATTTCACAGCAACCTTTGGTAAGTAGAAAAGTAATGAAGATGCAGAGCAATTCAGCATACAGTGTATGCCAGCAGACCTCTGCTTTGAACACTGCTCCATTAATTGTAAGGAAGAGGTCAACAAAAGTGCTCCCCAAGCACATCACACATCCCTTCCTACAGAGAAGAATGACCTGGAATGACCTGATGAAGGTTTTAATTATGTGTACATCTCAAAGCCACAAAAACCCACGTGGGGTTGGGAATTCCATTTCCAAGAGGTAGGAATCACAAACAACAGAGGGGGTTTGTTGTTGCTGTTCCAATGTTTTCCTCATTGAAGGGAAGTCTGTTTTCAGAAAGCAAGGTGTGCATGGTGTCTGTGCAGATGGTGCTCTCCTGGACAGCCCCCAACTCTCAGCCTGCCCAGCCAGACCTGCTCCCTGTGCACTTTTAACAGAAAAGCGGGGCAGGTAATAATAGCAAATAAAAAGCCTATTCTGCAGAGCACTGGCTCTTTCTCAAGGAAAGTAGAGTACCACTACAGCATGAATGACTCAATCATCTACTCAAGAGCTATTACTTGCAGCGATGAAGCAATGTTAATTGGATAATGGCCTGCTGCCAGCTAATATTGGCATGACCTACAATACCCTTGGCTGACAGCCGTGTCTGCCTCTCTATCACACCTTTTTTTGTAATCTGAATGGGAAGTGGAAACCATTAAAAATGCCTCATAAGTGCCATTTAACTTCTTATCATGAATTAAAAGCTTAATTAAGTGCCTTGTTAAAGGAAGGAAGACCAGCTTTTGTGATTAAATAAAACAAAACAACAGTTAGGGGTATGGATTAAATGAGTAACTTTACAGCTTCAAACTTAAGTCCTGGAAAATATTAATTTTTGGATGCATTTAACAGCAGCTGGTAGATAAAAACAGCACAACTGCTATAAAATACCCAGGGTGAAAAGCACATGAGATTGTAGTTGTTTACCAAAACTGCAAATGAAGAGAAAAGTGTAGAAGTTAAGAGCTATTGGGGTCCTTGTTTATGAGCTGTACGGAGCTGCAGCTGACACGCTTCAGCCCTCAGTCTCGGCTCTGAGTCCTGTCACTTCACATGCCACAACCACATTTGAGCACCTGCTATTTCGTGGCTGTTTTTCCAAGCACTTATCTAGACACTGAAATATGCTGCTTTAAAAAGAGGTGTAGCATGAAATCGAATTACTGGTGTCGGCTTGAAAGGGTTTATGGAAACTCTTTAATCAGTGCAAAATTAGCTCCATACTGACTCAGTTTAAATAAGTTGATTAGGAAAAGGTTTGAACTGAGGCACATTAAGTCAAGCTTGAAGTGACATGAAATGTCCAAAACAAGGTTTTACACTGGTTTGAAATCCAGTAAGCTCAACTAGTCTGCACACACATATTGCGTGTGCAGAATGTCTCACTACTGAAATGATGAGCATATCATAAAGCCTGCACTTACTGTAATTGGATATAAACAAGAAATAATGTACAAAACATCTGTTCGCTGTTTAGCTAGACAACAGTTAACAAGGACTGGATGCCAGATTAACAAAAAAGACCCCAGTATGCTATAAAGTAAAAAAGAAACCCTCTGCAATCCAGTCTTCAGAGGCAGATTTACTGCTCTGAATAATGAAATAGAAGTTCTTTTGTTTTCATGTTAAGCTTCCTCATGCCAACATAACACGACTGCAAAAGCATTACATATAAAGCCTTATCCAGCTCCAACATCAAGCCTTTGATAAATAATAATAATGCTCATTCTCTGTAATTGTGTACTTTAGCAGTTTTCAGACCACAACAGAATTTAGAACACAATTCTTGCATGACTGACTTAAAAATATCTTAGTTAATTTAGGAGTGATTGTCACCTTTGGGAAAGTTTTGAACTGTGAAGACTATATTTAAAAACAATTTGTGTTCTCTGATTTATTATTACAACTGTATGCCAATGAAAGTTGTTTCTAAGGTTGAACAATATATTGGCCCAGAACACTAACTTTGACTTTTGTCTGAAATTTTTCCACTGCTACCATAACTCCCTATGTGAGAAATTAAGTCAGTTTTCACATATACCTTTAGAAATAATTCAGGGGCTTCCAGAGCTCTGCAGACCATGGACTAAAAACAATAGCAATGGGAAGAGCCATTAGCTTGTGAATTGAAAAAGACCCTGCTAACTTCTTTTAATGCAATATATACAAGATGGTTCTTTACTCCACATTATCAGCTTCCAAAAAAAGCCTGTTGCTGCAGCTCCTTTTGCAAGCAGCTCTGACACACTTCCTTGTTGGAGACACTTCACATATCCAAGCACAGGAACCTAGCGCGGTATACATCCCGAAGAGCAGCAGCAGAAGCAGAGGAGTGCACCTTAATCAAGCAATTATCAAGAAGCAATGATCTGCACCAGGCAGCTCTCTTTAGCCTCAGTAACTAACATCTGTGAGGAAATTATTTAACTGACCACCTCACACACAACTACTCAAATACATTAGTCACTGAGCAAATTAGACTCCATGGAGCTACTAGCAATGCATGTGCATGTGGAAGATGTATGTACAATTAGGAATAAGTAACTGTGCATATCTGTTTTGATAGGCCAAGGATGTCCCTTTCCGCTATGAAAAAGGTAAAGACTCTTCAAGTGACTGTGGCACATGCTGAGGTGGAGCACAACAATTTCAGAGTAAGGAAAAAACCTTATGACCCGGTTTGACTGCTTCTGCAAAAGCATGGACTTTACTGGAGCTGCAGCAGCAAACAGTGTAAACTTAACTCACTAAGGCTTTTTGATTTTGAGATACATACTAAAATATAAAACCTCAATACTCCATTTATCTAAAGGGGATTTATTTAAATAGAAATAATTTGTGGTTGCACAGGAAGAATGCTTTTTTTACATACCATCTAATATAAAACACATGTAAAGATAAATTTTTGTGTTTCAGATCTTTAGTGTCATATAAACCCAGGTCTGTGTTATCAGGTCCCATCCTCTGGTCTTGAAGGTAAGCAAGCATGGTTCCTCTGCCACCCTACTCCTCGCACTCATCAGTGGCTCAACACCTCACTGCTGCTGTGATTAAATATCTGCTAACCTAGTTTTACTAAAAGCCATCATAAACCAATCAGCCATCACTATTATCAACACAGTCTTTTAGTATCAAAGAGAAACTTCCCCCTCTTAGTTGTTTCACCCCCTCTGCCTACATGGAACTGTAGGTCCTTGCAGCCATCACTCTGGCAGCACGAACTTGCTATAGCCTTTTCTCCTCCTCCTTATTTAAGCTGGGGTCCTTCTGAGCACCTCAGTCACTCTCATATTCTTCAATTTTGTTCTCAATTTAAGAAATCATACATGATATCCAAGAGAAGGTCTCACCAAGGCTTTGTAGAAGAGCACTGATCCTCTTGTCACACATGTGAGCTATTAGGCACCTACTGTAACCTCTCTGCTTCCACCATTTTGCTTTGCAGGGTAAAAGCTATGCAACACTGCCTGAGACACAATTCTTCCACTGGAAATTATTAGTGGACAGTGTCAAATCATTGTGTGCATCCTAGCGTGTCCTCTGTGATATATGTGAACTCCTATGCAAAATGTCTGGGTTGAAATCTCTTCATGAGTAATACTCAGTGTCAGGACTTGTGAAGTCATGCCCAGTGACCTACTTCTTCCAGTGCTCTCCACCTTGCATCATAACAACATCACAATACCACTGAGGTCTCCAGAGAGCTAAACCAGAGAGGGGAAAAATAATGTGTGACACTTCAGGACCTGTCATCACCTAAAACAGTCTCATACTTTTTCACTGGTGTTAAGCAAATGATGTTGAAAACCCCTCTGCCTCATGCTGTAGGCCAGAAGAGCTCCTCCCGGAGCAACTGCCTTCCTGAGCCTTGGGGATGTCACCACCGCAGTGTGACCTGCACAGGTGGGGACTCGGGGCAGGCAGGGGGTGACCGCAACCCTTGCACGTCCCTGCTGGCAAAGCCATCAGCATGCCCTATGGTATCTGCAGTATTGCAGTCATAGAGCTGTGAGGAAATTACAGTGGGGGTGGAAGCCAGCCAGTGAGATTTTGTGGTAAAATAAAGTAAACTTTCCAGTGAGGTATGTATTTCCTACGTCCCTTGGCTTCCTGCTGTGTGAGCCATGCTGCATGAGAAAAACCCTGCATTTTGACAGAATGTGTTGGTGCTTTCTTGGCAGAAAAACCATGGCCTGAAACAGTTAAATCCCAAAGCAGTTGTGAAGACAAGAGAAAGGAAGCAAGGCTGAATGGGACACAGGAAAGGGGAAAGACGAGAACAAGGATATGAACTGCTGGAAAGGGGTGGGTAGCGATGAGACTCCAAACAATGTGACAGTTCAAATGACTTTTCAACAATAACCTGCTGTCTAACAGCCAAGTGACCCCTTTCAAATTTCCTGTCTGGAAGAGCTGAAGAATATTCGGGTACTGATAATGTGCTGAATGAAGTGATAAATGCTGAAGCGTTTTAAAGCTTTGCTGCTGTAAATGTGAGGAGTGCTGGCAGGTTTTGCTCTCCCCTAGTGAAGAAGGCTGTGAGAACATGTTCATCCTCCAGCTCCCAGCAATCCTCAACCCATTCCAAGCCCAAAACCACAGCAGCAGCAACAAATACCATACCTCTTCTGGCAGGCTGACAACCAGGTCATTTTCCGTCTGCCCCACCAAGGCCTGCAAGAAGTACTCGCTGCAGGCGGCCAGCACAGCCCGGTGGGCGCGGAACTCCTTCCCCTCCACGATGAGTGTCACGTCGCAGAGAATATCCTGCTTGCGCTGGTCATTTAAGCAGAGGAGAATATTGGTACAGTGCACTGTTGACTCATACACATACATGGGGGAGTCAGTCTTCTCATCCACAGACATGCCGTTCACACCCTGGAGCACAGGAGAGGAAGAACAAAACACAGACAGGTAGTGAGAAGCAACGCTCGATTTAGTAGATGAAGCAACATTACATGGGAAAGTTTAGAAGATTTTAGCAAAAATAGCGAGAATGACTACTGGGTCTTCTAATAGTGAAAAAAGGGGGGTTTGTCCTTGCTTCTGTTATTTTTGACACTGAGGGAAAAAACCCTCAAAACCCCAGTCTTCTCTCAAGAGGACTGCGAGTGCTATGTGGTTCCACTGAAGACCCCCACTCAAGCGAAAGGCAAGGTGGGCTGTATCTGATGGAGCCAGCCTCCAGCTGGAGTGACTTCATTTCTCACTCAGAAGCAGAGATATTCTAAGCCTTAAGGGGGAGAGAAAGATGTTTGGTTGCTTTAGAAGAAATCCATTTCCAGGTTTTCACACATTCACTTGTGGTTTAATGTCATTTACAGAAAAGTACACTTTCTGAATTCCAGGACCACAGACACAGGAAAATCCCCTGAGCTCTGTGGTGCTCCAACTATGGGTGGCTGGGCAGCACGTGGGTGCCGGGGCCGTTCCCTCCTGCTGAGATGTCTCCCCGTGCTGACAGCAGCCCGACGTCTGTAGGACGTACAACATGCGCTACCAGCCTCTGAGTTAGGAAGTTCCCTGCCTGTTGCTCTGTCGTTTCTGACGCATGTCGCACTGTCAGCACCTCTCAGCACAGCCATCGGGTTGTGGTGGTGTTGGGGGGGGTCAGGTTCCCTCAACGCCCAGCACCGCGTGAACCCCGTCAACACTTGGACACATTGAAGTCATTTTTCTCCTACCCAAAACTTCCTACTGAGCATCAGACTGAATGCTGTCTGCGTTACTTTCCTGCTTCAGCTTTTCTGACTAAGCAAGTGGAAACCCCGTGCTGTGTTGAAGCACACTTGGTACCTGAAAACAAACTGAACACTTGTTTGAAGGTTTACATGGGAGAAAGGATTATTTTTATGTATCAGTCTACCTGCTGCCAAAAGGAAAGCAGTGCAAACATCCAAACTTCACCTATTTTAAGGAATTGTTCTCCTTGTCACAAACAACAACTGCCTTCCAAGCAGCACGACTCAGAGCTGAGGGTGACAGAGCAGAGTGTTCTGGTGTAATACTGCTGTGCTACAAATACTTGACTACTGTGCAAAGTGCAAGCAAAATCCCTCCTCCACTACTTTTTTTGAAGAGGATCTTTGCAGCATTTTCCTTTCCTAGAATGATAGACAGGTACATTGGCAGACAGAAAATATCTTGAACTATTCTCTTGCATTCAAACCAGGATACTGTTTTCCTAAGGTGTCATTCAGAAGGTAGTGATAATCCAGACAAGAATGGTTTTAACAGAACCTGTGTTCTGCTTGTAAATATATCCTGAACTTCTCAATGATAACTCCATCTTCCCACTTCAATAGTATTTATAAGCCACTGGCTACGATGCCTCTTTCAAAACAGTTATTTTTGCCAACATTATGGAACTCTCATATTATTGCAGTTCTTAGTGGAATGCTTACAGCATCTCTCTAATGGAGATTTACAACACGCTGACTCAAGCTACGTTTCTGGGTACACTGAAATGCCTACATTAACAGAAAAACAATGCGACATCCACCTTCTTTTCACTGACTTCACACCCAGAGATGAGCTCCAAAGCTGCTCATCTACCCGCACACAGCTATGGGAGGGAGACATCTTGTTGTTTCATGCTACATGTTGGATTTCTTAGCCAGAGGAAAATCCATTCTTTTTTTTTTACATCATACAGTGACACTAACGAGAAGAACTGACAAGCAATCATTTTATTAGCACTACGGTAAGGCACAGAGAAAATGATACTTGGCTCATCCCACTCACAGCTTTCTGTGTAACTGAACTCTGATGCTAACGATAGTGCTACAGTGATGTTCTAAGTGGTCACTCTTGCGTGCTACGAAATGCAAGAGTTTACAAGAACAATCTAGTGGGAAAACCTGAGAGTTGCAAATGACAATGCAATGGGGAAAGCTTTACATTTTCTTTTTTCCAGGCATGTCTTCTGCCTGTAAGTATCAGATGGTGACGAAACATACAAGAAACCTGAAACCTGGCAGGTAATTAACACAACACCAATTACATTTTCAGTGCCTTTATTTTTTAAAAAACAAAAATCACTGTTTGCTTGAAATGCTTTTTTACAGTAATATTGCAATTTGTGTGAATCAAACCCTGAATTACTTGGTTACTAATTAGTAATTTCCTACTTTTTAACTACAGATCTCATCAGGTGCTTTTTTTTTTTTAATTAGTTGCACACCCTGTGAGGTGATGACAGTACCACAGTGAATTTCCCCACTGGCATGTGTGTCTGCTAGCAAACCCGACTGATGTGCTGCTGCAGTGCTGGGGCTATACTGGGGTAAGCTGGGTCAGGGCTATGGTTCAGGACTACCAATTTAACAGCTTTTAGTCTTTCAATGGAAGTGGTTTCCATTCTTTTCCTTTCCATGAGTTGCCGTTGACCTCCAGGCACAAGGTGTTTCCTATCTAAGAGGGCTTTGTC
>JAOWBP010001760.1:62175822-62190747 GCA_028571105.1 Tragopan temminckii | reverse complement strand
AGATGAGGAGATGAGGAGTATTTGTACAGCTTGTGCAGAAATGACAATAGGATTCTCTGGATGTTTCTCAGCCACCTTGTGCCTAAAAAAGTAACTAGATAACAAAGAAAACCTAGAGATATGAAGTTTCAATAGACCGTTGGCAAAAATGCTTAAATCGGACCATTTTGATTAGTACAAACTGAAGTCCTCCTAACTACAACATGTGGCATCACCTTACATGTGCAACCTGGTTACAAGTCAAGAGCAAGAAGCAACTCAAGATACCAGGGATGGATCTCATCTGCCAAAACAAAGCACTGTAGCTGGAAGATTTCCTCAGTCTTTCAATCCACAGTGATTTCTACTGCAGAAATCACTGCAAGAAAGGTACCAAAGAAGTTACCATGACTCATCTTTTATCTCTGCTGATTAAGACATCTCCATGAAAAGAAGAACATATGCCCTACTCCTTCTCAGACAATTTTTCCTTATGGTGTGCTCAGTAGGCAAAGTGGTGGGGCACTGCAGGGAACATGTGACCAATTGTTTGGCATTTACTCCCAAATTACAAAAGAATCCCAAGGTCTGGAGTTGCTGGGTTGCAGCAAGAACCAGTTCAAAGCACTGTCTGACCAGCAGTGTGGCCTCTCACACTGGCCACACAAATGCTGAAGTGACGTTTATGCAAAAGGTTCACTCAATCCTAAACTGATCCAGTTACGGTCTTCCCAGTGACTTCCCTCACCAGCAGAAATGCTTTGGTTTGGATTTTAGTCAAGTCTGGTTTACAGTGCTCAATTCAGCTGTCAAAAAAAACCCTACTGGAATGACTTACTCATTACGCAGCCTTGCAAAAATTATTAGCTATGTTACAAGGCATTTCCCTTTGGGGACTAAAAGGGGTGAAGAAAGGGGATGGAGAGTGACAGTTTGTGGTTTCTAATGCAGTAACAAAAAATAAATAAATAAGTAAGAGGAATACAGGATATAACATGTTTACATTTGTCAAAACAAGTTTCCTGGAGACAGCGAGGGTTCATGCTGCTGAGCTGTCACTTCTGCTAGAAACTGCTGCCTCATGCTATCGGGAGGTCAGTCACTGACCTACTTTCTGGTAGAACTGAATTAATTTGCTACTTCTGTACACAAACCTTTTTTTTTCTTTTCTTTTTTTTCTTTTTTTTTTTAAAGGGATACTCAACAAACCCATAAAAAATTGCTTTTTAAAGCAATTTGGAGCTTCAACTAATGTAACACAGGGATGTTACATTCCCTGGCACAAGGCCCACTATGTTGGGTCTGCTTATTCTTTTGGAAAAATCCATGCAGAATATTTTTAATGAGTTGATGCAACAAATAACGTCTTTCCTTTGTGAGCTCTTACATTACACTAACACTCAAATACTGGTGATATAACCTATTACAGACAACAGTGGAGGAAAGCACTCGAATAATGCTGTTCATTTTCGGGGCTGTTCCTGAAATAGATGCCTACAACAACAGGATTAGCTCCCCAAATAGATGTAGGACATGACATATTTATAAGATTAAAGCACAGTTATTAACGGAAGACAAAACAAGCAGGTGAAATTTCAAAACTAAATACCAAATGATCTGATCATCCCCTGTGCAAAACCCCAGAGCAAGCACCAGGAGATGTGGTATAGCAGGAGATCCTACATGGCAGCACTACACTCACAAAGGAAAGGGGTTGAAGTAGTAGCAGAAGAGATGGCATCTTACTTGCTTGCTTTGCTTAATTGGCTACATGGACACAGATCTAATGTCACTACACTAATTCCTTCATTAAAATAAAGCCATGTCTGAGGGTTTCACAGATCTTTCAAATCCTTGGGCTATCAAAAAACTAGAATTCATCTCTTTAAAACATACTTGCAATGATTTAATAGAAGGCTTTACTGCTTGAGTGGACTTATCTTTCCGTTTCTGTCATGAGTAACAATGCTTCTGTTCAGAAAGAGGAAAGCACTGCATTGTTCAGTTAAGGCAGGGCCATTCTGCATTAAGGCTTTTTGGAAGATGAAGTCCCACCAACTAGCACTTGCGTCAGCCTTCTCATGCAACCTGTTCTTGCACCTTATCCACCACCTGCAAAGTGAAGATAAGGATCTCCTCCACGTGCTTGGCATGTTTAGTACTGAGACACTGGAAGAGAGACTTGCACTTTACATTTCCCCAGGGTCCAAAATAACAATAGGGGAGGCAGTACTAACTGCTGTAATACCAGACAATTACTAGTATCAAAACAGATTTATGATCACTTGAGCTCTTGGACTTGATGAGCCTCATGTTGCCAAAGATAACTAGGCTAAAACTAGCACTTTCAATTGCAAGTGCATTTCTGTCAACCTTTTTAGCTTTCATCTGTGCATATTTACAAGCACTAAATCTGAAGTTCAAATAAATCCAATAATTCACTCAAACCCACCAGGATTTGAAAACATCAGGGAAGTGTCAAGATGTCATCGAGCTTGTTCTGTAGAAAAGAGTACTTTATAGTTTCAGAAAGAAATAGACAAGGGAGCTATTTAACGAGACAGTGGCATATTGAAACAGGGATAGATAAGTAATTAATAGCTACTTTCTCTAAGTGAAAACTTTTCTGACTGGAAAATCAGTTTACATGAAAAATTGCAAGTCAATTGCTGCCATTTTGGGAAGATAAGAACTGTCACACAAGTTAGCATCTCCATAACCAAGAAGGATTTTACTCACAAAACTCTTCACACCACAACAACATATGTGAAGCAAGGAAATAACAGAAGAAGGCACTAAAGAAATAGCAAAGTTCATAACTAGGATTCTAATGAAAAATCTTATAAGGAATCCATAAAAATGGGGGAGAATTCCTCCACAAAAAGCTAAAGGCAACAAGCTCATTTTAGTCCCTAGGAGAACGAGAAATTGCACAACTATACAAACACCATCATTAGGATACTGTACAATGGTCAAAAACCTCTACAGATCAGTAGCCCCAAACATTTTCTTATTAAAAAGGTCCAATATTTTTCTACAAGGTCACTTGACTCAGAGCCCTCTCAATCTTCACACGTGTGTTTCTTTACTAAATTTCTATACAGCTTCCACTTGAATGCATGGCATTTTAAAGAAAACAGGAGAGAGCAAAAAGGTCATGTTCCATGAAATAGGAAGTGTACATTTATTAATTAAGCATTTAATTCTTTTTATCTCACGTCTGTCTCCACAGTTTAAAGTCTCTCTCAGCAATCAACCAAATTTGGGATTCGCGGCTGTCAAGTAAATCATGGCAGTACTTTAGCTGAAAAGGCACTGTCAAATATAATGAAGTTTTCCTTCAGCTTGTACCCACACTGGTGCTGCATACAACACACATGGCTTCGGATAGATGATCTGGTGAGGAAAGGTGGGACATTGGGCTCCCAAGGACTGTGATCTGCCAGAAGCGGTGCAACTGAGTCGTGCAGGTCATTGAGACTACATGCCACAGAAACCACAGCACATTGTCATTTACTGCATACCCATAACACCCAATGGGCTACGAAACATATATTGAGAATACTCAATCATTTTCTTGCATTTTCTTTCCAGTCTTGCAATGACAATACAGATGTCCATCTACACATGCTTCAAAGACATACTAAGAATAGTGAAAAAAATTCCAGCACTTCACAGTTATGGCTCAGTCCTCCTGCCGAACCCAGGGACACCATTCCCTGGGAGATGCTGATTCTTTCACCTTTACCCAGAATAGGAGCACTGCATTCCTGCAGCCCTGAGCCTGTCCGCACAGCTCCAAGGACAGAAGATGAATATCATCAATAAAATTCAGACTTTGAGAAGTTTCAGAAGTTCTCCCTCCATAAAACAAGTGTTGGACAGAAAGCACCTGATAACGAGCTGCAAAATCTTTTGTAATAAATGTTCACATGGGATGACCCAGGGAACTCACCCTTTTTGTCACTTCACATTTCCAAATTTAGGGTGGCAAAAAAAGCTTTTACAACTGCATATGAGCATGCTACTTTTTAAGCATAAGAACAACCTGTGTATTTTTTCATTTCTCAACAAAAATTAACATTCTGACACACGTATGTGGACTCCTGATATCCATTTAGTAACGCTGAAAAACCTACAATCTTCCGATTCTGGCTGCTTCTGCACCAGCTTCCTTGTAACACCTGAGCCTGCAGCAGCTTCCTGGGCAGCATTCCTCCCAGATGCCAGTCCACTTGGAGCACAACATTTAGACAGCCAGTACAAAGCTCCCATCACAGCTTTCTACTAGAGGATGTGCGATAGGAGGTTGCAGGGTTAATCCTCACACAGCACAGGCTACAACGCATTAAACTAAATCTATAAGGAAAAGTCAGCAATAACTAAATTCTGTTTTTCCAGTGCACACCATAGGAACATGTATATCATCAGAAGAGATTAATGTAGTGCATCTGTGTTGGATGGAGTGAGGGGGGAAGGCCAAATAATGTAACTTGGAAAGAAAAAGCAGGAATATTTTGCATGGAGATGGCATTGCAGCAGGAGAGCAGGGGGTTTTGTTTCGCACAGCCACAACAAGGCCTCCAGGGACACCACGTGCAGGGGCAGGGGGAAGGGCAGGGACAGCACTGACACAGCTTTGTTGACAGTAGAGGAGGTCATGTCTTTCATATAGAAAACCTGAATTACCACCCAGGGGAAGAATGGCCAGCCTTACAGAAAGAGAGCAATGTGCTTGCCTGGTCAGTCTAAGCTACTCAGGACTCAGGGTTTACAAAGCAACAGATCTCAGGAAGCAAGACTACTCCAGACAAACCGGACACAGACAGACTGCAGCAGCTGAAATACATAACCAGGGTGACATAATGTTCAAAAATATTTCTGTGCTTACTAAGACAACAACAAACTGAACCCTGATGCTGTATTTTGGGCACGTTAGCCTAAACTATCTTTAGACAGGGAAATGAGAAGTATGTGCGTACAGATGTTCCAACGCACATGAAAAGCAGAGAACTGGAAAAAGCGCTGACTTCCAAGGCTCATAAAAATGCTTCTTGTAAATAAGGGTGGGAATAAATACAGCAGGCGAAGCTGAATCAAAATCAGAAAGGACAGGCAAGAAGCCAGCAGCTGGTCATGGAATGGTCAGGTTTAATTGCTGAACACTTCCCTCGGCTTCTCCGCTTCTGATAGATTTTTTCAGGTATTATTCCCTTCTGCTGCCCCTCCCTGTGTTTTACTCCTTCTGCCAGCTTTTTCATATAGCTTTCTAACTATCTTGCTTTCACAGATCCTCTCTTGGAAGCGTGATTGAAGCTATAAATTCACGTCTACACATCTGTAACAAAAATAGTTTTTCTAAAAGCTATTCTTCTTCCCTATCAATGGTGACACAAATGATATAGAGTTACCAGCAATTCGAGGGTCTTGCTACAGCTTTAAACACCAACCAAGACAGAGAGCAATGCTCTCTCTCACAAGGAAAACAGCAATAACAGAACTTAATCTTTTTTTTTATTTTTTATTTTTTAAATAGAGCTGTTATTCTTTAAATCATTTCTATTTGTGAAGAAAGGAAAGATACAAGAAATAACCTCAGAGCTCTTGCACCATGGAGCAACTGTGATTTCTTAAGTAAAATATAATTATCACCTCTCTCCAGAAAAGGACTTGGAGTTCATTAATGAGAGGGCACATCTAATTCATCACAATCACTGCTCAGCTTGCAGTATTAGAAAGATGAGAGGAGAACAAAGTACAATTTATATATCTCTTGAATTTTTTTTCTATAAGTAGGACATTTCCGTAAGTAGGACATTAAAGATTAGGATGTTTCCATGTTAGCTTATAATTGGGCTCTGCTTTTCATTTGGTGACGTGATCAGGACAGCGCTTACCAGGATTCTCGGGTCTTTTTGTATGAAAGATACAAAAGAGCCTGCTCATCTCAGAGCTTCCAAATCTTTCTCAACCCCAAGCTGATGACAAAGCAGAAAGCCCAAAGCTTGTTGTGGGCATGACATAGAAGTGACTTTTTCTGCAAGCAGTGCTTGCACAAGCCAACTGGGATTCGCACGGAGGTGTATCCCCTTTGGATCAACTTGATTTGGCTCCCTATGGCAAATAATTTAAATGTGGGAACCAGTGGGCTAACATGGGCACAGCAAATTCCAGCCGTGAAGACATGGGAGAAAGAACACTGCTGTGGGAGATGGGGACAAGTCACCAGTGTATTGGTGACAAAGTGATGGGGAACTACAGAAAGGAAAACAAAAGTACACCATCAGGATCAAAGAGTTTGCAATGTTCTGATTAAAAAGAAAAAGCAAAAATGGAGGAAATGTGGCAAATAGGGACAGCGCTTGCAATGGAAGCTCATTAACACCACACTGTATTGTGAAATTTTAAAGCAAGGTCCTCTCCCAGAGAGTGCCTCTGGTTGTCTGCAGGAGCTTTTCTCAGCAATATCTGCACCCAGAAGGACAATGCTCAGCTTGTAGCAGAGCATGTAGTGCCACCATGATCGCAGCATGACAGCCAACATGTAAAAAGATGCCCATATTTGCAATAGTTTTGGCCATGATTTTTGTCAAGATTTTCATATTTAGCAAAATCACTACTGATCATGAAATTAAAGTACAGCTTCTTTCAAATAAATTTGTTAGCAGGTTCATCATCACTTTTTGACAGAATAATCTTTCTATGGTGAATTATTTCCGATGGAAAAAATAGGAGACCAACAAATTGCTGGATACAATTTCTGCCTTAAATAATAAAGCAATTAATGGCATTTTAGTGGGAACACATTCTTCTCTACAGAAATAAAATCTGTAATTCATCTCATCTAAATTGCTTGGTCAGCTTCAAATGAGTGCGCTATAAATCTCCTTCCCATACTGCTCTTGTTATCTATGATAAAGAAAAGAGACAGAAGGTAATCCCGTGTTCTGTATTCACTGACACATCATTTTCATGCTACGCTACACTGTAATTTATTTCTAATGGGATAAACCTCTTGTAGTCTTTCCTCATTGTTCAGTACACATACATCCCCAACTGGCACTGAGATGGCGGGGCTGGCAGGTGCAGCATCCAGAGACCATGTTCTGTGGAATTATGATGTCTGCTGCACATTTCAGAAGTGCTACAGCTGTGAAAATAAACAGATAGACTGTATAATTAAGGTATGCTTTTATTCTTTGCCACCCACTGCCTCCTGAAAGCAATGCAGTCAAAGAAGATGACAGTTTTCAATACTTCCTATAATTGCAAACTAAACTTTTAATATTGCATCTAATCACTTTGAGACAATCCAAAAAGACATGCAATTTGATTTTGAAGAATGTGGAGGTCAAATGAAACTGAAAAGGGCTTACAGTCTTAGCCATAACATTAATACCACTTCATTACCAATGAAAATACCTTAAAGCTTTTTCTGCTGTCATAACCAAGGGGAGTACGAGAAATAAACAAACCAATGTATGAACATCAAGGTGGGGTTCACAAATGCCGTAAAAGCTACATGTAGCACTTTTGTTTAAAAACAGTATTTTCCATAAGATTTGAGAGAATAAACCCAAAAGAAAACCCTTCCTTTCAGGTTTATAGAAGCTGTCTTAAAACTCAAGTCCAGACTCTTGGTCAAACTGAGGATGCCAGCTATTGTTGATACAATCCTGAAAGATGGCTAGATGCAAAAACAAAGCTATTGATAATGCTCCTGAAGAAATTAATATGTTTTTAGAAAACATCCATGTTTATTTGTAGAACACCTTTCCCTGTCAAAACGCAGAAGACTACCATAGAATACTTAATTTGCTGCCAGTTAATAAATAATATTATCAAGCACTACAACTTTAAATGTAGAGTCTCAATATTACGATGCCTTTCAGCCCCATCTCTCTACTTCAGCTCATCAGTATACTCAGACACAACGCACCTTACAAAGGAACGTAAAGTATTAGATTAGCAGTCATTTACTACTTCTCTAGCTACTTCTACAACCCCATCACTCCAGCAGTTTCCAACAGCATTAATCTCATGGGATTCAGATGTGATGCAGTGCCTTACAGCTGAGACAGCTACCTCTTCAGATCTCCCTTACAGCTGATGCAAAGTGACAGTCCCTTCCAGGGCACACTTCACATCCATTCCAGGTGCCCATCTCTGAGAAGGTGCATAAACCCCTTCACTGTCTACAGAAGTGGTGAACTGCTCTGCTGTGGCTATGTACACCTGGGCAAATCCTGCTACAAGCCTTTGGGGCTAAGCTGGAGAAGGAAGGAGTAGAGTTGGGTCTGGCCTCCTAAATTCTGGTAACCTACAGCAGCCATCTTTGCTAGGACCAGGTTTCTCAGTGTGCCCCAAGGCAGGATGGTGGCAGCAGTGGTGAGCTGCAGAGAAAGGCCAGTGGAAATCTAACACTGTCCCACACTACCTCTTGATGCCCATCATGAATCTGCCTGCTGGCTCTTGTTTACCAGTAGTTTATGCTTCAAAAATTTGACAAAACACCCCAAAGGCTAACTCCTGGTGAACTCCATCCCTGCTGCCACCATCAATTTATATTACAACTTCATTCCAGGGATGTATTTTCTGCCAGTTATGCGAAGGGCCTACATGCCATTACTTAGCCAAGTGATGCTGGCAGAGCTGCTTGCATCTGTGTTGGGGCATGGGGAAGAAAAATAGTCTCAAGGCGACTGGCAACCAGTTTAACAGAGCTCACAGAATCTCACAAGTGCAGTTCCTACAGCAGCCTTGAGCAGCCCCAGCAGATGCTGCTGGGCCTCTGTGGGGCTGTGGAAGCCCATGGGCACCCAGAGCTGCCCCTGAGTAAGCCCCCAGTTCTCACAGCAGGCCTATGCAGCAACCATCCTCATCAGTGACTGCCCTTGTTCTGCTGTCTGCTGGTTTCCAACTTCAGCTACAGCAGGCCGTGCATTCATATAAGCTCTTCTCATCCCAAACTCCCTTCTAAATGGAAACCAGATGAGCTCTATGATGTGGGTAGTATATGACAAGGCTACCCTGACTATCTGAAGCCTCATTTAGCAGGCTGGTTTAAGAAGAGAGCAGAATCATTTTAGATAGATTGTTCTTCCTTGCGGTTGGAAAGGAACTCCCTTATCACACTCCCAACTCAGACTCTGGTTTCTGAACTTCCCTTGTGAGGGAAGGCAGCTTAACTCACACCTACGACGACACAGGAAAATGCTGCGCTTTTATTTAGCTGCTTGTGATGCTTATCACTTCTTGCAGGGAAAACACATAACCTTGAGCTCAGATCTTGGCTGGCAAAGAAAAGAGCATACGTTGTTACTTGGTGGCTCCAGGCACAAAGGATGGCTACTGGTGAAACGTGGGTCTGCTTGCAGCAAGCGCCTGTATGGAGAAGGGCACAGGAGTCACAAGGCTATGGAAGATGGTCTCTGGAGGAAGAGAAAAAAGGACTACACCTGGCTAGCTGTGGTCATAGATAAGGTGCAGGTAGCCAGCCTTAAACATCCTTGAGGCATGTGAAACAAAATCAGTAGGATGAAATTCAGAGGGAAGATGCTGAGATTCTCACTGGTAACAACTCCATACCAGGGAAGCTGGGTTTGGGCACAGGAGCCATCTCCCCAGGCGTAGGGCTGGGATCTTCTAGCCTCAACCTTGTAAAAGGAGGCTGAGTTGGTGGGGAAAGCACAAGCAGATGGTAAAATAAGCCTTCCTTGTCATAAAATTTTACTTCTCTGAAAAATCTGGTTGTCATCCAGCAGGCCAACAACACTGCCACTAGGAATGAAAACAGTGGCTGCTTGTACAATAGTGTAGATGTCCAAGAAGGAACAGCATGGGTTGAATGTTCAGTCCAGAAAGAGGGGTGCAACCCACTTCAGCTGTGGCACCCCAGCACATGCAGGGCTGCAGGGAAGCGAGGACAGTGAACCAGCAGAGGCTGATTTCTTTTCTATGAAAGCAGAGCATGCATAAATGAAACGGTTAAAAAAGATGAACAACTGAAGTGCTGTTTGTACAAATGAAGAAAGGAAGAAACTCTAAATAGAAGAGTGTGGGATTCTATTTTTGTCCCTGTGTTCTACAAAGTGATCTAAAACTCGGTAACCTAGACCGTATTTCGTTACTGTAATAACCGCCATCATCTGAAACACCAAGTGAAATATACAAAGCTGCCCTGTCAAACATACAAGCATGCATAAGTGAGGGGATAAGCATTAGCCTTCATCTCTGAAGGTGATCTGTAGCTACAGCTACACCATCTGAGGTCATTTTTAAATAAAGTTATAAGCAACTGTGGCATATGCAGCGTGTTTTTTTCCACAGCAACCGCACCTACTAGTCCTTGCAGATAGCTGTGAAACAAAAAAAGGTAGTGTACTGTCCAGAGCTCTTAATTAAAACTCCACTGTCTTGTGGTCAGACAGCAAGGGTCAACAGCAGGTTTGGGAGATTTGCTTGAGGGCAGACAGAGAAAGCCCAGAAGATGACAGATCTTATAGCTGCTGCATGCAATACAGCGCTCCATCACCGTGCCCTGGAAAGCAGTCACTGGGAAGCTCGAATAACATTAAATACTCTACATTTGCAAAAAACAAAACACCACTGAAGTCCTTTCCTCTCAAGTGAACCAAGAGTGACTTTTTTCTGAAGCCTTCTTGCAGCTGCAGATTTTGCTCTGGAACCAAAGTTTACTCCTTTGCCTGTGCCTATCTTTAGCCACTCCACAGTTTTTCTGTATCACCGAGTGCCAGCAAGCTTTTACAGTCCAAGTAATATCTAGTCTGACCATTTGTGTGCTCGTCCAACTGCTCCAGAACCCATCTGCTCAGCCAGGCTGCCTGGCTTCATTCTCAGCACATGACCCAAGTATCTCCATTGCTTACCCTGGGGAGCTCACTGATGGTATACGGACAGATCTCTGCATTTGTGATGCATCCACTCTTGACTATTACCTAGTATTTTGTCCAGGTATTTACTTCTGGAGGCATGAGGTGTCTGTGCCATTGGTGAGTTTCCAGCACTCACATCCACATGTTAAAATGGAAATAACATCTGAGTGGAATACTCATAGTTTGGTCTTTAAATTTATTTTCAGTGACTAATTTTGTTTAAGTTGGTAAACGCAGCTGTTGCCTTGCCAGTTGGTGACATTTCCTTTTGGACTTCCCTACTGGTTCATGTACTGCTGCCAAGACATGTAAATCGATTCATTCCTTGTATTCCTTTGCCTTTATATATATGCTTCAGCTGGGATTTGCTAAGTTCTCCTGAGATTTGTTTTCGTAAGTAATTATTAGTCCTGCAATGCTAGACAGCCTTTTGGTCTTTACTTACATGTTTTCTGAATTGTCACTTAAGCATGACATGTTCAGGATGCTGGATTTGACTTCACTATATTGTATCTGGTTGTACTTTTTTCTCATGACTTAGTCATGTCAACATCAAGTCAACAGCAACTGTAAAGAGGTGACAGAATGTATGTCTGTTTTACACCAGTGTTATATGCCACGAACTGGGTATATACTGGCAGATAACCTGCCAGAAGTAGGCAACTGGTGAAACGTGGCCATTCTTTTACCTCCTGAATTGAAAGGGCTGAGATGAAGCATAAAAGAGAAATAATCAGAATTCTTTTTTTTTTTTTTTTCACAAGTGTACCACTGAAAGCAACATTAACTTCTCCTCAATAGTTGCAACTGCTTACGTCATCTTTCTTAACTTGAATGCAATTCTCCCATCAATTTTCTTTCTATATTCCATATTTCTTGTAGAATTCAGCAGCTACCCATTGAATTATTTTTCAGTAAACTGGTCTCTATCTGTGACTTCTCCAAATTATGTATGTTTTTCCTATCTACCTGCACCTTATGAGCATCTCTAATTCAGTATTTTCAGTTCCTTTAGCAGTCACAGGTGATCCTTCCATTATTGTTTATTTTTTTTGCAGTCACTAAATAGGTTCTCCTTGTTAACTTCAAACAGGCCCACTGGATAGTGGCAACTTACCTGTTGAGCTGATGCTGACAACAGTGAAGGAGATAACTCTGTCACCACCAGATTAGTTTCTTTGCCATGGCTATCTGCTTTATTTTTCTTGTGGCCCTGTACTCTTGTTCTGAAATTGACTTGCCTGATGTTTTTGCAGGCATTCAAATGGCTGGCTTTGACATTCCCACCCTTTGAAATACACTTGCTTATTCACTGTTTGGGTTCGCTTAGCTGAAAACCAGTTACATTTTTAGCAACTCTGCCTTGTTCGCTCGGTAGTAGCAACAAAAGAAATGTAGGTTTTTTTCTTTCTGGTTCTGTCAAAAAAAATAACAATAACTTTTACTGCATGCTTAGATGCTGAAGATACACATCAAGATTTCCTCCAATACATTCAGACCACAATTCCACCAACTGCTTTAGGGACATCTGCACATAGCAAAGCCCACACATCGAGAAGAGCCTTGATAGCAGGCAGAGTTCTGCCAGATCTCATTTTATTGCTTCAGAGACAGAAGATGATGCTTGGCCATCAATCCCTCCTTTCCATCATCGTCCCTAACCCCCACAAGGAAGTCTCCCCATTAGTAAGCAGATGTCAGGCTGAGGAATTTGGTCCAAATCTGCTGACAGCTCTTATCTCATCATAGTAGTTTTCTGTTGGTAACGCTGTATAATTGTCACTTCATGTACTATGTTTGAAATCTAGTTCAGAGCAGTCGACCACTAATTGGTTCCTAGTCTATAAGCTATTTTTCTGCCTTGGAAGTCATAATTAATGCTACCCCCTTTGACTTACAATCATCTTGCTTCATGAATATATTATAGCTTTGTTTTCATTCTTAGATTGCTCTTTATCAATTTCTGGTCACAGACATTTTGCTTACTCAAAGGATTTTACTTAATGTATTCGTCCATCTCTTTCACCTGCACCTCATTTGTTGCTGCAGTTTTCATCTAGTGTTCTAGAAACCTACTTTCAGGATTTTTTTTCCAAAACTTTCTCTAAAGAACTTCTCAGATACTTGCCTGGCTTATGTTTTCACCAAAGCAGGTCATTTCATTTCACCCGAGACAGAATCTGTTACTTCCCTGGCACATGCTTTGCTAAAACAGCTATCTTGCCATCTTCCTCTCATTTGCCTCTTTCCAAGGACAGATTTTTGCCTGTGGCTGAACCCCAAACACAGAATGTCTGTTACTGCTTTTCATGCCAACTGTGTTCTTTGGCCTGTTCAGTTTAGGTCATGAGAGTACACAACCTCACCTTCACTGGGCTAACTGCAATGTTGTTTTAGGCGTTGGGTTAGACCATAACCATGTACTGCCAACTGCCAAGGGAACGCAGCAGTTTTCCTGCCACCTACGTTCTAGTTGATAAGGAAGATAAGCAAGATTAAAAGATTGCAGAGTACTCATGTTTTACAGTAACAGCAGCCATTTCAATACCTGGCTTAAAAAAGAAACCACATCTTGTATCTCAGAAACAGCTGCATTCTGTTTCCAGAGCTGCTGTAAATTGTTCATGTGTTCTTCAGCACAACATTTTGTGTGCCTCCCTCCCTTGTTCTCATTGCACTAAGTTAGTAGTTACGATGACTAGAACCTTAAGCAGGTTCATGTTAAGTCTTCCTAAATACAATGAAACACAGAAACTTAATACCTGCCAGAGATGGGAGAAAAAATTAAGACAATTGTTTTGGCCACTGAACTAGCTCACATTCTTCTATACTTAGGGTGCTATTTGGTTCAGCAGATGGAGAACGAAAAGGAAGGTCCCTTTTGCCAACAGTTTATACTGTCTCATGTGAACAATGTTATCTCTGCTCAGACCCCATGTTAAAAACTGTTGTGAACCTGACTCTGGGTAAAACGTAAGAGAAGAACAGGCTTTGCATTGGATAGCCAAGCCACAGAACTGAAGTATCAATGTTCAAAAGTCAGGGCTCAAGAGGCAGCACAAACTGGCCAGAAGTGTTGGAAAGCATCACAGCTCATCACTGAAAAAGACTGGATTTTTAGGAAGACAGACTTCACAGAGTCTACCAGTACCTGGGACATGTTAAATTGCTTTTTTAGAATAAAACTGTGGGGGGTGCAGATCGATCAAATGAGATTTAGAAGCTTGACTAAATTAGGATGATACAAACTGCTCTGTAAATCTGCAGGATGGCCAATGGATTAGGTCAGTGCTTGAAAACTCCAGTCCATGGGATAAGTGAAAACTTGGGAGCAAAAAAAAGTCATCCGTTTGACCTCTTGATAACATCTCTGAAAAAGCAAAAAGAGCTGCTGCAGCCTCACCCCTGAATGAATCAGTTTAAGCCAGAGGGACTGAACTGGCACAGATTCCACTGTTTGTCACAGTATCCTTCTGGACAACATGTCCAGCATACAGCTAGAAAAGTACACAGTACAATGGGTGAGCTATTGGCTGACAAGTCAGGTTCGAAGGGTTACAGTAGGCTGTGGGCCATTCAGTAGTGGGGCTCAGCAAAGCTCCATTTTAGGGCCAGTTCTCCTTAATGTTTTTATAAATGCAAGACTTGAATGCTTACTAAGTAAATTTGCAGATGATACTAAACTGGGAGAGGCTGTTGAGTTCCTCGAGGGTAGAACTGGATCTTCACAAATCAGAGAGCTGCACAATCACCAAGCACATGAAATTTAACAAGACTCTGAGCTGGATTCTGCAGCTGGGACAAAGCAATTCTGGGCATTTGTACAGACTGGGGGATGAAAGGCTGGAGAGCAGCCCCATGGAAAGGGATCTGGGGGTTCTGGTTGATAGCAAGTTGAATACTTGTCAGGAGTGTGCCCTGACAGCCCAAAGGATCAGGCCTAGCATTGTCAGGTGAGAAGAGGGGTGGTCCTGCTCTGTGCTATGCAGCCTCACCTCCAGCATTGAGTGCAGTTTGGGGCACCACAATATAAGAAGGACATAAAACTATT
>JAOWBP010001760.1:62131187-62148916 GCA_028571105.1 Tragopan temminckii | reverse complement strand
ATGGGCAGGGCTGCCATCCCCCAGCTCAGGCTGCCCAAGGCCCCATCCAGCCTGGCCTTGAGTGCCTCCAGGGATGGGGCATCCACAGCTTCTCTGGGCAGCCTATATCACCCTCTGAGTAAAGAATTTCCTCCAACATCTAATCTAAACCTCTCCTAGTTTAAAATTATTTCCCTTTGTCCTATTAGTATCTGCTTGTGTAAAAAATCTGTCTCCCTAAGGGATGTGGTATATTGTCAGACGGCTGCAGACCAGCTCTCCATGCCCATAGATGTCACTTCA
Source organism: Tragopan temminckii (assembly GCA_028571105.1). Taxonomy (NCBI): domain Eukaryota; kingdom Metazoa; phylum Chordata; class Aves; order Galliformes; family Phasianidae; genus Tragopan; species Tragopan temminckii. The sequence goes on along the minus strand of JAOWBP010001760.1, from coordinate 62,148,634 downwards.
TGGCTGGCAGAAATGTGTGTCATCAGGATAGATAAGGAAGCTGGAGCTATCCCAGTGCCATCCTCTAGGTAATGTTCCCAAAAGTGGAAGCAAATCTGGGGCAAGGTTGCATCTGACAAGATCCAGGGTGTGAAACAAAAACAACCCCCAGCGGTTTCTTTGTTCCCCAGTGATACCACTCAACTGAAAAACATTTTGCAAAGTAGTTTACACCATGAAATACAGCTTGTTCCAAATGCAATGCTTGGGCTGCGGTGTCTCAATAGCTGGCAAGCACAGCTCCACTGCCAAAGCCTACCTGCTAAATGCCGTGCTGAGAAGTATGTGTTAGTCTGTGCTTCAAAACTGAAAACCCAGACACTGGAACAAGAAAGGAAGCACAAAGTATTCATTTCAAACCTGTGATATTTGTGAACGGTAATTGTGTTCAGTCTCCACACAAGTGGTGGTTGATACCTATCCAGGAACAGAGCTGAAAAACAAAACAGTCTGCAAATCTCTGCTAAGTGAAGTTTCTGTAATCTCACTGTATGCCATTTCCTTGTTTATGTCTCACAATATCGAAGTTCAGCTTTTGGAGCAACACAAGTGAGGAACCTAGAAAGTGAAATGTGATCTTATTTATGAAATAAGAGAGCACGCTGCAAGCAAGAATTTGTATGCACACACGTCCAAATCCTGCTCCTCAGTCAAACACCCACTCTCAAAATCCTGTACCAACCAGATCAGCAAATGTGCACATGCTTGCACTCTTGCAGAAACAATAGTCTCTTTCAGCCCATACAATCTTCTGAAGAAACAGGCTAAAACGTCATGGGAGAAGTTAGGAAATATCTGCAGAAAACAGTTCACAAGATGAAAGGCAGAATGAGGATTTTAAATTCTATGAGTGCATGACATGGAGGAGAAATTCACAGTTTTGTCACCTATCCACTCTGGCAAAATGTTTAGGATGGAAAAGGGGCTTGCCACAATACTGGAAAACAAAGCCCTTCAAAGGTGGGACAGCTCCCCATAACCAGGGTGTTTCAGGCACCGTACAGCTCCCAGAGGCACACGGCAGATCTCAACACCACTCCCTACTCCCATAGGGATCTCTTCTGGCAGGCGGGGGGAGGCAGGCTGAGCTTTCTGCCCTGAGCACTCCACAGCTCCAGGCACTCCCGCCCCAACCCTGCTCTGCTGCTGCTCTGTTTTTTAATTAAACCAGCACAAGTTTGGAGTTGCTGTGGGGCTAAGCAAAATGATGATGTGTTTTGTGTCTTGACATGGTATGGCGGAAATGCCGACTGTGGGGAGAGAGGCAAACTGCCCACCTTTGGGTTGGGGAATGAGGACAAAGAAGAAGTTGTAACGATACCACTACTCCTAACCCTTCCAAAGTTCACCTCTGGGAGACTAAAATTGAAGAAAGTGAATACTGAATCAGCAGGGACATGGGGTTGGCTGCTGGTAATACCCTACAGAAGTCACCATGGACTCTCACCATCCAGCATTTATTTCACACACATCAGGTCTCCAAAAAAGTTACCAGAAAGAAAATTCACCCATTGTAAGTGGTAGCACTGAGTACTCAGAGACAGAGATTTAAAATGAGCCTATCACTAGAAATCCATCCTTCTCCTCCAAAAAGAGTTTTTAGCTCCTGCAGGAAACAAATGCTCCCATACCATTGTCTATTTTCTAGGCATGTACCCACACTGCCTATTCTATGCAATCATCTGGTGTGCATCTTTGTACGGGATTGCTCACATTAAGGAAAACATCGATTCTTGCAAAAACATGGCGAAGGTTCTTAGCAGCAACTGTGGCTTGAACTCTGCCTTTGTCTTGCATGGAACAGACAATACAACCGTTGGTATTCTTAACTCTCACACCCATCCCTAAACTCACTCTCCTTCTCTGCAGGATTTAAGCAATTAATCTAAAACTGACTGTACATATTTTTCAAGCTGTAGGAGTAAATCAAAGTATTATTTGATGCATCTGATTATACAGACACCATATGAGAATGTGAGAGCTGATCAGACAAGCATACAAGTTGCTTTTTCACTTCACAGCTCCTGGAGTCAAAAAGGGTGTGTAGGACCCTGATATATACCAGATGTTTTAAAGTAAGGTGGAAAAACTGGTGTGGACGCATTTGTCCATGGTGAAAGCTCCCTGACAGCTACCAACTGGCAACGCTTCAGCAGGCAGCCCAGCTTTGCCTGTGAAAGATTAAAAGCCTAATGGAAGGCGAATAGTCACAGCTTTTATGCAGACATATAATCCTGCTCTCAATCCTGCTCAGTTTTCCAGAAAATAAATTTGACAAGTCTGTCGGCATGATGCAAGAAATCCTCAAAACAGAGCCCATTTCATTAACTGTATTCTTGTGCTATTTAAGAAAAATTGATTATTTTAGAAATAAAGTTTGAGCGGGAGCTTATCTGTGGTTTCATCCAGTTCCACACCAAACCAGGGAAATGAGAGACCAAAATTTTGCAGATTTTTGTTTGGATTAAAAAAAAAAAGAAGAAGAAATAAAGAAAAAAGTCAGCTTTCACTTCAGCTTACAGAGCACTCAATCACTACCCTCCCTGCACTACATAAGGAGACTTCAAATCTCTGTCTTGAAAAACCAAGCTTCATCTTGCAGTTATGATACAGGGGCTGCTTTATTATTATCATTATTATTTTTTAAAGGAAAAAAGAAAATGATCCTCAATAAAAGTGCTTTTTCTTGGAAACAGGACTATGCATGTATCATTTAAATTGTCCTCGTGGGTGAAGCTCAGTGCAGACAGTTGAAGTCTTCCAAGGACTCTTGTAGAAGTCTGGAAAGTTCAAAATATTGCAAAGGGTGGGTGGACGTGGCTGTCCCTGACTGTGAGGTGTGTGGGTGTGTGAAGGGAGGACGGCTGCCTCAGCCAAGGACATCCACACGCTGGTGGAGCAAGCTGAAGCAACTTCTTCACTGAATGTCATCTCTGTTCTTCTTCTACATAGTCTTTGCAATCATAAAATGAGGGTTTGGAGATTTAAGTAGGAATTGGAAGGTGACAATACAGTCAAATAGTACTTACACATTTTTTGTTTTTAAGCATTTACTTTTGCATATACACTACACTTTTCTTTCGGTCAGCACTGAAATCAGCCATTCCTGCACAGGCAATAATCCTTTGTGCATTAAACACACGCTTTCTCTTTTACTATTCTGCAAGGGCACCCGTGCCTGATCCTCACTTTTTCCGAGCACAACCTTCTGCCTGCATTGAGTCCTTCAGTCACTGGCTCCAGTTGCATCTCCTTTTCCTTGAAGGCATCTGTTAAGACTGCAGGGTCTGATTTCCAAGTTCCCAGTTATCAGTTTCTTCAAGGAAAAGCGTTTGGATGCTATTAGCTGTATGAGAAAACATGCATTTACTCCATAACCAAGAGCTTCTGAAACACAGCTGTTAGGTACAAATCTCAGTTCCTGAAATTTACTTTTTGTTGCCTCATTACGTTCACTGTACCCTAGCAGAAACCAGAGTACCCCTAGTGTAGAGTAGAAGCCATTATGTTTCCAGATCTGTCTAATGCTGACTGGTCAACCAGATGCAAAATGTTGAATGGACCTGATGTTTCACTTCAAAATTTCAACAATTCTCTGTTACTTCTAGGACAAGGTGCTTGTGGTTTGAGTTACCGCTGGGAGAATGGAACCTCACAGCCAACACTTAAGATTACTTCCCAACACTGCTGGGCTGCCCTCAAAAGAAAAACAACCAGAAGAAGGCAAGCGTGAAATAGCTTAATTCAAACACCCAGACAAGGCTCTGTACTAAGAGAAAAAATTAAGTGCAATTAATTGAAATAAAGGCTAACCCCCCAGTAAGTAATCTTTTCAATCTTAAGATCAGGCTCTGACAGAGAAGTCCTGACCACTGACTTTAATCATGCAGGCACTGACTTCACACCATTGTTATCTTCCAGCCAGACTGCTCCAGTTAAGAAGCCTTTAATATTTCCAGCAGAATACATAGTCGGAAACTCATTTTTTTTTGACTACAGTCATGCAGAGAAAAGAAAATCCAACTCACCAGTGAAGAACAAAAATACTAGATCAATGTGCATACAGTCTTAGAAATATAACTCTAATCCTTCACTTGCTAAGAAATCTCTCTCAGAGAAATGTTTATGTTAAAATTTAAAGTTGCGTTCAACATTAATCGTAGGGAATTTTACAACAGAACATACTGATTTTAAAAGGATTCTACAATTTTAATGAGTTCCTAGAACCCATAGACTGAAATTAAATGGGGGTGGGGGGACCCACAGTGTTGGCTAGACATATTTCAATATTTGTTACCATAGAAACAAGCCTGCAGATTTAGGTTTTGGAGTTATCCTTGCTATAAAATATTAAACTTCTTACAGTTTTTGCATATGTATATTATGGCAAGAACACTGTCAATTCTGATAAAGCCCAAAGCATCTTAATTATTTAACAGGGCTTTAGTGGATTTTTTTTTTTTAAGAATATCTTTTTAATTTATTTTTTTTCTTAAGAGGTTGTGCTTAAAAATCTTCCAGTACCTCCTGAATACCAGAGACGCTTCTGGCTGACAGAGCAATATACTGGAGATGCACACCAGATAAAAATTTACTTTACCACAGTGCAGCAGAGAAGTTGTAGAAAAAAGAAACAAAAGCATATTCTGATAAAGAAGATTCAACAGTGATACACTAATTAGTAACTCTGATAGTTTTAGTAGCTATAAGAACACTGAATGTTATATCCCATTTGAACAACAGCTCATACTTGAAGTTTGATTTTTTTTCTCAACCCTAGCAACAGAGAAATACTAAAGTACAGAATTTAAGTGATTGAGATAACATCTTGACGCTTCAATGATATCAAGAATTTCTGGCAGACATCTGAGAAATGAAACAAACACATCGTCCTTTCATGCCTTAAAAGAGCATCAACTGTTTTACGCAATTCATAGCGAACCCAACACATGAAAGACTAGCAATTCAAACCCAAAGAAAGGACAGGTGTTTGCTTGAGCATGTCCCTTCAAAGAGGAAGGAGAAAATGCTTGTTCAAACAGCCCCAGTGGTCCACGACTCATAGCTCATCCTGTCACCCAGAAGAGCCCTGGATGCCATCAACTGCTGGGGACTGTGGCAAACCCCAATGCTCGTGCAAACCTAAGCTCAGAGGTACTGGGACTGGATGCGTGCAAGTGACACTGACCCTGATTTCACAGCAAAAAGCAGTTCCGTGTTGCAGCCCTTGCTTTCAATCCGGATTTGAGAAAATGTGTTTACTGGAGGCTTGACACGAGGCTTTCACATGAGGAAAAAATGAAAACCTTGAGAGCAAAAGCCATAAACCACACAGTTGTTTCAATACTGTATTCCTGCACTGAAGGGGACCAGGAAAAAGACCAATAGAAGCAAAGAAAACCAGAACAAAGAAAAAAGCTGAGTGACTGAAACACCCTCTTCTTCCAGGAATCAAACAATGGTTTTTATGAAGTGCGAAGATAAGCAGTGGGACTACCATTTCCTAATATTTCTGAAGTCGGTCCTCTCACAAAGGTTCTCAAGTAGCCAATTAAATGTAGGCAGTGTTCATTAAGCTTTTATATTCAGGCGCACGCCATCACCTTAAAAAAGCCCAATAGTTTGAGCCTCTTAAAAAAAAATAGGAAAACTTATTCTTGAAGGGCTGCAAGACAATCCTTTAACTAATGGAAAATCTTCAACACTTAGAAAGAGGAAAATGGTAAGACATCTTAATTTCAAATGAGTCAGAATTTAAATGTCACTTCCTGCATGTTACATTGATTTGAAGAACCTTGCATTTTTGTTTCCTTTGGTGTGGTTAACGGTGGAATCTTTTTAGAATACATTTCTACGGCACTTACTGTTGAATGTTTATGTTTTGCAACTGTTTTGCATAATTCTGAACACAAGAAAAGCAGAAAGTGATTTCTCTTCTGTAAAGAAAGGGAGAGATCTGAAAAGTAGCACTCGACTACTACAGAAGCTTGCAAAGAAAGAAGACTGGAAAAAAACTATTCCAACACTCAAGGGAAAAACACACAATTTCCTTTCACTGACAGTTGCAGCAAGGTAAAATGAATTTATTTTTTTCCAAGCAGTTACGTATACATGTTAAATGCAGAGGAGCACTGTGTACTATAGAGAATTTACAGACGGGAGTCCACAAAGGCATCACTATCAATGTGCAGTTGAGAAGTGGGAAGTTCTTCAGATGTCTGAGCAAGTTCTGGGATGGCATGAGATGCACGCAGCAGATGTTGTCAAAGAGATGGCATTTTATACATGCATTCAAACATAGCGTTGTAGACTCCCTGGATGTGCCCTCCTGTAAGCTCTATGGGCCTGCTGCGTCCCTGTGTGAGCAGTAACCATGGGACTCAGCACTTTCATTTTCCACTGCTCCTGCAGGTATCAACAATGCTCGTCCCATCGCTGTTCTCACCAAGCATTTGTAAGTCAAGGTTTTGTTGGAAGAATCACTTAAACACAATGTGGCTTTTAAAAACTTTTCTGTACAATTAATACATAAAAGTAAAATAAAGCAGAAATGATTATATAGATGCATTGTAGGTATATCTTGGAACAAAAGAGCTATCATTCAATCAGATCGCTCATCTGATAGATACCTCTCTGGCACTTTGTCAAAAACTGAGAGACACACGCACAGAGTGATGGCTTTTAAATCATTTGACAAGAGCCTTGCTGATCTGAGTGACAGCTGGCCCCACTGGTGGTGATGGCTTTGGCTGCTGTACTGGGATGGCAGGCCGGCCCCTAGCCACACACAGCTCTGGGGGGGGAGCAAAAACAAAGGGGAGATAGCAAGTGCTTTGCACCAGTGCTGCTGAGCACCAGTGCAGCCCAATGCTGATAACATCTGAGCTGTGTGAGCTTCTCAAATTCTAGGGATATTTAGTCTGCTTAAAATATATGTTTTAGAAAATACACTGGGAAGATAAAACAGGAAGGTTCGTTTATCTCATAACACAGGCAGAAAATTGATCTAAACCAAATAGAAACTCAAAGCGTGTCAAAGAAAATACTTTATACACAACATGCAATTTACCACCTAGTAACTCATTCCAGTTTCTATCCTGCAGGCCAGGAGCTCAGTTGGCCTCCAAAAGGTATTGGATGAGAGTTTTCTATCTCACTGAATTTTTGGAAAAGAACATAAAACATTTCAGGATTCACCCAGTAAGAGTGAAAGCCAAGATCATCATTTCAAGAAGGGCAGGAGTACTGCTCTTTCCCCCCAAGCATCTTGCTGCTGGTCATCAAAATAAAGATGTGAAATTGGAGTATGTGGGCAAGGATATGAATGGATCAGAAATACATACAACTTTTCTATTACTGGAAGATTAAAATGCAAGAGTTGATGAATGAGAAGGATTAAAAATAGAAGGAAAAAAATAAGCAAATGATTAATTGCTAGGAAAGGGAACTGCTGATTTACAGAAGAGAAAATTAGTAGGATTTAGGAAACTGGAGAGAATAAGCAGTGCCCGATCTGTGGGGTGGGAGCATCTGGTGTGCAGGCGGCACGGCAGCACAGCACATGCCCCAAAGCTCAGCTCTCCCCTTCTCCTCCTTGTGGCCCCTGTGTGTGCAGAGGCTGTAAATCACTGGCTTTAAAACAACAAGCTGCGACCTGTTTTAAATAATACCCTATAATGTGAAACAAAAGAAACTGATCTCTTTACTCAACTTAACACTTCCATGTGGTGTTTCAGTAGTCTGGTAACTCTGTCATGCTTATATCCTGGTATTCCAGAGTTTAGCAGATATTTCTAAAAATAAAAGGGTATTTGTCTGTTTCCACTTATTTTAAGAAATGATAAATACAAAGGAAAACTGAAGGCATTTTTAGCATATTTACATTCAGTTTTTAGGACAGAGTATCTCGGCTGTGATCCACGCTGCTGGTCCTACAGGTCTTGTTTAGCAGCAATTAAGATAATCAAATTCTTTAGCCACTGACTACAACAAGCAAGCACCTCAAGGCAGCACACATATGAGCAGTAATGCAGCACCTACTGTGATCAGTTGTTTGGTCAGTGCCTTCAATTCATTTGTTTTTGTGGGGAATGCTAATATAGAAGGGAAAAAATATAAGATATGTCATGAAGCTGTAAAAGCACTTTACGTTTTAGTGTAACACATGATTGATTTTTCGTATTGTTTTTTAACTCAATGCCATTTTAAAATCACATAAAAATACTTCTTCAGTTAAAAAAAAAAAAAGGTACAACCGACTATATCCTCTTCGGGTTATACTCATGAATGAGCTATTGTCTGCAATGGAAACAAGCACCTGGATCAATTCATGGGCATCCAGAGAAGCCCGTTCATTTCCTTTCAAAACACTGACTTACAGAGCAGCCACCGGCTCCCGGCCTGTGAGTGGTCTTGGTGCTGCATACAAAACCTCCCGCACCACGCACAGGCTGCACGCCCGGGCTTTGAGCAGGCTGGAGGGAGCTGGCTGCTGGTGGAGCCCAGTCTCCATCTTGCCACAGGCCAAGAAGCCGCTCCCAGCCCCACAGAGGATGTTAAGCCACCCAGGTGAATACTTCTCATACTTTTGAGAAGGTCCATTGTGAAATACTGCAGCAAAGACTCATTAAGAAACCATTTTGCGCTATCTCTGACAGATCTCACATTTACTCTCACGAGTCTTTATATAGGCTCATCCCTGTGACAGCCAAGTACTCTCTGGGGAAGGTAAACAGCAGGATCTGGATTTGGATGGAGAGCAAGTCAGGGAGTAAGCAGTCTGAGGCTATGCAGAAGCATCCCTGTGCTTCTGCTTGAGCACAACCTCCTTATTCAAAAAAAGCCAGTGAGTACAGGAAGGACACTTCCCACCTTATCTATCGCCTAGTCTGGCTCTCACATCTGTTAGGCAGAAATTGCTTATCCTCTGCTACCTTAAGGACAAGCTCAGAAGAACTGTCACACTGCTCAAGTTCTGTACAAAGGCTCAGACCCAATGCACTATCACCCACTCAGCCTCTTTGCCCCCATCACACCAACTTCCCAGGACCTCCAATCCCCCCCTCCATCCTCTGGCAGGAGTTTTCTTCAGAACACAAGGACCCCCGGCACTGTGTTTCAGAGGGACTCCAGCAGCAGCAGCTCCTGCTCCTCTGAAAGAAGGCCTGTATAAAAATCAGAGTCCGAGTTGAGGTGCTGTGTCACCTGGATACATTTTTCCCCCTGGGGAACAGGTTACTCACTGCCTTCTGATGAAGCATCTTCTTATTCAACTTCAGTAAGCAGAAGATTTTTTTCTCCTCAACAAAGCTAATATCTAGGGGAATCGGAAAGGTCATTTGCCATGAGAAAATGCAGCATGAAGAACAGCAGTAAATAAGAAACCTGATCTATGTCATAATCAACAAGAAATGAACCAATCTCATTGTGATGCTGTGGACCACAACACAGTATATTTTCCATTCAGTAGTGCTATGCAGTCTCCCTGTTAACTAAACAAACTCCTGTATTTGATTTAATGGGAATCTGTCATTTTAAGCAAAATGTATCAGGCAAGAAGGTTTACTTAAGCTATCAGGTATTCAAATGAAACTGAGGGGAAAAGAAATCACCAACAACAGAGCATTACACATTTCAGAAAAGGACAGCAATAACAGTAATTGAGTTGAAGTGGCCAAAAGATTAAGCAATAGAAAATTGGAAGCAATTAACATACAATATTCAAAAACTATTAAATTCATACTGAACTCAACACAGGGCTCACACAAAAGGATGTGGAGATGAAAAGCTGGTGTTTTGCATAATCAGCACCAAGATATTTCAAACTCAGACAATGGAATACAGGAGATGGGAAATACCACAGTGAGAGAAGCTCCTTGCAGAACAGTCACGTTGGTAATGTGGACAGTGAGGAACAAGGCACGAGTGCCTGTGCATCACTCACAGCACCAGAAGTAGTAACACCTACACACAGCCCTTGAACTCTGCTAGGAGGCAACAACATCTGCTTGCTGCCAGCCCAATGTGTACTTATGGCCTTGGTACTAGCAGGCTTTTTCCATTTCAGACACATCCTTTCCCCTAAAGAAACACCTATTGTACAAGTCACACAGCCAGCAGAATCACAATGCCCCCTCAATGCTCACCAGGAAACTCTGATTGTGCTGGGGAGCCAACTTCACCTCTTCGCGCTTGGTTTGACCCAAGAAGGCAATAACACTGCCCTCTCTCCTGGCACCTCTTGAGGTCACCCTCCCCGCTAGCACACTTCAAAAAAGGGTACCAGGGTCCAGACCAACACTGTCCCCTTAGGTTCCAGGTAGGCTTAAGCAAACACTCAGCAACAATTCAGATTTAATTTCAGGTCCACAAGTTTACTTCTTCCAGGGCACACAACAATAAAGCAAGTGTATGGATGGATCTTAAATGGGTTCTAGAAAGCAATCCTCAGCATATACCAAAACTGTATGAGGACAGACAAAACAGCAGTTCCCCACACACTCTATCATTTCTTTCAAGGTACAGTGGGTTCACTGTAGGGCTTCCTGTTAAATTATGCTTCCCATCAGCAAGGATCCTGCAACTACATCCGTGGACCTGGCAGTCCCATGGTAACACCCAGTTGTCTACTTAGCTGTAAGGTATCAGATCTCCTTCCAGCATAGCTGTGCCCCAGTTTGGGCCCTGCTTGTCCACACAGACAGTTTACTTTAAAAGGGTAAAAAAGCAGAGAGTTTGTCAACTACATTCAAAGGAGACAGTAGGAAGTCTAGTGATAATGAAATGCTATAATTTTGTGTCTCAACTTCAGGTACAGCTTCAAGATGACAAGGACATCATCTGCACCATCAGAGATGCAGAAAGAGCTTATTTCTTTGTTTTTCTCCTACGTTAATATTTCAAGAGGATGAATTATTATTTTTTTAATGGAATTGTCATAGGCTTTGAAGTACCACCACATTTACAGTGTGGGACCTGGCAAACTTCGATGAAAATGGCTGATGAATTTCAGATTTTTTTTCATTGTTCTTCTGTTTGATGTTCACACTTTGAGACCTGAAAACGTTGGAACGTGATTACTGTTCTTGCATGATTAAGGCTCTTTCTATTGCAGCCTTGAAAAACTGCACAGGTTATACACAACATGTACAGCTCTATTATTTAGCCCAAAGTTGCTACTTGCAGAAAATCAATTCCCACATGCTAGTTATCACGGAACATTATTTTAATTTGCACAAGGAAAAAGTGTATTCTTCCCTATGAAATAATCTTTTAATATTATAGCCTTTTGTCTTCTTTAGAGGGATGAGGAATGTCAAAAAAATAAATAAAGAGTCAGTGGGGACTAAGGAGAAGGTAACAAAGCCCCTGAGGAAAGAAACGTGCTCAGCAAAGTGGAAAGAGGCACGGAAGCATTTGTGCTACTAATTCTGTGGAGTGATGGTAATCTGTCCTGAACATAGCTCTGAATTCACCTCAAGCAGTCATCACATGCAGTTTTCCAGGTGCTCAGGAAATTCAGGCTAGTCACACTCAGTAGTGAGGCTTTCCCTTCCCAGCAGGTTGTCCAGAGGATACCTGGGCCACCAGGGCATCAAGGGAGGACACAAAGCCACACGTACACCCACACCAGGGCTTACCCTGCAAGCTTGACACACGCAGACTGCAAATGCAGCTCGCTTTTCATAAGCTGATTAAAGCCAACAGGTTTACTGAGATACCCTGTGTACTTACCTCCACCTGTTTTGCTCTGTTTGCTTTTAGGAGCAGGCTGCCAGCATCTCAAAGTGCCAGCCAGCCTTCCCCAGCAACCCTGTGGTTGCTGCTGGGCTGCCCTCCCCTCCACAGCCCCCTGCAGGCCATGTTGGCCTTTCCCTCACAGGATGAGGCCTTTTCTCTCCAGAAGGTCCACAATGCCTCCTCCCTTATCATCTTCACCACAGCAAATGTAGGTCACACCATTCTGTTTGGTGTTTCTTCTCTGAACTTAACTATGGGATCAACTAAGTCCCAGGAAGGCAGGTAGCCTCCATGTCATGCATACAGAAGGATGAAGAAGCTCAGCTCATTTCTTTGAGGAGATCCCAAAAGTTCAAGCCCAGCATTGATAAGTATTTTGCATACGCCACTAGGCAATATGCAGGGTAACCTACCAAATGAAGTAACAAGCAGGCACTGAATGTTTATGATGCATTTGTTTACACACACCAAAAATTTACTCTGGGCATTTTTTCCCTTGGAACATTCATTGCTCTACAAGCTTGTGCGTGCATGCTTGTGGCTGCATCCTCTTCTCTAATCTTCAAGTTAAATTCAGTCAAAGAGCTGACTGGAGGCAAAAGAAGCAATGCATGCAGCCTTATTAGCTTCCTTTAGAAGTATTCACATGGACTGCACTGGCCACGCTTCACAGCCTCTCAACCTCACTGCTGAAGAAAAGCTTGAGATTGCTGTTTGCAAACAACAGGAAAGAGCGGGCTGCAGAGCCCCACCACCTTGCCTGGACCTCTTCAGTCCATCACCAGAACTGCTGCTAGACATCCCATGGATTACTTGCCCTCGGGGCTGTTAACACGTGCAGTTCTTATGTAAGTGCGTTCAATGCAACACGTGTATTCCTAGAAATGATGGGCTCCCTGGACTTAATCCAGAGGATCAGTGAGAGCTTTGACTGAATGCCGCTGCTCGTTTGGCCACGTCCTGTTCAAGTGCTTAACAGGGATGACCCTGCTCTTCTAGGAGGTCCAAGAGCTCAGTGGAATCTGTTAATTAATTAACACAGTCAAATCATACACACGCATTGCTGTTGCAGGAGAACGATCTCCAGCACCAGCACTGGTAGATACTATCCAGATGGAATATACAAGTTTCTTTAAAAAAGACACAAGCCTTTTAAAACACCTTCATAACGTTAAAATTTTAAAGTGACTGAAATAAATGCTATCTGCTAACAACAACATTTAAAGTGGGTGGCAATCCTGATTCTAGCACTCTTAAGCTTTGCATCAGAACAAAACTATCATAAATTGGTTAAAAACCACAGAGATACGCAGTTGACACCCACGTATGTTATACTGGTGCCCAGGAACAAATGACATGTGTATAATACATCTCAGTATGCGCAAAGTATTATTCCTGTTAAGAATAATGCAAAGTACTTAAAATCCAGGGAAAAAAAAAAAAAGAATTTAAAAAGTCTAATGCAGTTGGGAAAAAAAATATGTAAGCCTGAGGTACTCATTCCTCTACATTCCTTACACAATTGGTACTGTTTACTAAAACATTATTTGGATGGATAACAAGAGATCATCAAATCGGAACATAAATGAAAGCATATTTATAACTACGATGTTCTCCAGTCCTTTTTCTTGTGTTCTTATTTTAATACATATGTTGAAAAGGGAAAGAAACCTTCTTTATAAATACAACACACGGACAAACACCACTTAAAACACAAAATACCACCTGAAACACAAAATATTGAACTGCCATACATGGGCTCTGATTAACAGTGCTTCATCTGGATATTCCCAGTAACTGCAGCAACAGGAAGCTAACAAACAAGATCACCTTATTTGGCAGCAGCTATGCTCAAAGGCAGTAAATAATACTATAGTGAAAGAGTGATACATTGCAGAAAACTTCCCTACCTTTTTGGCAGAGTGAAGTGCCACCTGACTCCTTCACTGCAGCTCTGCCATACGCTTATTCTGTCTGACAAACTAATCTGATTTCCAATCTGAAGTTTGCTCTACCACAGTCTGCGGAACCGTGCAGATGCGCCTCCCGTGAAAAATGAAATCCAGCTTGCTGCTGACAGGTAGCTAGTAATCCTGAAAGCGAGAATTTCTAGACTGCAAAAGGTCTGCAAACTATGCTAAGAGCCGAATATCAGTTCTGACAAAGCTTTACATGAAAACATACACCTTTTCTTTAGAAAGCAAGCTCTGCAGGCTCTACCCAGCACACACACACCACCAAGTTACCGAGCAGCCTCACACCTGCTGAGAAAGAGAATCTGCTCTCACCTGTACTATGAATTTGCAACACATCAGTTGCCTCCAGCTGTACTCATAGAAGGCCCTTCAGCAGAAAGTGCAAGTAACCCAACAGCTACCGCCCTCCTTTATTATTTGTTTTCCTTCTGTAAAACATACTCCAGCAGGTGATATTGCCACTAAATTTCTCAGCATTTTAACAACCTGGACACACACCAGCGTAATAAATGGAGGTGAAATGCCATTTCAAAATGTCATTTTCCCTGGGGTTATTTCTGCCACAGAGGAAAACTTCACTGCGTAAAAAAAATAATACTCCTCTTCAGCATTTGGAACTAAACACTTGGACTAAACAGTGGAAATAAACTTGGACAGGAAAAAACGAATCTTCCAGTGTATGAAGGGAATTGATTATTGGCTTGCGTACTCCCAAATTCTCCTCTGGTTAAACGAGACATTCACAACAGAGCATAGACAAAAAACAGACACATACTGGGACAAAAAAAGGCAAAGGAAAGAAAAAGGAAATTTTTAAAGGGACCAGCGCACAAATCTCTTTCTCAAAGCTTAACTGCTATGATATGGCCCATACAACATTGCAGATAGCTCAAAAGTTACTAACATGCTGCAAATTCATTTGCATACATTCATTTTCCTGTATTTAGCAGATAACATCCTTGACAAGACAAGAAATCTGGGTGTTATTAATGATCACACAGTGTATTTCCTACCCATAATCTTCCGAGGCTGAACCTCACATAGTAAACACTGCATTCTGCAGACCACTGAGCCAGCTTTCAGATAAACACGTTTGCTTGAATACCAAGTATTAACACCCTTTGGCAATCCGAGTCCATAAGCAGTGACTCAACGCAATTATTCTGTGTGTAACAATAAGTGGGCAGTCATGCAGATTTGTAACTTATTGGTTTAAGCATGAAATTAAACAAGCAAGAAAATTAATGAAAACTATTCAATTTTAGATCAGACTGGGCACAAAATATGAGTAAGTATTATAAACAGAAGATAATCACATTTAAAAAGACTGTGTAACACATAGGTTTTACAAATATTTACAGACATTAATCTTGTTAACCTGATTTCTAGAGTTTTATTCGGTAACAGGATTGACTGGCTGGAGAAAAAGAGGCTCACACACACACAAACATGAAAAAAAAAAAAGCTGAAAGCTCTATTTTTGTCAGAATGATGGATTCTTTTCTTAAGTAACTTGTTTTATTGCCTTTTGTTCCAAGACTATAAACATTATTAGCAGTTCTCCAACTGGCAAGAGAGGCTGAGAATGTTTCACGTTCACCATTCTGGATTGCTTTTTGTTTTCTAACACAGTCCAAGAGCCAGAGAAGAGGCAAGGGCTTCAATTTCCCTTTTGTGTATGCTGCCCTAGATTACCTTTCTTCTCTCTGCATCGGATCTTGCCTCCGAAGCAATGCATACACATCTGCTCCATGGGTTCACGTTTACTCTGATAAGAGACGAGTCGCAGATCCACTACAATCCACATGAGTTTACATATCTGACACAACCAACATTAACATCTTGTTCCCTGTTGTTTATTTGCTTCTCCCCATCGCTGACTTCCAACAGCCAAGCCTTCGCACAGCTTTCGTGTGGCCACAGTTATTTCTGGTTGCACTGTGAGGTCATTTTGTACACTGTGTGTATAAGGGATAGGGTTTTCTTCTATGACTTCAGGCAGCTTTTAGGAAACGCAGATTTCCTGCCCTCTTTCCAACTAAAGGCAAAGGTCAGCAAGTCTAACAATGAAGCATAGTGTTGCTGCTCAATATTTTAGCACAAGAAAATTTATCCACTAAAGCGAAGAGGACAATTGCAATATGAAATTCCTTGCACAGTGCCCAACCACACGCCCTGTCAAAAACACATGCCTGCAACTCAAGTAAGAATCTGTACCACTAAAACAATGCTACTATAAACAGGTTTTCCCCTAATGACAATCAAAAAATAGTACATTAGAAATAGTACAGCCACTTCTTTGTAAGAAATATAGAATATATACATTAACAATATAGTTATAAACTAAATTGGTATATTCCTTGTGGGACTCAACAGCTAATGGTCATTTTCACACTTTATTTCCATATTATGGTTTGACCTATCTTCTCTGACTCCCCCTTGACCTATCAGAAGCATTACACCTAATGGTTGATTTTTCTACATAACCATTGCTAGACCAATTACCTCCTTCTTTTCATCAGGAGTGTTACATCTCATGTACCATTCCATCCCTCTGTTGTTTTTCACGTTCAGGATGCAATCCTGGAACAACCGTACCATAAATTTTTCAGAGCAGTATAATATTGCTCAGAGCACCAAGATCTCGCTTTGTACTTATGGTTTTTAAACATGTTGTTCCCAGGCAATGAAAAGAATTATGAAAAAAATGATTAAAAATTGTTTAATTCATAGAATCATAGAATGGCCTGGGTTGAAAAGGACCTTGAAGATCATCTAGTTTCAAACCCCCGGCCAGAGGCAGGGTCGCCAACCACTAGACCAGGTGTTCATTAGGTGTTTCAGAGTTTGAGAGCATGATTCTAGCCATCCTATACGTTAGCTTTTGCACTCATATTCTGTGGCAGTCGATGTGGTGTGTTCACGATCATGTCAATGGCAAGCCCCTTTTCTGTTTCACTGTACGTCATCTAATGGCTTGCTGGTTGTTATGTGGTGTCTTAAGTTTTCCTAATTTTAATTTCTAATGCGCTCCCTACAAATCGATACTTTTGATTTACATGCTTTTTTATATAATTTCCAATTATATCATGAGAAATAAGTACTGGAAATTTTTAACTGTAGCTGTATGATGATGGTTTATACTGTACACAAGAAAATGTCTTCCCAGACCACGCTTGTGGTTCGCCCCATTATCAGCCTCAGACAGCGAAGCGACACAGAGGCTTCAGAGCAAGGCACAAGAAATCCAACACTGATCAAACATCAGAAAACTTTCCCTATGCCATTTTTTCTGTTCCCCTTACTCTGCTGGAAACTAACTTTTAAGAGATTGTTATGTCCCTAAGCACAAGGCTGCCAGTGATATTCTCCAGCAACTTCTATTGTAGAAAGCTCGGCTCCTTTGGATTGCTCACCAAGGCTCCTGTAAACTTCTACAGCTTTTTATTTCATAAAAATTAATCTGAGCCACTTTCTCTGCCACACATGCTGGGGCATGCTTCATTCTGCAGGATCTGTGATGAGCACCCAGCCACTCACACACATTTCAGAACTCACCACGTCAGGTGCTCATCAGCACTCCACAAACTAGTCAAGTGTGGGGTGGAATAAGGATGCATGCAGAATAGAAATCAGGCTGCTTTTCCTGAATGGCTTTGGTGAAATTAAACCCCTCCACCTACTCACTGACTT
>JAOWBP010001760.1:62090242-62106564 GCA_028571105.1 Tragopan temminckii | reverse complement strand
TCAAATTTTCAGTGTCAGTTGCAGAATGACTAAAATATTAAAGCCTTATGGAGAACAAAAGTGATTTATTATATATTTCTTGCTCTTACACTGAAAGGAAATATTATTTAGTCCACAGCTATTGATATTCTCATGTTCTTTGAAGAACTGTTAGCTTAGTCTAAATTTAAAAGTTGGGAAAATATACCAAAGGTATGTATATATATATATATATGTAACTTTTAAATAAGAATCTCTCCCAAAATAAACAACAACTATCAACCTGCAATGCCTGAAATTCACATAATGATTTCAGCAAAAACTTGAAAGCAATCAGTAAGGAAGCATAAGCTTGGTGACATTTGGTGATTAGTGAAAAGGAAACGAGGAAAGGCTGCATACAGTGACAAGTAAATTCCATGAGACATTTCAATCATCTGATAATTGAACCTAATTTAATTTAACTAGACATATAGGCCAAGAAACCTTTTTTTTTTTAGTGGACTTCCATAGGACGTTGATAGAGTTCCTCAAAGTAATAGACTTGCTTTCTACAATTTATGTGTGGCACAGCCTACTTTTGTCTTTAGCTTATGAAATTTGGTCTAGTTTGTTGCTGCTACTTTCTTTGTTAGAAGGTAAAATGCACATTGGGCAAATGTTCTATGGCAATTTGCATAAAAAGTGATGACAAAGAGCAATTAATTCCTCATTATTATGCAGCAAAATGCTACTTTGCTCCTAAGTGACTGTGGAGTATGGTTTTTTCTCTGTGTGTAAATTTGTTGCAGCATTATTCTAAAAATAGTACGTAAGGGCCCTCTCCACTCTTTATAAATCAGGGTCTCCCACACTCCATTCAACTCTCCATGGAGAGATTTTTTCTCACGCGCTCTTAACAGTACAAGTATCACCCAAAACGTTCATCACAATAATAAGCATCAGAATTTTGTTAGATAAAGCAAGATAGAGGAATTTAATATTTTGTCAAATTAGATCTCTATCCTTTTTATCTTGAGATCAGTATTCAAAGTGCAGTCGGATCACACACAAATAGAAACATATTTCTACCACACACAGCTAGTCTGTGCAGAACAAAGAGTTGAGATATCGTTTTCTGTGAAGGCTTGATTCCGAGTACAGATTTCATTACTGGCTCACCATAGGATAATGAAATTCCTCCAGGGCAAAGATGAGGTACATCAAAGAGGCAGCGTGGAGAGGCAGACTTTGTTAGTGCATGCTCTGTCACCTGCATTACTGGTCCTTGCCTGCCTTTAATTTGTAAGGAAATGCTAGTAATTCAAAACCTTTTATTGGACCGACTTATATTTATGTATATACATTCACATATAGATGTACACAAATGTGCACACAGAAACATGTATTTTTCAAAATACAAAATCTTCTGGATGTTATGTGATTTCTCTGCAGCTGAAGTGGAATATGGAAAATAATTACTTTCTTACTAGCAAAAATGACCTATGCAGATGCTGAAAGCGTCTTTACATTTAGTAAATAAATGCTGTCTGCACCCTGTAGATAAGTAACACTTCATGCAACTTTCCCTTTTTATTTCTGTAGCGATTCAGAGTGACTTCGGTGCTTATGGAAATGAGAGGCAAATATTCAGCAAGACCAGGAGCTGTGGAGGACATGAATCACTAAAGCTTTCCCACAAGGCTTTGCCAATATGGAACAAAAGAGTTGCCCTACAGAAACGCACCATGGCTCTATCTGGTCCAGCATCCCGCCCCTGGCCGCATCCAGTAACTGGTGCTTCAGAGCAAATCAAAACCACAGCAAGCACCTAGCTAATTATGAGATCTATGCGTAGAGGAAAAAAGGTTGATCCTGACTCACAAGAGAGCAGTTTATGCCCTGAAGCTTGAGGTTTGATTTCCCTTGTATCCGTTTGCTTAACTCACACAGTTGCAAATACAGTTTATGCTTAAAAGAGTTTCTAATCCTCTGTTGGATCCTAATCAACAATCTGCCTCCATAACCCGAGTTACCAGGAAGTTCTTCGGGCTGAGTGCATTCTGCATGGAAGCCCTTTGCTTTGCTAGTTTAGGGAAAGTTTTTCAGCTTTGGCCTCACACCTACTACCCCAAGGATCAGCCCTAATTGCTCTGATGAAAAACTTCTAGACTACTACTCCCTTCTCCTTGAGACCTCTGTATGTGAATCAGTTAATTCTGCACCCCTACCTGCCAATCTGTGCTTTTGGGTGGGTTTCCTTCACTCACATGGGGAAGTGTCTCCCACTTTCTGTCCTCCTAGAAGTTTGGGCAGGTCTCCCCTGAGAGCAGGAGCAGCCTGCCTGGAGGGGAGCTGTCTGTTGTGAAAGAGGGGAAGGATACGCAGAGAAGTGAGGCAGAGGAGAAGTTCATGGGAGGTAGCAGGAAGCCCCCCTTTCTGCTCCTCCAGCATTTCCTCAGTGGCTCCTCTTGAGCTGCTCTTTGGAGACATTTCTGGGAAGGGATTGTCCCACTCTACTCTGCACTGATACAACCTCTCTTAGAGCCCTGTGTGCAGTTTGGGGCACCACAATATGAGAAGGACATAAAACTATCAGAGAACACACAAAGGAGGTCTACAGAGATAGTGAAGGATCTAGAGGAGCATCTGAGGTCCCTTGGTTTGTTCAGCTCAGAGTAGAGGAGGCTGGGAGGAGGGCTCATGGCAGCCCACAGCTCCTCACAAGGGAAGTGGAGTGGCAGTGCTGATCTCTGCTCTCTGATGACAATGACAGGACCTGAGGGAACAGCATGAAGCTGCATCATGGGAGGATCAAGTTGGGTGTTAGGGAAAGGTTCTTCATCAGAGGGTGTTCGGTCATGGAACAGGCTGCGCAAGGCAGGGAGCACGGCCCCAGGCTGCCAGAGTTCAAGCAGTATTTGGACAGTGCACTCAGACATAGGGTTTGAGTTTTGGGTGGTGATCTATGGAGCAAATAATTGGATTTGATGATCCTTGAGGGCCTCTACCAAGTCAGGATCTTCTATGGTTCTGTAATTCCATTATTCTATGAAAGGCAGATTAAAAAAAAAAAAAAGAAAAAAGAAAAAGTCTTAAATGCTCCCTATGGACCATAAATGCTTAAGCCTAAAGATGTCACCCTGGATTCCTAAATAACAAGGTGCCTAAACAAAGAGATGCCCAAATTCTGTAGGACTGAGAGATTTTCACCTCAAAGCTTCTCCTTTGTGATCTGATGTTGTGATTTTTATGCATGCTGTGCTTCCAAGGCAGCTCAAAACAGCCCTCATCGGACTCACTGCAATCCCATCCTCATCTCTGTGTTTTCCCATCTATTCTCCGTATTATGCTTCCTCCTTGGGCAGGCACTGGTGTTTGTTTGACCTCACAGTAAGCTGGTTCAGGAGGTAAACTGGCTGCACGTTTCTTCATAGGATTAGTTTCTTTCAGCTTAACATCCTGAACCAGCTGACTGGCAGATCAGAAGAGACTAGGGCTGGGGAAGGAGTAGGAATGGAAGGCTGGGGACAGGCAGAGAAGCCAGGACCTGCAGGGATGCACAGCCTCAAGAGTCCAGCAAGAAATCACTCCTCAGCTTGGTACTCCACAGTGTAAAAGTAATTTACTTTGGGCATGCACAGAATGGAAATCACTAGATCTACTGCCAGATGACCAGTGTTTCCCACTGACACTTGTGGCACGAGCATATTGAAGCCTGTACTGCTGGGACCGCTGTCACCATTGCATGGCACTAAAATGCCAGCAAATCCAAAGGGAGCAATAGGTGCCACGCCTTGCAGCTTTGATCACCTTCCTCCTCCTCTGGTAATATTCTGAAATCTTTGCCTTAAGGTCAGCCCATGATCACTTCCAAGATTCCTGGGTGACTGGGGTTTCCTCTTTGAGCCTGTTGTGTGACACACACACTCCACGTAGCATCAGTAGCATGATGTGTGGAGGGGACCCCATCTTTGAGCATCCAACCCAGCACAGGCAATTGGGGTGCCAGGAGGAGCTGTGCTTCAGTACCAACCACTTTCAAAGCAGCTGGAACCCCGTCTAAAATCATTCTTTCGAGTAACTCAATACAGAGGTTTTATAATCAGACTGTGATCCAGAATATTCATTCTCCAGAAACCCACAACACCTCGGAAAGATTGTGTAAGGTCTGAAATGGAATGTGGTGTGTTCATCTGATTATATAGTGTGAATAATTTGCTTAAGTGTTGTCCACTGGGAGAGTGAGAGGGATGTCTTCAATGTTATACTGAACTTCCCTGAAAAAACTATGCCATTTCATATGAAGAAACACTTATTTCTTCTGTACATATGTGTAGGACCTCATTTTACATGCCAGGGTTGTATGTGTGTGATCTACTAAAATCAGTTGCTATCTTCCCCAATCTATGCTGCTGTTCAACCTTAGCAATGTGCATAAACTTCAGCAATGCATTGTCACTCCTCTCTAAATCATTGCGAAAGATCACCCGAAGAGCAGCCCTGGTCATGGGGCATGCTGTGTGTCACCTGCTCTGCTTTGGAGAGGCCAGATTTGAGGCAGAATGACACAGCAGAAGAGAAATCACAGTCAGCAAGGTGTGAAATTCCATGTGTGGCAGTAAGACATAAAAATGGCAGTTGGCAGTTGGTGTAGCTGTTCAACCTGGTGACGTTATCCTGGGAGCAGTGTGTTCAAGGGGAACCCAGCTTTCCTGAAGGGAAATGTTCCCTTTTTTGTTCAGGCAGCCTTTTCACCTCACTATGAGCAAATATATATAATAGCAATGGGAAGGTGCGATGGTTAGCCTTTAATTCACCAAGGGTTTAACATTTGCTATTGTCTTATGGTCCTGCACTGAAGTTGTTTGTTTCCTATTGTGTAATCCATTTATAACACAGGATACTAATCCACAATTTGTAATATCACCCTTTGTGCTGCTATGAGGAGCTTCCTTAATTAGCTGAGACTTTTTGCATGTTTGGAAGGAGAGTACTGCAGCACAACTGTGTAACTGCGCTGGCTTGATTGTGCTCACCAAGATTAACCTTGTCCTTGGTTGCACACAGTTTGCAGCCTTAGCCCTGGGGTCCACATTACCTGTGTTCATTTCTGACTGCCGTTTTGGAACAGGGAAGTTTTCTAGTCTTGGGAAACACCCTTGTTTTCTTATAGTAGAGTTGCATGCTCATGCCAGCAGCTATGTTCTGAAGTTCAGCTCCTTCTGAATGCTCCTGGATTCCTTTTAACTTCATGAACTTGGTTTTCTCAACTTGATCCAGTACCTCATCTTCAGAAATATTTATCTTTATAATATCACACTCATAATTTCCATAAACTTCCAAATCCCCCACTACAGCGAAAACAAATGCAAATAATAAATTCAGCTTCTTGAAAATGTCTTAATCCTTGTTAATTGCCTCCTTAATTCCTTAGTGACCTGGAGGGCCTACAGAGACCCACATGCAGCTTTATTTATGTTTAGTCTATTTGAATAATTATGGATTGTTTATCTTAATATCTCTGGCTATTTGTTCTCTCTCCTCCCTCTGAATTGCTATCTATTTACAGTTTACTTGTGTCTTGTGCTGAGCTGGTTTGGGCAGAATTTCTAACATGTCTGTGTGAAAGCCCCTCTGGTGTTGTCCTGGAGGCGACGTCTCTGAAGTTCACAGCAACACTCTCTTCTTTAGTTCAGAAACTCCTGCTTTGAAAGAGCCTTTAAGGCTCTGGAATTTTGTACAAAGTTTTCCCTTGCCTTGGTCCGGTGTAATAATACACCTTTTTATTAGAGGAGGCACGTAATTTTAAAAAATATAACATTATTATTAATGAAGATATTAGCCAGGAGAGCAACTTACGGTTGTCACATACTGTGAGCGGTTTTAACCATTGCAGATGATTTCTTCTGTGATCTGTTTCAAGCTCATCTATTAAAAATGCTTTTGTTTTAAGAAGGAGAGTGGGGAATTCTGAGGAGGATAGGTGCTGGGGGGTGAGGGAGGGGCGAGAGCCTGAGGGAACACTGAGCCTGCTGACCAAGATCTGGAGCTGAAGCAAGACACCTGCCTTCCTCAGCTGCCTGCTTCAGTGGCTCATAGCATGCCATTATACAACTGGTGATTTCTACAAATGAGAATCAAGATGAGCCCACAAGCTCAATTCATGTGTGTATTGTGAACTAGAATTTAGCCAAATCCATAAAGGTTCAAGGCTGGTTCACTAGCTTAGGTGCTAATTCCAAGCAGTTTTCAAAATGAAACTTGCCGCTGAGAATGTCATGAGAGAAAAACCTTTTGACAAGGTTATCTTTGCCTTGTTCTTATTGCTTTGGTACAAAATGGATTAATTAAAAAGAAGAGAAAAGTAATCTCTTCCTTTCTCTCATCAGAAGAACCACATGTGCTGCGTAAAATAGAGAAAAAAGAAGTGTGGCAAGTACTGGACTATATTATGTACTTCATGAGAAAATATTAGACATCTCATTTCAAAGCAAACTATGCCTACAGTAGTTTAAAGGGAAGTAGGAGGAAATAATAATAATTATATCTGAGTTAGCTTAGGGCTAAATTCTGTAAATGAATATGGATGTGACTGGGCAAAACATCTTGAAGTTAACCTGAAGGAAAAATGAACCTATCAAAATCAGGTTTAATTGCAGAAAGTATTTTTTGTGTTATTGTATATCCATGTGAGGATATTTGATACTTTATTTTCTTAGCCGAGTATGCAAATCAGCATACCCCTTATTAGTCTTTATAGGAACATGTTCCTATAAAAAATGATGACAATTAAAGTTCTGTGTTTCAATTTTCAAAACAAAAATGGCCAATGTAAATGGTAGCAAGAAATTAATGAAATTTGTTTGTGGGTTTTGCTCTAAAGTAGGTAGGAGAATGACAAAGTGCCAAGGGATGGAATGAGGAATAAATTCAAATTTATCTTCCTAGTTAATGATATCTTTAGGGCAGAAGAGATTATATTATTGATTAAAACCAATAACCTGGGTCATAAGAAATAATAAATACGAAAGTTATTAAAGGAAGCTTATCATAGGAAAACTTCGGTAAGCAGGGCGTTATAAACGTATCTTAGACTGAAAGGTAAAGAGGATATGGTCCCGTGTAGTGGAAAAGAGTTCTGCTGCAGCCATCTTTTCTCTGTTTGCCTGAATTGCCCTCTGCAGTGTCCACAGAAAGTGGGTTGTCCAGGTCAAAGTGACTCCCTTTCCATCTCTGTCTCCATGAAAATCTCTCTAGGGAGGTAATTTGTTGTGAGACATCTTTGAGACTTTGCATCAGGGATTTCCCTGACTAGATCATCACACTGGATGGAAACCTTGTGGGTTTACCTCTCCATCCTATTCCCAGTGTTGACGACTGGAGAATAATAACCTCCAGGCTGTCAGGAAGGAGTCCACAGCTATGGAGGGTCTCATCATATCTGCCACCTCCCCTGTCTCCATCAGGGCCAGCTGCAGTCTTATCTCTCTTCATCGGCATTGCTCTGCTCAAGAGATGGCTGGTGTGTTTACAAAGTTTTCCTGGTGAACAGTACCTTGCAAAGAAAGTAGCCCAAGCTTGCTCAAGGCCAGGAAGTTGTACAGTCTCAGCAGCAGATCTCATCACCTCCATGGACTTGCCATGAAGAAAAGAAAGCAAACTCTTGCAAAGGCACTGAATAAAAGTAGATTAATGATGGTCTCTGGAGAAACCTTTTTCTCACTGAGCAAGTGGGAAACTCCTGCACTGAGTTTCAAGACTGTCTACCTTCCCCAGGCTGCAGCTGCTAAGGCGGCATAACTTACTAAGTAAGACACGTTGATCTGTTCCTTGTTTCCCCCTCAAGGATGGTGTACTAGAGAAGTCAGATCGAAGCCTGGGAAGTGTGGCTTATCCATCTGACTGGTGGGTAGCCTTGAGCAATCGCTTCCCCCTGGGAAGCAGTTACAGCTGTGGAGGGTTATTGCACTGCTTGGTGTTTGTTAGCAATCGCTGGTTGGGAGCTGAGGAGGTATATCTGCACTTTAGCTTCTCTCAGACAAAGTCCAGTATCTCAGTGCACATCCACCATGAACAAAAGCTCAAGTTCAGATGCAAGATTTTGCACTGTACTTGTGGTGAAACAGCTAAGTAAATTTTCTCTGTAATGGAAATTGCCTCTTTGTTAACTAATTTGACATATACTGCTGGATAATGTCCTTTACAAGGATATTATTACTTGTTAGTATTATCCAAGTCCTGACACAGTGGGAAAAAATATAAGCTTGAAACACTTTAGACCTGGAAGTCAAAGCAAAATAATCTTTTTGCTTACCAATAGTAAACAAACTACCAAAAACCAGAAAAGGCAAGAGAATGCTTCAAGATCTCATGATACACAGAAGTAGTTCTTTCAGCATCCAGAAACTTATGAGTTAAAAATTCTTTCTTAGCTGACAACGGCTCAGCTAAACAGATCAAAAAGAGAAGGAAAACCAAAACAACAAGCTCAGAAGTTGCCTTTGCCTTGTACTGGGAGTCAGAAAGTGTCAAAAGATGTGTCATATCTTAAAAGGCTAAATGAAAAGTTATAGTTCCTCAGTACATGAAGAAAGAAAAGCTTTATTGGAATAGTTTCTTTGTCACATCCTATAAAAATATTATGAGGACAGCATGTTGAAGAGAGAAAAGCAGAGGTAAGTGGAAATTCATGTAAAGGCGAGCATCTCTGTTTTATAGTATAATGAAGAAGAGCAATTACTTCCAATACTAGAGTTTCTAATTATACTATTTTTTGTTGTTGTTGTTGTGGCTTCTAGCCTTTTCTTCCAAAATACTAAAGCACTTTCTGAAAACAGAAATATTACCAGAATAGTCAGATAACGTGGCTGTCTTTCCTAACTCAGAATAACGACTGGGAAAATTCATGTTCTCCAGAAATGAGGGAATTCATATTCTCTGGAAATGCATTCTTCGAAGTCAAGCACTGGGTTTTCTCTGATAGGTTTTGACAGAGCATCCAAGAGAGGTGACATGTTAGCTGGGCCACTCAATCCGAGAACTGCATGAGCCTCCTCCTGTGCTGTGGTTGTGGCTGCAGAGCTGCAAGGATACTCATTTTTACTGTGGCTGCTACTGTTGGTCCTGGACCAGTTTTCTGTCATGCTAGACCCTGAAAAAGACTGAAGGAAATGTGTTTGCTCTGGGATTTGCTGGCATTTGGAGGCCCTTGAGAATCTTTCTGCCAGCTGCAGAAAGCTGAAGTTTCAGAAGTTCCAGCAGATTTCTTTCTTTCCCACTCCCTGTGCTGATTCCTGCCGGATGCCAGGTCTGGATGAAAGTGGTTGATAGAGCAGGAACATACTTACTTCTATAAATCCTGGAGGTTTTCATACTCCACTCCTTGCCCTGATGGAGGTACAAGTACATTTTCAGGAGCAGACACTGATATACTCTCTGCTGAGATGCAAGTTACAGGCATAGGGTAGAACATCAACAAATGAACTTACCTTCAGTTGATTTAAAATGCAGTGAAATTCCTGATCTGTGGCTATGCTATGGGGCTGAAAATGTCTCAACTCAATTGCACAGGGAGAAATTCTGTCTTTGATTAGATAAGATTAACTTTCTTGGGGAAATTCTTTGTTGCTTTTTGCATTGTGTACTCACAGATAACAGCACAAATACAGTCTAAGTCACTTCTGAAACATGATTGATTTGTACCAGCCATGTGCCAGGGAAATGCCCACGGGAGACTGCATCCTATCAATTTCACTGGCAGTTATGTGACTGCCACTAAGACTGTTGTTGATCCTGGACAGGCTGGTGGACATCATCCATTTGCCCCATTGGCTGCTATGCTTTATTAGTTTCTGTAGAAAATGGGAGAGGTGTTCACAAAGCTGTATCCAAAATACCATGTTTCTCCTTGTTCAGGCACCACAAGCTCTCATTCTCTTCTTCTCAGCCAAGGAAATACTGCCAGAAGGCGTAACTGAAACCAAGTATTTCTGCTATTTTTATGCTGCAGATATGTACTCAAGGAATAATTGCTGCATGTCTTTCTCACAGTTGAAAATCAAGTAAAAGAAAACCTTGACCATAATCCTGATGAATAACTATGATTTCTGCTAACACTGCTTTTATCTCACACATTGGAGAAGCAGCAAACTAGGAGTGTTCTTAGCAACATATTGTGTTCTTACTATTGTTATAGTGGCATATCATCACCTCTTTTTGTTTGTTTTTTTTTTCCATCTGTTTCATGTGGGGTTTGCTGCAATGCTACTTTGAGGATACTGTCATCATCTGTTTGCATTGGTATCAGAAACAAATATAAAATGTTTTTGAAGGCACCATACGGATGGAGAGTTTGATGGGATTATAGTAGAAGAAGCAAGCTGTGAGCAGAGAGAGTCTGTGGCAAGGTGCAGAATCCTTGGAAGAAATGAGTTAGAGGTTATTAAGGGAGAAGGAGAAGAAAGATGTTCTTGTGGCTAAGGCACTTGTCTGATACTAAAGAGATCTGGCCTTTATTCCTGGATGCATTATTGGATTCCTTTGCAACCTGTGACAAGTCACTTAATCTCTCATTGCCTCAGTACTTCGCCAGTAAAATGGAAGCAAATAAAATTTCTTTACCTCACCAATCTGTTTCAGAGATAAATCCATCCAAAAGTTATGAAATGCTCAGCTGTTAAAGTGATGAGCACAGAGGAAAATGAGTAAATCAATGAATTCTAACTCACCGCCCGTGATGAGTTTAGCAAGTCATTTCTCTGGCCAGCAAACCTGGTACAGTGACAAATGCTAGCTTTCTCCTCATCAGAGAAACATCAGCGACCAGTGTTTTGTGTGGAGTTGTAATGAGGTCTGAGATATTTTTAATGATAATGTGTCCGTTAAAAAAAAAAAAAAGAAAAAAGAAAAAAAAAGATGAGAAAGCCTTTTTTTCTTATTACATCAAGGAAGGAAAGACCCAGGAGAGGAAATGATAGATGTCCTAACCACAGAAAATGAAAGCCTGAATAGAGAAAACGTACAGCTTTCCTATCAATGGGAAAGTTTTAAAGATTAAAACATGCATGAGCTTGACTTTTTACTGCCGAGTACCTTGCACAGTAAATTGCATCCACGAATAATGAGAATAGAACGCTTCACATTTAGTTGGTTGCACTTTATATTCCCCTTGCACATGTATAAGCAACCACACAAGGCAGTAGCATGGAGAATCCTTTTCCCATACATTTATAGCATATGCTAACCTGACAATATTGCTTTATTCTTTGGTACAATGTTTGTCACCAATGCTACAGTGATATAATGTAAATGCTATCAGTGAATCACACCCAGAAAGCTTCCTAATCCTAGATAACTACCGTGTGATGCTGTATGTGTGTGGAGCTGATAAGGAAATCTTTTACATTTTCTATTATCTTTGATTAGATATGGGTTTTGGTTTTGATTTAGTGTTAGGCACCTACTGTGAGGAACAAAGGAGGTGTCACAGAGAGCAGTGAGATAATTGTTTTAAAAAGCGAAATCCCTAAGAGAATAACAAGCAGGTTGTTGAATTTCTTCTCGTTTTATTGATTATCCTTTCACTACGATTATCCATCTGTGGAAACATATGCTTTCAGAGAAGTTAATCTTATCTGTGAGATGACTAACACGCATCTAAATTTTCTATTGTCGCACATTAGTGACATGTCTTTACAACAGGCCCTTCTCCTGAATGTCAAACACCAGCAACACTTCTCCTTTAGGATCAGGACAAGCAGTTTCCTTTGAGTCATTATGTTCTTCCTTCATGGCTCACATGTGGTTGAAAATTATTTGTAGGCAGATGCTGACAATTTCCTGAAGAAACTTCATGGTTCATTACCTCCCTTTATGATAGCAGCAAAATAAATTGCTGTAAAGTCAGTTAATGTGATAGAAAATGTTCCAATTTCCAATAATAATAATAATAAAATCTCAATCCTGCTTTCTAAACTCTTCCAAAATACTTTCCAAATCACCTCCTCTCTGCATTTGCACACAGATACTAAGCGGTACTTTGTGCTGGGTAGAACAAAGGTTGTCTCTGCAATGCAAATACTGCTGTTTTATGAAGCTGCTTAGAGATATTCTTCAGGAGAAACACAACTTGCATAACAACTCAGCTGTTAAATGATGAGGAAGAAATAAGGAATGGGGCTCATTGCTTCTGCTGTGTGTTGCTTGCTAGATCTGACGTGTTAGCATACAGTACACTACTATATGTTGGTTAAACACAAACTCACATATTTCCATAGAGAAGGATGGACATGTATCATAAGAAGCATATTGCTCCTGTGCATATTCTGGTGATCATAAAAAGCAGTGAGGTGGGTATAAGGGCAGACAATCGGGAATTTCCAAAGTCCAGTGTCTTGCTATTAGCACTGTGCAGAAATATCTGTGCTGTTTTACATCTTGCTGAATGGCCTGCTGACCAGGTTTCCAAAGAGGCTTTCACTGAGCTGGTTCCCATGCCCCCTGGGGAATAACAGCATGGGTGCTTTGGGGCTCTCTCCTGCCAATCAAGGGGAGATTTTCTCCACGACTAAGCTGGGATTCTAGGACCACGTTGGCACGGCCCCTGAGTATTATCATGGCACACGGCTCTTCAAAGGCCAAGATGAAACAAGGTGAACAAAAATAGGAAGCTGCAAATGAGGGGATAACTAAAGTGGATTCTCTTGATCAG
The DNA here is from genome assembly GCA_028571105.1 of Tragopan temminckii. NCBI lineage: Eukaryota > Metazoa > Chordata > Aves > Galliformes > Phasianidae > Tragopan > Tragopan temminckii. The sequence continues at coordinate 62,093,894 of JAOWBP010001760.1, read as the reverse complement.
CACAGGACACATTCCACAAACCTAAGGGAGAAGGTGGTGTAGCCAAATGTGTTCTGCCTGGAGGCAGCAGAAGTGCCTTCAAATGCCAGTGCTGAAGAACTTGCTTAGGAATCAAACAAATGTTATTCCTTTGTTTCAAATGATAAAGCAGCAGATTCTATAAGTGACAGTGGCTGCACATGTGGTGGGCGGGTGGTTACAACCTTGATAACGTATGTTTGTTTTGATAAAGCGCTAAAGTAGCAAATGGTAATCTCATAGCAAGCAAATCATTCTAAAGAGGAGATTTGCATCCTAAAAGTGTGCCCTAAGCCAGAAGATAAGTCTTCCAAAGCCTGTATTTACCACATGTAGCACATGTTTAACTCTGTGTGATGTGATTTCTCTTACAGTTGAAGTTAACGCCACAGCTCAAACTCCAGGAGTATGCAGAAAGGAGGAGTGTTTAAAAGTGTCCAGCACTGGACAGACTAATGATTTCCAGTGCAAAAAAGAAATAGTTTCCAGGGACTGGGTGAAACCGGGGGTTGGATTGTGTCCTGTTTCTTATTTTCCCATTAAGCCTGATCAGTCAGCAAAGGAACAGAATCGAGACGCAGACCTATAAGTTCACTGCTGAGATGAAAGAAGACACTCGGCATGAAGGCACAAAGGCACAAGAAAGAAAGGCAGAGAAGTAAAAGAGGGAGCAAAAGGGAAAACTACAGTAGAAAAATCCAAAGCATCGGAATGGCTGATTTCAGCTTCAGAGAGTCGCCCTGAGCATACATTAAACTGGGTTCAGCTGCTCCATGTACCATCAAATATTTCATATTAATAATTAACAAGTCACTGGCTGTCAGAGCAAGATTCAAATGGATGGAAGGGGAGTTTGGGTCACCTTTCCTAGAACTGAGAGTCTTAATGAAGGGATAGCTTTACTGCACTGTTGAGGAATGATGATATACTAGACAGAAAGATTAAGGGATGTACATCTTGAAGGCTTCCTCTATGTTCACTTCCCCATAGGAGAGTATTTCATTTATTCTTTTTATTCTTCTCCTTGTTACAGTGCCACCTTGTATGCATGAAGGGCTTGATCTTGCCTGCCTCTGTGTGATGCACCCCAGTGTGCATCCCTGCAAAATTAGCTGGTGTATATGCAAACTCATCCACAAAGGTGCCATGTATCAGGGACATGACTGCATTCAATGACTGTTATAAATCAGAGTGCTTGGTGTGTCTTTGCTAGACACATTCTCATTTATCAAGGTAATTTCTAAACCTGTGCCTAATTCCCATTTGTGAGAAATGGGAATTCACTGAAATCTCTTGCAATCGCTCGCTGTGGATTTAGGTTTTCTTCTCAACCCTCCTGTTCACCTTCAAACCTACTAGACCATGAACATAAATGACACAGTACCAGGCACTGGGTTTACTGTCTTTCTGTTGAATACTGATGGCTGTTACAACTCATGCCATTATGTGAAGAACTCAGAATGGCACAGACAAACCCCAGGTTTTATTTGTTGCTCTCATGAAGCAGAGAACTGTAATAAGAGTTCAAAGAGGCACCGGAAGGCCTGAGCAGGGTTGCCTGCAGGACCACGAGAGACTGAAGCTAAAAAGAATAGCTCTACAGAAAGCGGTGAACAAGATTTAACAGAGAAACTGAGGAAACAACAGTTCCTCCAAGATCAACTGGAAATGTTTATGAAGTCAAGTTGCCATTTGTGTCTCTCTCTTGGGATGAAAAGCGAGCATAAAAGCTGTGCAGAACTGCAGTTGTTCTAGTCGCACAGAAGGACAGACAGACACACTGACAAACTATGAAAGCCCAGAGAAAGAAGTGGCACATTTCAAAGGGCTAATTATGATCTTTTCCCTTGGAGATTAATCCACTGAGTGTAATTAAGCTCCTTCTATTTTTTTGAGATCTTGGCAAGATCTAAGAAAAGAACGAGAGAGTGAGACTGCCCTTGCTAGCCAAGCAGATTTTTTACTAAGCCCTATCAGCCCTAATTAATAGACCTTTGTGTGAGACCAACAAGAAATCACATTTTCAATGGCGCTGAATCAAATGGCCTTGGCTACCTCTGCACACATATTTGTTTGGAGCTAGTCCGCCGTCAGGATTTACACATGCCGAGGATGAAAGGGAGGCGCAGAGGGGGACAGGATGAACGAGCTTTCACCCCCTAATTCCTGCTTCTCCTTTTCTGCTGCTTTGTTCTGTCTGTAATCTTACCAGATGGCTAAGGCAGCCTAGAGAAGAGATTGCCTGAAACAGCCAGGTGATGAGGCCAGCAGCAGGGACTCCGGCAGCGACTGAAGAAACTGATATAGCTCTCTAACCCTTGCTGCTAACAAAGTGCTTTGTTATTCTTCTTTTGCTCATGGCTACCTTGCATTTTATGCTTCTCTGATGACCATGAAGGATGCTATAAGCCAGATCCTCAGCAGGCACAAAAGGAGATAGTGTCACTAGCATCCCTAGAGCATTACTGATCTGTGCTGACTGTGGATTCAGCTCTTAATTTCTGCATACCCCAGCTCTTCTCTTCTTCTTCTGGATTCTGCTGTGAGCAAATGGGCATGCTCTGCTCAGAGCAGGGAGAACCTAGCCCTTTCCCACAGTTGTACCTGGCAGACAATAGGTTTTTCTTTCCACCCACATCAGGGTAATGCTACAGGCAAACAGTGGTGCAACAGAGACAGTTTCAGGACACAGAGATCCCCAGAAATTTCTGTAGAGATTAAATATCAACCATGCCAACATTATCCTCAAGAACAGACTTGACTGCTTTCCATATTGCTAGTAAGAGCAATCCCTGTCTGGGTTCAAGGTGCACACTGCAGCAGCAGCTGTGAGGACCACACTTGTCTGAGCTTGCTTCATAGGTCAGGATGCTCCCAGGTGCACTTAAACAAGCCAAGGGCAAGCTATTTGCAAGACAGCTCTATGGACTGAAAGTGGGTGGGATGGGGGCAAGTTATGCTCAAGGCTATTCTGAGGTTTGTTTTCAAGTCTCTGGATCTGTTCATCTTCACTGGTCCACTGTAACTGGGACCAAAATGGTCCCAATTTCACTGCCAGGAAAGGTTGAAGAAGTGCATCTGGTTTGTTGCTGCTCCCAGCAAGTCCCTGTGAAGTCTGACCATTACGAAAAAAGTATTTCAGGTGTTTAATTCCATGCAATATGTAATATGATCCTATTCTCATAAAAGTCAGTAACAAAAATCCTATTGAGTGGAAAGGAAACAGAGCTGGATCCTATTACTGCACCGATGAAACTATAATGACAGAAGAATGCTCACAACCGTTTCTTACAATTGTACAGTGTAAGAATCCTGTCGAAGACTCAACTTTGTTAATTCTCTAATATTATTTTTGTTTATGGTTTGTAACAACATAAATTAAAGTACATTTTAAGTTCTAATATTCATTCACAATGATCTAAACAACAATAGTCTTTGTAGTAAAAAAATAAACAAAAAGCCACAGAACAAAAGTTGAAATACCATAAAAATAAGCTAGATGTATTTTCCATGGTTAAGCTTATATGCACTATAAATATCTTTTCCTTTTCCTTTTCCCTCCCCTCCCCTCTCTCTCCTCTCCTCTCCTCTCCTCTCCTCTCCTCTCCTCTCCTCTCCTCTCCTCTCCTCTCCT
>JAOWBP010001760.1:62071779-62083829 GCA_028571105.1 Tragopan temminckii | reverse complement strand
AGGGCCTATGAGAGATTTTAATAACATTCTTCAAAAGGTGTCTTGTGAACACTCACCAGCATTTACTGCTCAAATCATTAAGTACTCCAGAAGCATACATATTCTAAAGGGGGAAAAAAAACATTCTCTGTTGTTTCTAAGCTCCATCATTTTTCAGTGCACTGTCTTGTACAGCAAGAACATTTAAAAGGGAAAACAGTTCCCTCTCCTTGCTAAAGCAGGTACAGTTGTATCTTGGTGTGATTTGCATTGCCACCGGCCCATGCTGCTGGTGGTTGTTGTTAGTGCTGCTTTCCTGGAGGCAGTCAGAGCTGCCCTGGAGCAGCAGCTGCTCCTCTCCAAAGGGCTGACTGGGACACATTTAGTTGGTGTTTCAAGGCAAATGTTGCAGGTCTGGCTGTTTTACGATTTGCTACTAAAGCTGCACAGCCGCATTTTGCCTCCAAATACAACTGGACTTGCTGAGTGAAGGCTTACTGTCTGAAAAATTAACTTCTTACTCTGATCTTGCTGCTCCCAAGGACAGCACATGCTGTGGGAAGTCAGTGGATCTTTCCCAGCTCCAAAACACTCAGGGTTTTGAGATGGGAATCGCCTCGAGAGATGGACTCCCCAGCTCTGCCACCCCATATGCTGCAGGACAGAAAAGCCCTCTCAAGGGAGGTGTGTAGTGAACTATCTGACTGCAGAAAGCTACTCCAAAGTGCAGGAAGCAAGCATGTACTGGTCAAGGAATTAAATTACTTAAGGGGATGACTCATCCAATAACTATTCAGTGTTTGTGGTTAAAAGAGAAACCTCTGCCAGGGAATGACTAAAATCCATTGGCATGAGCTTTAAAGGAATCATGACTGGGCCTAAACGATCATATACGCAAGTGAATTATTTTTCCACCCCTTTCTACTGAAGTGAGGATAAAGAAAACACACCGTCCCTGTGTGCGTAGGTTATTGCTGTGCCAGAGCAGCCCCAGGGCCTTTCCAGCAGCCGTTCTGCATGGGGCCAGGCCCAGGCTTACATTTCCGTGTTCAGTCTGGACTGTGTTTTTGTGCTGTTTTGGAGGCACGAGCTGGCAGCATGCAGCTAGCTGCAGGGTACTCATTCGTGCTTGGTTGAAGGGTGGATAGAAGGGGAATGAGTGAATTCTAGGATCTTACAGTTTGGCCCCAGAACTACAAAAAAAAAAAAAAAAAAAAAAAAGCAAAAACCAACGGTGTGACTGGCTTGTGTGGGCTGTGCTGGAATAACCTGGGCCAGATCTCAGCCTCTTTGCTGCAAGTGGCTGTCACTCAGCAGCTGACGGGATCATAGGATCCTAGAATCATCTGGGTTGCAAGAGACCTTCAAGATCACCTAGTTCAACCCTCAACCTGACCTACCGAGTCCTCCCTTAGTGCCACACCCACACATCTCTTAAGTACCTCCAGTGATGGGGACTCCTCCACTTCTCTGGGCAGCCCATTCCAATGCTTGACCGTGTTCTCTCTAAAGAAATTCCTCCTAATATCCAATCTAAACTTTCCCTGGCACAACTTGAATCTGTTTCCTTGTATATCCTATCACTTCACCTGAGAAAAGAGACTGACATCCACTTCGCTGCAGCCTCTTTTCAGGTAGAGGTAGAGAGCAGTGAGGTCTTTCCTCAGCTTTCTCTCTTCCAGAACAAACAATTCCAGTTCCTTCAACCTCTCTTCGTATATCCTATTTTCTAATGCCTTCAGAGAAGCATTCTTAAGTAACTCAGAGAAAAGTGTTGTTAAAGTATGCAAAAAGCAGGAAGGATTCAGTGCAATTGCTAGACAAACAAGATGCCAGGTTTTGTTCCCACTGGCCTCCAAATTTGTTTTTAAGTGAAAAATGCCCTGTGATGTTTTTGTTTTTTGTTTGTTTGTTCGTTTCCCTACTGTCCTGCAAACCACTGCTACTGCCTTTCAAAGGTCAGCAAAATAATTCAGTGCATGAGCTGTCAGCAAACACACTTAGAAGAAACTGAGAATATTCCGTTGCTTTTTTCAGGTTTCTGTGGCTGTAAGGAAGCTATGTAGTAAGGGAATAGCCTGGCATGCACACATGTGTATTTCCCTCCAGTAAAGGTTAAAACACAGCCCTGGCATCATTCAGAAAAGCCTTCCCACACCTGCTTTTCATTTCCTCTTGCTATTTCTGGTAATGAAAATTGGAACTATTGCTATAGATTTGGGGCGTAGAAGGCCTTGTACACATTTTCTTTTTTCTTAAAAGCAAGCCTGGGAGTAAATGAATGTCTGAGACTCAAAAAGATTAAACCAGAGAATTTCTAGAAGGAGGAGAAGAAAAGGAAAAAGCTTGCCCTTCGTTATTATTTTTTACTACCCATCCAGCTGGGAAGCTCAAGTTGCCTTTCGTCCTTTTCAAATCTTTACTGTTTCTGCACCAGACAATCCGGTGCTTGCAGGAGCTGCCCTTTTTGAAGGTTTAACATGGAAGCAACAGAACTGCAGTCTGTTTTACAGAAAGTCATTGAGCTTCCTGTAGAAATAAATTCCTTTCCAGCACTTTCTTCTCCTGATCGCCAGTCAGCCTTTTGTTCTCTGCCTTTGCAAAAGCTTGGCTGTGTTGCCTTGAGGAAAGGTGTTTTTGTAGCCAAATGCACTTTCTTTTTTCTTCTCCCTCCACCCCAAGTACTACTGAGACACCACCAAAGTCCTTCTCCCCCAGTAGATGCTGGCAGCAGCTGGGGTGCTCTAAATCCTCCGGGAAATCTTGCTCATGTTTCACACACTGCTGTCATCACTTGGCTTCAGTATGACCTCTGGGTGTGCTCTGTTTTTCTGGGTGGGATTTCTCAACCTCCTCAAGGGAGCTGAAGTACTAAATTCCCACTGGCCCCGACAAGAGAAGCTGCTGCCTTAATAGCTTTGTTTACATTGTGGACAAAACCCTCAGAGCAAGACAGTAAGTTCATATCTCATCCAAGTGTTCAGAGTACCCATAGCACACAAAGCCTGGGCTTCACTTTTGCTGCTTCATTTGAAGAAACCACTCTGAATGCCCTCCTGCCCCAAGCCCTATCCTAACTTACTCTGCCCTACCCTACCATACCCTATCCTAGAACAACTGGAATGTCCCTAATGGAAAAGTTTAAAGAGAGGATTATCTAAGGTGGTCATAGTTTGGTAATGAGGGTAGTCTGTACTTAGTGGGAGTCCTGGATTCATAACCTGTTCCCATCTGATCTGCAGAGCTGTGAGCACAGCTGCTTCCCCAGCTGGTGCTCTGTTTGCATGCTAATGAGCGTACAGGGCTGGGACAGAGCAGGAAAGCTCTTTGCCTCATCTAAACAATGCCTGGGCAAGTTTTGGTAGCCAGTTCCAGGAGAAAACACAAAGGACTTCCCTTTTTGGAGGGTCTTTGTTTAGTCTGCTCTCAGCAATAATGGAACCCTAGGTTCACACAGCTGGTTGCTCACTCTCCTCTCACCTTACCAGCTTTTCAAGACCCCACTGTCCTGGTTTCTGATCCTCTGCAGACACTGAGTGGAGAATACGTGTTTCTGCCCTGGGGCTATGTTTCCTACTGATCTGAACCACTAAATCGTGCAGCACTGAGTCACTGGGGAGATTTAGCCCTGGGTGCTCCAACACCCTTAGGCATGTTTGCACATCTCAGGCTGTGACTCCAACCTCCTTTTTTCCTGACAGTGCTTTTGCTCCCTGAGGGGGTTTGGTCAAATGATAAGGATGTTGTTAGTGCCTGTTAATGCCATTTTGAGCATATGGGAACGTGTAGATCCAAGTGTTTTGTTTTGAGATTTGGGCCAGACTATCTCCAGAGATTGCTTGGTGTGTGTGATCTTACACACGCAGTGGCATTCCTCCTTCCCGCTCTACCAAATTTTAAATCCCTTTTGCTGCCTCTCCCTGCTTTTGCATCCCATTAAAGTAATTAGCAGATACTTAGGCAGAGCATAGTTTAGCCTACTCACTCTGAAATCATCTCTCTAAATGGAAGCTTTATAGGCAGGTTTCAAACCTCATAGGTCAGTTGAATGTTTTCCATGCATTGTACATTCCTTTTTAGCATTCATCATGCAGGCTGACTTCATCACTATCTCACAGCTCAGAAAGACAATCTCTCTGCTTGCCGATATCTGGATTTTAGCAGATAGGACAGAATCCCAATTGCTATACACAAAAACTGAGACTGAAGATGATGGACTTTGAAAAAAAAATGAGCAGGATCTGGTCCTCGGTTGAGTGCAGCACTGTGCTTAGCCCCAGGGAGAGCAGGGAGGATGTAGGAGAGCAGTTTCCATTAAGACATTCCTTTACTGCATTTTGTATCTCATCATTATTCTCCATCAGAATTTCATCTGTGTTCTATAAACCACAGTGGAACAAGTGTACTTTTTAGGAAGTGAGATGTAATTGTTAATTGCTGTATGTTACTCATAAATAAATGTAATAGCTCTAAACTTTCACATTGGCAATATCAAAGTTTGCTGGCTTACCCATCATCTTGTATATTTTTTAGCAATATATGCTGAAAGTGCTCTAACATCCCCCGTTACCTTGAATATTCCTTAAAACAGTAATCTTACCCTTTCTGCTTTTGGGACTATTTGCTGATTAACCACTTGCTACCATCGAAGTCCTAGTAAAGAAATGAGTATGTGGATACAGGGCTCACTGAGCAAGTGATGTTTAACAATATGCAGAAATACCAGAAACAACATCCCTGGAAAGACTACCATCCCATGTTTTGTGCTGCAGGCTGAGCAGAAGCACCTAAACTCTGTGAGCTGCAAACAGCACTGATGAGCATCACCACCACTGTCAACCTCAGCTTCACAAATGAAATGTTTTCCTCACTGTGGGGCGCCTTATGTAGTTGCTTAGGTTCAAATATCTTCAAGCACACTGGTTATTTATTTCCACTGAAACTACAACAGATACAAAGAGTACAATAACAGTATTAGATATAGCAAATTCTTAGCTACAAAACACTGCTTTTCAACATAGTCACCACCATTAGCTGTGCATTTTCATCAGTGATGAACAAGAGCCTGTACTCCGCGCTCATCAAAATCTGCACCAGTGGAGCTGACCCACTGTTTCACAGCTGCTATGACAGCATCTTTGCTAGGAAGTCGTTGCCCACGCAGTCCATCTTTCATTGGCTCAAACAGATAAGATGCCAAGTTCAGACTATATGGTAGGTGTGGTAGGACAATCCAGACAAGATTGACAATGTGCTCCATGGTCTTCCAGCTGGTGTGGGGCCTGGTATTACTGTGCTGCAAGAGAGAGGTTGTCTTCTTCTGTGGCCTGACTGGCCTTCAGCTTAGTCAGTGTCGTGATATAGCAGTCAGAGTTGATGATTTGTCTGGGAAATCCAGAAGGATCATGTCTTTCCTATCCCAAAAGACAGTGCACATCACTTTACCCACACAGGGCTGTGTCTTGAACTTTTTCTTTGATGGGGAATTCAGATGTAGTGACCATGAATGGTCATTTTCACTCTGGCTCATAATGGTGATGCCACGTTGCTGATGATGATGCAGTCCAGGTCACTGTCACTTTCAACCTCATATTGGTTCAGTGGGTCTTGACAAACTTGCATGTGGTGTTCTTTCTATTCCTGCATGAGCATTTGTGGAACTCACCTAATGAAAACTTTCCTACCCTTGTTCTCAATGCACTGAAGCTGATATTCAGTTCTGCACACAGTTCCCTGGTTGTAATCCACTGATTCAAGTGGATGAGCTGATGGAGATGCTCTTTGTTTTGTGGTGAAACAAATTTACATGGCCGTCCAGAGTGTGTCTTATCTTTCATATCACTGTCAACTCTGCTGAAACGCATAACTGCCTCACTGTGCTCACATCCACTGGTCTCCAGTGGATGTTGGTTTCCATCAGCGTTCAGCAAGCAGTGATGAATGTCAATGGGTGCCACTTTTTCCACGTGGATGAATTCAATTCCACACCTTTGCTTCAAATGCACTCTCATATCAGATGCCATTTTGTCAGGCTGCCACTCTGATGCCATCTGTAGCACAACAATAAGATGTAATGGCATATTGGATATATATTAGATGTAACCTCTGCTGCCATACCACAAACACCCACCTTTGACAATTTGGGCCAATATAATAAAATAGGAGGCATTACTTTCAGAGCAGCAACTGTATTAAAAGAAGCTTTTGAAATAAATAATATTTGCAGGAAAAGATTGATATGAATATAAATGATGTTCTGTCTGCTCTAAATTTTTAGGAGGAGGGATGACTGAACAATCAGGAAGGGCTACTTGGTCAAGAACACTTGTGCAAACAAAGAAGTGCCCTGTTTGAAAGAGAGCTGATCTTCTGCAACACACTGTTAATGCTCATTTACTTTAGGTTCTAGCTGGTGTTTATCTGCTATGAAGCTCTTAACTTGTTATTTGCTGCAAGGAAATAACTGTTAGTCTGCCTACTGATGCTACTTTGGGTATGATGTGATAATAGCAAAAAGTCCAGCACCTCAGAATGGATAAAGACTCCATTGTTGGCAACAGTGACTGTTTTTGCTCCACTTATGCAGAACGTGGATAGAGCTTAGCATTGTGTATTCCTTCTTATTCCTTGCTTTTCCCGCTTCAGAGTTAGGAAGGATGGAGGAAGCCTGTTGAAACAACCACATTTTGAGACCAAAAGCCATAAGCAACTTCCATTTGAGGCTCAGTCTGGATGCAACTGGCTTTGGATTGAACTGTGGCAGCAATATTCGGATGTGCAGAAGTCATGTAGCAAACTGGGACAGGGAGGGGACACCTGCACCCACCTGAAATTACTGTGAGAACTCTAGTCTTTGTGCTTGGGCATAGCATAGCATTGGTACTGAAAGGGAATATGGCGCCCCTATTTCAGTTGCTGGTTGGCTCTTAACAAAATATGTGTTGCCTTCCCTGTCCTTCATAAAACAAGAAAGTGGAAACCAAAACAAAGCAGGTGGAGGACAGCAACAACTGAAATGCCCCATGAAGCGATTAGATAGAGATAGATCCCCAGAACATACAGGCGATGACAAAAACTCAGCACACGCCCTAAGTCTGCAGAAGTGGGCTCGCGAATTTTAAACAATCCTCCAGTGCTTTCAGTACTTCTACCTGAGGCTGATGCTTTATTTCACACAGTTAAAAACCATGCTTCCAGCATGGCTGGGTGACAGTACAGCAGCCAAGCAGCAGAAACAGCTTCTACATTGCTATACACAATAGTTATTGCCATTATGGGATAAAGAGGCACAACAATTGCCCTTAATTTAGAAACAAATAACAGAGGGATGCTTAGCAGCTGCGGGAACCATACATACACATGCTCTAACAGAGAATCTGTACAGCGGAGGATGCATTTTCAAGATGACATGGAAGAAGCCTACTTTGAAGTTCCCAGGCTGAGTAAAATCAATATCTAAACACTTCAGTGAAATGTGTTTGATGTTGTCTACATGTAGAAGCCCAGTAGAGGCCACTTATTATTGAATAGTACTAGACTGAGCAAAGTAGGTCATATTACAGCTTTGTTTGGGAAGCTACATTGTATCTGCCAGAACAGCATCCTTAATGCGTAGTGTCTGGCACTGGAGAATAGGTAGGTATGCACCCGAGCCACCTGCAGGACTGAGTACGCAGACAAACAGATTGCACTGATGTTTGTTCTCTGAAACATTCATTGGTTCAATTGCCAGATTCTGTCAAGTGTCTGCTTGAACCCATCTCGCATGCCAGACATTTTGCAAAGGCTATTTATAAAGTCACTGTGACTGTGGTGGTGCTGAAGGTCTGTCAGCATTTCCATTACAGGCTCCTGTAACTTGGCAGTGCGATATCCACTCTAGGCTAGAGTCTGATTTGAAGGGGAATTTTGTTTTAAAACAAACAGTAGTCCTCCTTGCTCTAGGGTTCCTTTCCCTAAAAGTTTCAGATATTGCTGGTACCTAATAGATTTTTGAGTTCTTATTGCTTTTTAAAAAAATAAAGTTTAAAATTTCCTAATTTTTAATTTTAATTTTTATTTTAAACAAACAGAGACCAAGGTATATTTTTCTGTAGGAAAAACAGATACCTAGAGAACTAGAAATGGCAAGTATCTGCCCCCGTGCATTATTTACAGCCTCAATGGCTGGTGGCTGTATGTGATGTTAGACGCAGGGATGTGGTATCCTGATGAATGTGTGTAATGCTGCTCTAGCCACGAAGAGGTCTCTCAGGTGTTTCTCACAAGAGCTGCAGAGCTGCCCTGCTGTAATTGAATCAAAGAATCCTTAGAGTTGGAAGGAACCTTTAAAGGCCATCTAATCCAACTCCCCTGCAGTGAACAGGGACACCACAGCTAGATCAGCTTGCCCAGGGCCTGGTTCAGCCTTGCCTTGAAAGTCTCCAGGGACGGGACATCCACCACCTCTCTGGGCAACCTGTTCCACAGCCTCTCCACCCTCACTGTAAAAGACTTTTTCCTTATGTCTAACCTAAATCTACCCTCTTTCAGCTTGAAACCATTTCCCCCTTGTTCTATCACCGCAGTCCCTGCTAAAGAGTCTGTCCCCTTCTTTCCTGTAGCTCCCCTTTAGATACTGAAAGGACCTGGTAGGTTAAAAATTTGATACTGTATACATCCTGTAGTAGAGGAAGAGAAAATAATCATTCCCTTTCCAGCTCCTCCATGCTATTCAAGATTTCCCAGATACCTGGCACCTCCCTGCTTAGTCAACTCTCTATCTAGAATGAAGACATCTGGGTTGTTTACTTGCTTCTTGAGTCTTTTTCTAGACTTGTAATCACTTGTGTTGCATGTTTTTGTCCTTTTTCTGTAATTTCATTACTATTTTATTTTATTTTATTTTATTCTTTAAAGATGGGAGGATCCACAGAGGATTCAAGATATGGGAATAAAAATAATTTTTGATCTCTGTTCCTTTCCTGAAATGCTATTTGCCTTTTTTGGTGTTGTTAAACCTGGAGCTAATGTGTTTGTAGAATAAGCTTAATTTTAACACCAGGATAAATTATCTGAGGGCTAAGAGCTAGCTCAAAACCCACCACCCATCACTGTGCCTCTGAAGTTAGGGTTGCCTTTCCCTGAGTACACAGATATCGTGTTCACAGGCACTGAATTTTGCCTGACATCTTATTACCCTGTTGCTTTGTAGCACAGAACTAAATTGTGATTCTACACAGTCATCATTCATTTTTACAGCTTCAACAGCTTAGTATCATCGATAAACCTCATCAGCTTCTCTCCATTGCCTTCTCTAGGTGGTTAATGAATATGCTTAACAAGAGAGAAGCAGAACAGACCTCCACAGGACCTTAACATTTATCCCTCCTCTCTGTTTCATTTAACTTTAATCCCTGAAAAACTTTCTCTCTAGTTTAACATCTTAAAGACTCCTTAGTAAGCATTATTGTGAAAACTAGTTTCATATCCACTCCTACTTCATCAACCAAATGAATTATGTCTACATGCTCATTGCCTTCTCTAGGAAACTAGTATATTTGTGAGAAGTAGTTTCCCTGTACAAAACCTATTATGAGTCTTCTCCATTATATCATACTTTTTTCCATGCATTTACTTGATCTGTGCTTTTAGAAAAGTTTCTGTTGATTTGCCCAGTGCTGCCACTCCTGCTGATAGGGCAGCTCCCTGCTTGCCCTGCCCTCACTTCTTAAAGCCCTGTGCCAGGCCGTGATACCCAAGTTTGCAGGAAGAGAAACCTATGAAGCAGAATATTTCTGAAATGTCCAAGGGATGCAAAGACTGTTACACAGACATTTTCAGGCCTCCTTCCTGGAACTGCCATCTGCTAGCAGATATGTTAGCATCAGTTGCTATGGTAGCGCACAAAATACTTTGTTCAAACCCTGGAAACACAGAGTATAGGTCTAGAGCTGGGCTATGGACCAAGAGTCTCTGTAAGGGCTGCAGGATGAGAGTTTTATCCCCTTCCTGACCCATGCAAAGAAATCTTCCTACAGTTACCGTCGTACAGACTTAAGGCTAACATGGCTTCAGTGGCAAATGGACCTCCTGTTGGCATGTGCCAGTATGCAAGGCTCCTTGTAGCACAAGCCTTACCTTTGTTTTACAGATCTCCCAGCGGAGAGGCCTGCATGGAGCAGCAACAGGCTGCAGAGGGACATTGGAGTGGCTGTTTCCTAGTGAACATACGTAGCATCCATTGTCCTTGTGCAGCCTGTTGCAAAAAAAATGGATGCCATCCCCAGAATGTCAGCTGAATATTGATTTTGTGAATGGGGGCGGAGGGAAAGGGAATGAAATAAAAGGCCATTGTTGTCGGTACTGCATATAAATAGCTGGGAGGTTAATTTATGTTATTTATGGAAATCTGGAATACTGGGAATGCTCTAATGCTTATTCCAGCTAGACCATTAGTGCAGCTTGAGTTCTTATAGGCATGCATCACTGTGTTATCTGGATGTCTCCAGGCCCTCTTTAAAGGCAGCCAGGCAAGGCTTTAAACAGAATGGAAAGGGGAATGTGAAAGAAAGTATCATTTCTGCAACTATTTATAACCCTGAAAGGATGCGTGCAATACAAGCGAATGAAAGAAATGCTTTTGTTTACCAAATGCTGGAGAAAACTACAATAAAAGAAGGAAAAAAAAGGAAACCTCCTCCAAAAGGACAACTTTTAAGGATGATGAAAAAGGAAAACAACAACAAAAATACAATACAAAGCTCTTTCCTATTTTGTTCTTTCCAGGATACATACATGACTACCAGAATCTCCCTCAACTGAAAAAAACACTTCAGGCCAATTTACATCCGACGCTTACCTCACAACCTTGCGCAGAACACACACTTATCACCCATTGGTGTGTGCAAACTAACACAAATTAAGAAAAGGAAAAAAGCAAAGTGTCTCATCTTTTAAGGGGATGATGAAGGGACAAGGAGGATGACTGTGATGTGTTCGCGAACCTTCTGTTGTGACGGCTTGTGCAAAAGGTGTGACAAAGAGACCCAGTGGTGGAATGCCTGTGCTCCGTCAGCTAAAAATACTCCCGTGGCTGAAGTAGAGAGCGGATGAGAGTGTGCCAGAGGTGGGGAAGGCAGTGAGCCCCGTGCTGATAAACAAATGCCCCAGAGCCAGCAGGGCTGTAAGCAGAGCCATTGTCTGTCATTTCCTACACCTTCGGGGGCTCATTCTTCTGCTGAGATGCACAAACATAGATGCTTTTTTTTTTTTTTTTTTTATTTTTTATTTTTTTGACAGTGTGTCTCAAAGAGTGTAAAAGCCAAAGCCACCGCTAAATATAGAAGGCTGTCACATGCTGTGTTTAGTCACAGCGCGATTCACTGCGAGCTGCAACGTGCCTCGCGCCGCAGCGCTTTTACCTTGGTTGTATGTGTTTGAAGCACTTATTGTTGGTGCGCATCCCTTCCCCCTCCCTCTAATTCGGAAGTGCAAATGTGGACGAGTAGTCAACAAGAGGCAGTTCTGGTGGTCCTGCTGGGCTCTGAAGTGTACAGGCATGTCTGAAACAACATGGAAAGAGCTGGTGTAGGGGGAGCGGATGAGTCACTTTTAAAGCAAAGCAGCAAACTGGAAAAAGAAAAGAAAAAGATCTGTGTCTTGACTCAGTGCCCAAAACCTTCAGCTGATGCTTCGTTGCAGACTCTGAAGTTCAGCTCATTTTTCCTCTCATTTGTTCTCTTATTTTTATGCCTTACATAATGGAGCTTTGATTCATAGAAATCTATTTATATAGTCTAGGATTTGGGCCAAACTCTGGAGTCCTAACTCTGTCCTTACTCAGGCAAGATGGCCATTGTGGTTACTGGTATGAATGAGGTTTGCTAACCCTATTTGTTCAGGGGTGGATTCCTGGGGGCGAAGCTGGATAACCCTGCAATTCCTTGTATTCTTGCCAGGAAATTGATTTAGTGTGAGGAAATCTGGTCAGCATTGCAGCCACAGGGGAAAGCGCACCTTTTGCTCAGGGTGGGGGGGTATGATGGGGTATAGTGTGCCAGGTCTGTCTGAGGAGCTCGCTGACCTTTATC
>JAOWBP010001760.1:62057352-62071679 GCA_028571105.1 Tragopan temminckii | reverse complement strand
GCTCGCTGACCTTTATCTGACAGGCTGGCAGAGAGGGGACAGCTGCCAGTGAGAGAGCTCCCCGCTGACATCAGAGCTATTCCTGGGGCTAGCTGTAAAACAGCACAGGAGCGTGCACTGCTGCAGTGCTGAGGCTGGTTTCAAATCCTCCCCATTTAGCAGCTCAAGCCCTGCTAAATTAGTTAGAGGGGCAGACCTGAGGCAGACCGCAGGGGCTGGGAGCTTTTCACCCAGATAAAAATGTGAACCCCAAAAGAAGCTTCTCTTGAGACTGGACTTGCCCAGGTATATTTTTGGTGGTCTGCTGATGCATCAGCTCACTGGCCACTCTTATTTCAGTGCAAACGCTCTTATTATCCTGTTTTTCATAGCTGCACATGACGGTGTAGTATCTCTGAGACTGCTGCCTCTTGGTTGTGTTTGATGACACCATGTTTGTATTTTTAGCCAAACTAAAAGAGATCGCTGTAATGATTCAGGGGGAACTAGGGGAAGTGCTTTCACTTTATGCTAAAACATATATGCACGCATACTTATATATAGCTATAGATATATTTGCCTACTCGCTGATTTCTCACAGTTCAGAACACAAGCGCCATAGATAAGGTGCTCCAGTTTTGGGCAATGAAATAGCCAAACATGCATGCTCTCCCTTTCCCTCCCTCAGCTATTATTCTGTGAATGTCGGAGATAAATGTCATTTGTAAATCCCACTCACTGCTAACATTAGTACTATGCATATGTACTTCCTTTGACAAGTAACCCTACCAGTAAAATCTTGCAAGACAGCAAACTTCAAGCAGTTTCTTTTAAGCATGGATAATCAGTAATTGGAGGCATCTGTCTCTGCTGAACACCAACACCTGCTCTTCTTCTAGGTTTTCCAGATTGGGGTAAGGTATGCAGTCAAGGTAAAAGAGCCTTGAAACATTTGATACTCTTTCTCCTTGTTATAAACTCCATTATCAACCTTCTCTCTGCTTTTCCTTTCTTTCCCTTTCTCCTTCTTTTTCTCATGTAGAACACAGCACAGCCAAGCGTGCACTCTGTAGTGCACTGGCTCCTATTGCAAGGGGCTGCTAAGCCCTCCCTACAGACGGGAGCTGTGTGCTGGACTTCTGCTCCTTTTCACCTGCACCTCAGCTCCTGCTATGCTGGAGGCTCTTCAGATGTGAAGGCTGTTAAGGTCTCCACCCAGCTGCCTTTTGGAGGTGCCTCTTTCTCCTGTATCCCTAGGGCAGGCCCTAGGAACACTCACCTTTGAAATCAGGCCTGGGAGATGGTGAGAACTAGTGTCTGCAAACACCTCTGTCCTTTGTCTGTCCCTTCCATCTCATCCAGGTATCTTGAAACCTTGAAGCCATCACCTGTGAAAAAAGGATGGAACAGAAAACCTGAAAGATAAAAAAAACACTTCACTTAAAAAACCAAACCAAAACAAAGAAACAAACAACAAAAAAAACCAAATGAACACCTTTTGAAATGACAATACTAACGCACAGACTTTAGGAAATAAATATGCTTCCAGGCTGAGATTTTTATAAGTCAGCCTTAAAAAACTTGTTAATAGTGCCATGGTTGCAAGCTATAAACTTCTAAGACCAAAAGTTAATAACAGAGACACTGTCACTAATAGACATTTAACTGCAATGACACTAGTAGGTGATACAGCAATAACAAAATAATGGTCCCTTGCAAATAAAGGAGGGATGATGCCTTTCCATGATAGCTCTGCACCACACTGAGTGCAATCACTTTCCCAGGGTTTTATGAGGAGCAGGCAGCAACTCACCAGTCATTATGTCTGGGTTTGTCTACCAAGGCTGCAAAGGATTTCAGGTACAAGTGAAAACCCTGAGAAAACTGGACTTTCTCAACAACAGCCTTGCATCATGGACTGGTGCATTGACCAGGCTGCTCATACACCTTGCCCCACCAGCAAGCTCCTCACAGTCCTGTCAGCCCAGGCATGGGGAGCATGGAGGCACAGAGATGGGATCCCTGTGCCACACAGACCTTTCATGTCCCACATCAGCCTCTTCCAGGCTCTTCTTGCAAATGACACAGTGCCAGCACAATCTACCCCTGTAGATCTCCCATAGATTCCCCTTCTGGCACAGTGCCTTTATATAATCCTGGAGACGGATTGAAGGAGAGAGCTTCCAAGAAAACAGACTTTCCAGAGTTAAGTCAGGAGGAGAGAGCAAGGTAAGAGCAACCCTACGCTGCTCTATCTTGCAATAACATGCCTGGCCCAAACAGCAACCCACATGTATACTGAATGCATATTCACAAGATGGAAAGGCTGCAAAAAGATCTACATCCTTCAGGCTTGGTGGAACCTGAGAGGAACAACAAATGTCTGCTGTGGCTGCCTCCTTCATCCCAAAGTGTAACCATTGTCACAGGCAACTTTGCTTTCGCTGTTAGCAAACGAGGTTGGTCCTATGGTTTGCTGCAACTGGATACTGGTGTTAGAGCTCTTGTGGGGAGCATGAGCTCGCAAGAAAATAACGTGTCTGAAGTGGAGACTTGTGAAGCAGTGACTTATATTTTCTTCTTCTGAATGCTTGTACGTTTTGTTAAAATGTGGCCACAAGGGTTGGTGGAAGGCAAAACCAATAGGAATATAAACATAGCTTTTAGATGTCTGTTCTAAAATATACACTTAATAGCCACAAAGTGTTTTGCAACTTTCTCCTCTGGTCCTAAACAGATACCCACTGACATCAGCAGGGTGAGTTTGGTCCTTATAAAATCCCACAGCCGTGTACATACTCGGCTTTGCTTTTCCCTTTATCCCTCACCGCTGTTACATTTGTGTTTTATCAGTAGCAATCACCCCAAGCTAGGCCATGGCCCTACTATATATTTTTCCCAACAGGGAGGAGTCTTTTGGTGATTCCAGGAGGAGATGAGTGTTAAGTAGCTTTTGGGGATGGCAGGGGAATCCCTGCTGGGTTTTTAACCTACATTTGTTTTCGGCTTACAGGAGCGTCTGGATCTAAGTCTGCTGTTAAAGATGAAAAGGAAGTAAGTCCAGTAATTCAGTAGGATTTATCTGAATTACTGAAAGGGCTATAGGAGCAATCTTTGTAGTGTCTTTTCATTGAGACCACAAAGTCTTGAAAGAGGAAGGAGATTACTGGACAAGTCAGATTTCCTCACAGCTGACAGCCTACCTTCCCCAGCCAGCAGCTCATTTTATTGTACAAGATGTTCTCTGTTCTATGCTCAGCATTGGGCTGACGAATTCAGCACCATGAGGGCAACGTTCGCCCCTGGCAGCCCTCAGCAGGTTGATGAGAGAAGCAAATTCTGCAAAACAAGGAAACAAAGGCAAGCAGCAAGCTGCACAATGCATTTTTTGTCTGCACGTATGTGAAGTTCATTGTCAGAAGACACCCTTTCCTCCACCCCCAGCAGCAGAAGGCTGGGACTGTGGATGTTGCCAGCCGTGGTTTTGAAGTGACTGGGGCTCCAGCACAGCCAGGCGGATCACTGGATGTTCAGAGGACAAAAGGGAAGGCCCCCTAAAGCCCAAGAAACTGGAGCAAGGCGGGGGAAAGGGAAATGCACCATTTGTCTTTAAAAAGCCAGTGACTGAGCAGCTGCATTTCCCTCATCATCCCCAGTGCCGTGAACTGCTGTGGGAGCTGCTGCATTTTAAATTCAGTGCTGATCTTGCAACCACAATTTGGTTAAACCTGCAGCAGCATTTTAAAATTCTGCTAAAGGATTTTGCCCAGAAATTCTCTGCTTAGGAGCAGGTTTGCATACTCTGGTCCCGTCTGTGCTCTTAGTGTGAGTCTGCAGTTTCGCATACAGAACATACAAAGAGGCATGTGTAGGCAGTGAAGCCGACGGCAGACACAGCAGTTGCTTGGGTGAATCAGGTAGTTGCTGGGCAAGTTACCCAAAAGCTGACCTTTCTTTCTTGACAAGGGCAGAACAGTCCTGGCATAAGGATTTTCAGATGTTATTGTAAAGACTTATTTCTGATAACCCAAGCAGTCAGTATTTTCACTTTAAGTACACATGCCCAGTTTATGCCTTGCAGATTTCTTGTTCGTACTCCATTGATGTGTAACCTTTCCAGGCTGCCTGTATAGCTCCTTAGCACTCAGCAGCTTAACGTTTTTATGGCAGCAGGAGCTTTGCTGCAGTGGTCATTTCCTTCTCCCATCGCTTGGATTATTCCATCATCACTTTTTCACTGCCAGCTCCTTTCTCTTCGTGTTGATCACATCCCTGTGCTGGCTCTCATCTCTGTGATATCAGGCAGAAATAATTTCTCTTCACTTGCAAGCTCTATTGGAGCCTATCCCTACCCTGCCCATAAACCTTCATTCACAGTCAGGAGGTTGATTTTCCCTCTCCTCAGCCATAAGCAGCACCTCTGCTATTTTCTCCCCAGGCTTGGGAGGAACCGCTCATTAAAAGTTTGCAATGCTCTCTCCCTTTTCTTCCAGCCTTTGTTTTAAGAAAGAATTTATTTTGTACAGGACAGACCAAAACCTTGGAGTTTCTTTGTCTGACCTGCTTTCCACCAGGATGGCTGAAACTCCCATGTTGCTTGTGCACTCTGTTTCTGGTTCTAGTTTTCATGTTTGAGTTGAAAACAAGGACTGTGATCTGGTGTGCTGAACAATACAGTGGGGTTCCTAAGCTTGTGACAACTACCAGTGACTCATTGTGTTGGAGCGTGCTTGGGCAGAAGGAGAAGAAGGGAGGGGAAGGTACATGGAGTTTTAAAGCTCCTTTCCCTCCCTTCAAACACTTTCTTTGATACACCTTGCACTGTCCCTACAGGGGAATGGTGTGCAAACCTCCTGCGCCTGTACCCAACCTCTAGCTACCATTTTGAGGGGTGTGCTCCAGTTTGGCTTTCTCCAGGAATGTGAGGAGCTACGCAGGATGCTTTCAAATACTGCATTATGGTCTGAAGCCAAGGGAGTGCTTTTGAGTGGAAAACCCAAGTCAGCCTCAAAGAATTGGGAATTTGGTTGATATCCAAGTCCTTCTGTGCAGCTCTGCTTTTCACATTGTCCTGCCCTCTCCTTTCCTCTGCACTGAATTGAAAGTTAGGTTCTTGCTTTCCCCAAGCTTTTTGCTGTTCTGCACAGTGCCGTGTTTTGCCATCAGATGCGTCTTCCCTCTGAGATTAACCAAAAGAGGAGAAGCACTGCACACAGGAGAGAAAAGAGCGTTGTAAAGGACAGCTTACAAATGACTTCAGTGAGGCAGAGTGATGTGTCATTCTGGCAGAGAGCCCTTTAAAGAGGAAGCGTTGCTCTTAAATACATTCAGCTGGGGTTTCTGAGAACTCCTTTATACCCAGTCATTATCCATTTCACATTCTGGAAGTGGATGGTTATGTTTGCCTATGTGACGCAGATCTTAATAGTTTTCTGCAGTACTACATCATTTAGCTTTCTGCTAATGCAAAGCCAAGCTAGTAATTAACATTAAACGCTGAGAAATGGATGATATGATGAACATTCAGAACATAATGAGAACACAGAGATTTCAAACTTGGAAGCTGCAGTGGTCTTACAACATAGCCAATGGTTTCAAATGCCCTGACAGAGCTGGGATTAACAATAGGATATAGTTACACTCGCAAACCCAATTGTTGCTCGTCTGGTAGAAGTGGCACTCTCGGGCTCCACTTCAACGGATAACAGCTCTGGCATCTTTTGTCATTTCATAATGGTGTCATGCTATTTATTCCACAGAAATCCCAGCTGAGCCATGAATTATACGCAGATCAGGCACACCACTGAAAATGCAGCTGTGTCTGGGGACGAGGCTTGCAAGGAGCTGCTCTGCAAGGCCAATTCATGCACTATGGAGTAGGACAATGCAAGTCAACCAGAATAATTAATAATTAAATGATTTGTTAGGACAGTGAAAAAAAGGCCACCAGACTGGAGCCAGACACTGCAAAACCAGCAGCTGGTTCTTTCTGGACAATAAGACAGATAGACACAAAGCATTGTTTAAAAAAATAGCACAGTAGGATTGCCCCTTTTGCCAAAATGTCTCCACCTGCCTCTGGACCTGGGTAGAAATGGAAATGCAAGGCAACATTCACTCATACAGAATAATATGAAGGCAGTGAAGACAAGGGTAATTGCATGTTTCCTGTGTAATTCTTGTTTTGTTTTGTGGTGTTTTTTTTGTTTGTTTGTTTGTTTTGTTTGTTTTGTTTTTTTTTTGAGGGAAAGGTTGTCTCTTATAGGCTTGTATATCCAGTTAGGAAGAGACAATCCAAGTAGAAATAAAAGGTGAGCAGGAGGTTGAGGTAAGGAATGAGAATAGGGGAGAAATAGGCAAGGAGAGAAGCGCAGAGTGAACCCACGGTGAAGAGATTGAAAATGATTTACATAGATTTGACACAAAGAGCTGATCAACCCAAGGCAGAGAAAACTCAGCCTATGCTGTGGAAAAATGTGACTGCACTGTTATCAGACTTTATCCTCACCCTGACAAAGAAGTTCCTCATCTGTATCAAGCAGATAATAACGAAAGTTCCTGTAAGAGTTCACGTAGAATAGTGGCTTGGAAAATTCAGCACTGTGAATCCTAGAAATGTGAAAATAGATAGAGGACTGACAGGTATTTGCTAGATTTATCTTGGAAGATTATGTGTGTTATGCAGATTCTACTAAAATTTGAACTTAACTCAAACCTGAAGGCTGGATCACAAAATGTGCCCCCCTGGCAAGTGCACAGCTCTTCCTCGCAAGTAGCCATTAACCTGTGGCTTACTGTGAAATATTTTATTTTGCCCTTTCTGATAGGAGTATATTTTTAAACTGCCTTTAATGGAGCTGAATAGAAACTTTTCTACGAAAACAGGATGTTTGGCACTGAGCTTTTTACTTCATGTCCATCTCCCTTGGGCTTGTTCTTTTGCTTTGTGTTTTTTTAAGGTCTTTAGAATAGCCTACAGTTGATACAGCAGGCAATTCTAACTTAGCCACAGTCACCTCCTTGACTAGACTAATCTCAGATTACACAGAGACAGGTTATCAAGGAGGAATTTTTCACATACCTTTCAGTCAGTCCTTCTTTTCTCTCTGCTTTTATTTATTTATGTATTTTTGTGTGTAAAAATGCCACAGTGGCAATCTTGTATGGTGGCAGTTTCATTTCCTAGCTTTGTTCATCTCCCCTTACACTCTTGGATCTAAAATCCACAAAGGAAAAATAAAAATACTTGAGTATAGTGGGATAGGATCAGCACTGGGCCTGCAGTAGAAATGAGGAAAGAGTAATCTCTATGAATGCGTCTTCATATGCACATTCTGCAATGGCATACATTAATTTTTAATCTATTAATTTTCTAAATTATTCATATTGGAGAAATAGAATAAAGAAAGGAAAAGGAATGACAGTTGGTACTTAAAATCTATGTTCCTGTGCATCTAATGTCTTTTTCCTCATTTTGTATGCTCTAATTCTCTTTCTCTCCACTCTGGTTCTCTTACAGACACAGCTTTGAATGGGAGCGAGTTAGCTGGCAGCAGTAAGGGTGCCCACACTGATGCTCCTGAGGCTGAGCTTCACCAGCATCCCAGTGCTGGTGTCAGGGCCAACTTCAGGAGACTCTGCCCAATGGATCCCCATGCAGGGCTCCTTCCCTGCTTACAATGGCTGTGGGTCCACACTGTGAATTAGATCAGGTATCTCTCCTGCTTGAAAAATAAAAATTATAGAATCACAGAATCAGAATTGCTTAGGTTGGAAGGGTCCTTAGAGCCCATCCAGTTCCAGTGCCCTTGCCATGGCCAAAGTTGCAACCTACTAGATCAGGCTGCATAGGGCCCCATCCAACTGGAAGCTTCTTTTTCCACAAAAGAGGCAAACATATATTACAGAATCACAGAATTGTAGGTGTTGGAAAGGACCTCTGGAGATCACCTAGTCCAACTCCCCCGCTAAACCAGGTTCCGTAGATTAGGTTGCATATTTTGGGTTTCCTAGGTCTAGAAAAGGACATGTGATGTGGGAGTGGGAATAAAGTCTGAAGACAGAGTAGGAATGCCTTGTGGCAGCATTGCTATTGAAGCCTCAGCCCAAGTCCTTCCCTGCATGAAAAGTATGAAGCACCTGAGCTCTGAGTGATTTGAGCAGACTCCAAGTTGTGCAGCTTTCCTACATGCTCCTTGGTGGCTGGCTCATGGCTCAGATGCCTCCCCAGTAGAAATGATCATGGTCACCACTTGATGTGTTACATGTGAGCTGAGGATTTTGAGAATCAGCTTGGAAACAAGCCACAGTTTAGCTGAAAGTGCTTTCAGGATGGGTGTGACACATGGACAAGTCTCTGATTTAGAGAATCAGATGAAGTTTTTCTTTAACAGCCTCTTGTGTTACTGGTATAAGTTGTGCACATGCCTGCGGATAACAGTGGGCAGACCTGGCCTCTGGCTTTTTTGGTCTGCTCCAGCTGTCATGTGAAAGCTGCTGTTACCTCAAGATACTCTACAAATCAAAAGCAGCTCATGAAATATGCCTGCAGATTTTCAGACCCACAGATGTATCTCTCTAAGTATTTGCGCCACACACAACACAATTGAGGCTGATCTTGATTGCACCTTTTTTGCATTACTGTCAAACAAACAATGAAAGAGCTCTCAGCAGCATCCTCCAAGGTATTGCTGTCTGTGTGTCATCTCCTCACTTGATTTCTTCAGGTCGGCAAGACTGTACAAGCAATCCTCTGCAGTAGCTTTTGTTTTAAATTAAAGATGCTACAAGACTATTATGTCATGAGGCATCATGAAAAATACCCTTTCAGGAGATCAGATTGACACTTCCCCCCTGCAAGTGCACAGTGCCACAGCTCCATATACTGCTGATATTTGTGTAGGCACTGCATGAGGTCTTCGAGGGCAGGCAGGGATGTACTGCTTTGTTCTCTCACCTGCACTGAGTAAAGGCTGTTATCAGTGCTCAGTTTTGTTACGCTTGGAAGGAAATTAATACAATGCATTACAAGTCTGCTAGGTGATAAGAAAATGGTTGTGTTCCTTTGTTTTAAATAGGAGTTGTTTTGTTGTGTCTGTGTCAGGGCATGCAAAAGGGATGAATGTAGCCTGATAGAGAGTGTGTAACTGTAGGGTTTAGGGGCCGTAATTCAAATGACCTTCTCTACCACGTCAACATGGTCTTTGGATAAACACCACTGAACAAATAGTACTGCTGGTGGCAAATTCAGGGCCACTTTTCTTCATTGGGACCTATCTGTCAAGACAAGATCCAGCAAGCACTGCAGGTAGTATCTCTTGGGGTGAGACTTTAAGGAACCTGGCCTTCACAGCATCTATTCTTGGAAATGTATGGTTTTCTGCACCATCTTTTCCTGAGATTGCTTGGAGTTCTCCCATGCACAGCCATGAAGCCATGGGGAAAGTATGTGACAAGATCAATTGCATCCTCACGCACCTTCTTATTGTTTGCCTCTGAGGCATGAACTGAAGGTATGACCTGTCTGGAGTCCTGTGTTCTCCTATTCATACTGGAGGAAAAAGTGTAGGATTACTGCTTTGGTACACCTACTGTTGTACGGCAAATGGGTCTAGGGGTAAATTCACACCACAGCCAGTACCACAGAAAAAGGGAAAAACTAAGAACTAAGATAACTACAAATCCAGAGATGAGAACAACCATAGGAATGAGTAATGATGTGGGTGGGTAATTCTGCCTCAGCTCTGGGGTGTTCCAGATAGCATAGAGTTCTAACTCTGCACATAGCCCTGGTTAGAGTGAGTGGCACAGCTGACTTATCTGCAGGGTTGCAGTCTATCTCCTGATACAGCAGCACCACTACTTCCCAGAGATCTCCAGCAACCAGAGCCACATCTCCATCTTGGTGAAGTTACCTACTCATCAGGAACAAGATGTCTTCTGACTGTCTCACAAAGGTCAGGTCAAATGCACAGAGTAAAAGTCCTCCTGGCAGTTGCTGAGAAGATCTGGAAAGAGTTTCATTTGGAAGAGATCTCCTGAAAGTCAAACATGGCCTGCATCTGGACAATTAGCTTGCTCAGTAAGGCTACATCAGAGGTGGTTAGACAGGCTGCTATTGGTACCCCAGCTTAAGGCCTCTGTTTGTGGGATGATGGCCTTTGAGAGGCACGAGTGAGCTGGCAGTGATGGACTAGAATAGTGAATGACAACACGAAAAATAAGAACAGAACCTAGGAGTAGGCCATCAGGCTTTTTTTCCCCTGGATTTTCCACTCCTTTGGTTTTCTTTTGATAGGGTAAACTGTCTGGTCTCTGTTCTTTTACAGACGATGATAACAGATTCCCTTTAAGAAGAAGATGGATGGATAGATCATAATCTGGTTTTGAGACCTGACACTGTGAGCCAGAAAGAACTAGTGGCTCTAATTTTTTATTTATTGCACTTCTGCAGACCCCATATAACTGCTGAAAGGGCAGACCATATTTCTTTTCTTTAAGGTTTTCTCCACATTATGTTTTTATTCTTTTTGTTTTTCTGCAGTAATCTCTTCTGGCCATAAAGCAGCAAAAGTCTGGGCACATTTAATCTAAGGGGATTGAAAGTGACCAGTCTTTCAGTGTGTGGTCTGTGCTTAATCTGAGCTGGCCTAAGTAAGAAAGTGATATGAAAATACCTCTATATCTGTGGATTCCCCAGTGAGGAAATTTGGAAATTCTAAAAAGGTTTTATTTTATTCTTATTAATCAATGGCACAGTTATTAAATGTGGGCTGGCTTTCACGTTTTTCCTTTGCCTGCTGTCTTTCTGCAGGAAATCATTACAATTTTCTTGCATCTGAGACCAGAGGAAGTTCTTGCATTTGGCAATTGCAGAAGATTTTTGCTCTTTGCAACATCCGCTTGTTATTTTGACTAAGGCCGAGCAAACTCTTAGTTTACTCTGTCTTCTACCTCATCTTTGCAAAAGGAAGTAAAGTTCACGATAGGTGCCTTGAACATAATAAGTCCGAGTTTTGCAGAAGAAGCATCTAGAGATTTTCAGAGCCCTTGGCACAGGGGAGAGTGGCCTGCTTGTGCCTGTAGGCTAACCAGCGCACAGTGGACCTCTGAGACAAACCAAGTGTGTCTGATCACATCACAGGTGGTGTTATTAACTCCTTTTCTAAAAACTCCCCTTCTGCTCGCACTTATTAGACTACCACAGCACTATGATGTGGGGAAAGCTGAATGTTGCTGAGGTTGGACTCCTGGCTTGTCTGCTTTGTTTACACTGTCTGATCCTGCTTAATAAAGGGGTTGATATCAAAGAGTATAAGAAATGCGAGCAAGACAGGTGTGGGGCAAGTGTGAGAAAGACCCTCTGAGGTGGGTTGTTTGGTCAACCGTATGCCTGAGCTGATGGCAGCTGGAATGTTCTGGAGTCTTGCACCATGGTAGTGGCCTTTAGGAGTGACCTAACCAAACTCTGGGTGCTGCCTTTATTTCCTGGGGCCTCTGTTCTGAGCACAATGACAGGCAACAATGCTTTTGTGTTTGTAAGGTTTTCTACAATGACAGATAAGTAATTATCTAAATTATTCTAAGGGAAACTAAGTATCTGACATAAGCAGATGAATCTTCTCATTTGGTTTGCTTCATCTCTAGCTGGACTGACTCCAATCTTCAATTTCAATTCCCCCTCTCCTTAAAAAAAATCAATATTCCACTAAATCATTGTCTTTTTCAACTCCAAACATGAACATTTTATTGCATGATAACATCTATCTCAAATCCAGGAAGTCATTCACCCTGGATGCCCATGAATTTTAGGGGCTAATTTTTGATGATGTAGAAAATGAGCATAAATGAGTTACTTTATGTATTTTGCTCTAGGAGTTCTGAAAAACTCACTGTTTTCCATAAACTTGAAATAAATATTTTGTCAAATGCAGCAGGGAGAATACAGTAACATGACATAAACACACCTCCTACTCTCACTGGAAGTACGACATGACAGTTTAATAGACTAGCATAAGATCTTTTCATATAACCAGTCAGTCTGGACTATATAGGAGCCACCTGTCTATATTTTAATTACATCTTATAATCTGGCACCAAAGCCAACATCATTGTGCGTCAGTAAGCAGCTCATTTTCCTGTGTTGTCAGACCTTATCTGTAGAAAGGAGGAAGTGGTGGAAAGTGTGTGCTATGTACTGGCAAAAGATGCCAGAAAGCCGTGATGGGGACTTGTGGGAATGTTGCTGGCAGACTTCCACGCTCACAATCCTGTACAGTCAAACTCCAAACAAACCAGGTTGGATGGGACTTTGGGCAACCTAGTCTATTGGAAGAGGTTCCTGTCCATAGCAGGCAGGTTGAAACTAGGTAATCTTTAAAGTCCTTTCCAACCCAAGCCATGATATGATTCTAAATCATAGAATCTATGCCACAGGGTGGGACAGAGGCAATCACAGGATGAGCACAGGGTGGGCAACTGGGGCACTAATGCAAATGCCAGAAATTCATTCAGACATACAAGCTTGAGTTGGATAGTCATCTGCCTTTGTGTGCCCACCATGTTAGTGCAGAGTGATCTGAGAATCACTTTAAGTGATTCCCCTCAAAGAGGGAAATGTACAGAAAGTGAGAGCAGGGTTGTGTACCTTGGAGGAATACCGGGCTGTTGTCCGTGTGTGTAGAGATAGGATTATGAAAGCCAAGGTGCAGACGGAGCTGAACTCGGCAAGGGATGTGAAAGATAACAAGAAGGGATTCTACAGGTACGTAGGCAGGAGGAAACAGGCCAAGAGAGTGTTCCCCCTCTGATGAAAGGTAATGGGGAGCTGGCTTCCTCAGACATAGAAAAAGCTGAGGTACTCAATGAGTACTTCGCCTCAATCTTTATGGGTGGTGAGGCTTCCCATGTCTGCCAGGACCATGAGCCTCTGGGTGAAGGTGTGGGGAGTGGTTTCTGTCCCACTGTAACAGTGGAACAAGTGTGAGTCCTCCTCATGAAATTGAATGTGTATAGGTCCATGGGGCCAGATTATATCCATCCTAGGGTTCTGAAAGAGATGGCTGATGTGCTTGCTGAGCCACTCTCCGTCATATTTGAAAAATCATGGCTGTCTGGTGAAGTCCCTGGTGACTGGAAAAAGGGAAACGTTACTCTCATTTTTAAGAAAGAGAGAAAGGAAGACCTGGGGAACTACAGACCGGTGAGCCTCACCTCTGTGCCTGGGAAGATCATGGAGCAAATCCTCCTAGAAGCTATGTTAAGGCAGATCATGCCTGACCAATCTGGTGGGCTTCTATGATGAAGCGGCGGCATCAGTGGATGGGAGAAGGGCAGTGGATGTCATCTACCTGGACTTCTGCAAAGCCTTTGACGTGGTCCTTCATCACATCCTTCTCTCTAAATTGGAGAGGTGTGGATTTGAAGGATGGACTGTTTGATGGATTAGAAATTGGCTGGACGCAGCCAAAGGGTTGTGATCAATGGTTATGTGTTAGGATGGAGGCTGATCACAAGCGGTGTCCCTCAGCAGTCAGTCTTCGCATTGGTGCTCTTCAGCATCTTCATCAATGACATAGATGATGGCATCAAGCGCACCCTCAGCAAGTTTGCGGGTGACACCAATCTGAGCAGTGCATTTGATACATTGGAAGGGAGGGAAGCCATCCAGAGGGACCTGGACAGGCTGGAGAAGTGAACCCATGAAAACCTAATGAGGTTCAATAAGGCCAAGTGCAGGGTGCTGCTCTTGGGTTGGGGGAATCCCAGGTATCTATACAAACTGGGGGAAGATTTCCTTGAGAGCAGCCCTCTTGGGTGAAGAACTTGGGGGTCCTGGTGGACAAGAAACTAGATATGAGCCAGTAGTGTGTGCTTGCAGCCTGGAAGCCAACTGTGTTCTGGGCTGCATTAAAAAAGGGGTGGCCAGCAAGGAGAGGGAGGTGATTGTCCCCCTCTACCTGGATCTTGTGAGGCCCCACCTGGAGTACTGCATCCAGGCCTGGGGCCCCCAGTACAGGAAGGATGTGGAGCTCTTGGAACGGGTCCAGAGGAGGGCCACTAAGATGATCAGAGGGCTGGAGCACCTCTACTATGAGGAAAGGTTGAGAGAACTGGAATTGTTTAACTTGGAGAAGAGAAGATTTTGGGGAGACCTCATTGCAGCCTCCCAATACTTGAAGGGAGCATATAAACAGGAGGGGGAACAGCTGTTTACAAAGGTGAATAGTGACAGGACAAGGGGGAATGGTCTTGAACTGAGATGGGAAAGGCTTAGGTTAGATATTAGGAGGAAGTTCTTCACACAGAGGGTGGTGACGCACTGGAACAGGTTGCCCAAGGAGGTTGTG
>JAOWBP010001760.1:62035282-62057279 GCA_028571105.1 Tragopan temminckii | reverse complement strand
ACATAGCAGGGGGGTTGAAACTAGATGATCATTGTGGTCCTTTTCAACCCAGGCCATTCTATGATTCTATGATTCTAAGTCTGCCACAACTAAAGGTTTAAACTTAGGCTATATATTTGGACAGCACTGACTGCTGCTGGCTTTAGTCCAATGGCCCAGTGAGAGTCTGAATGAAGTGCCCTTCCTATAAGCTATGTGACATGCCAGGACAATGGCTTATTTGCATTTTTATCCATTTCTTTACTTATAGATGAAAACTGTACTGAGTCAAACTATTAAACTTTTGTTCAGAGTGGTGTTGTCTCTACTTGACTTGAGAGAAGCTTTGCCAGAATAAATCCTGAATGAAAAAGAAAGAATGGCTTCATATTTTGATGGTATGATTTAGCTGACATTTTAAGTTAAAAGCACATTTGCAAGAGGACTATGAGCATAAGAAAGTTTTTGTGGTAAACACTGCAATTTTGGTTTCAAACAAAATTGCAGAATTGGTGCCATGTATGCAACATCAGATGATCATATCCTCCGATGGAAGCCTTCATATAGGCTCTGACTAGTACTGTGGGTGAGATTAGTAATAATTTGAGTAATCTTTTTGTGGAGTTTCTGTACTTCCTACAGATGTTTCAGCTGGACTTTTAGCTGTGGTGTCTTGCAGTTCTGAATACATGATCTTACATGCATAAACTTGAAACAAGTATGTGATAATTTTTCATGTTCTTCATCCATTAGGAGGCATCCAGTATAATTAAAACTGGTCAGGGCACATGGCCTCCTTTCATAAAATGTCCTGTGCAAATATCTTATGAAAATAAAGACATAATGAAGGTACTATTATTTTCTCTTCACATCATTTGAAAATGCTACAGAGACAGAATGGAGGAATATTTACCAAATAAGAAGGAAAAGGGAAAGTTCTGAGTAGGTCCCAAGTGGGTTTCTTTTTCAAATGGAACTCATTTATCAGTGCATTAACATAAAAAGAGAGAGCAAAGGTGGGATCATGGGGCAGCCCTGCCTCTGGGCATTTCTCCAGTTAGAACTGCCACAGTGCATCTTTGGGTTACATGTGCAGCAGTAGGGTGGAGGATGTGGCACTGGCAAAGACTCAGCCTGAAAAGGTGAGAGGAAACCCTGAGTCAACCATAGACACTCTGATGGCTCACTTGGTAGGACCACTTCAGGGCACTGGGCTTCCTACTTGTGCTTCTCACAGACTGCCACAAACTGGCACGTGTTGCTTTCACCTCCTGTTTCCCATCAGATGCTTAAGATCTTTGAAAGAGGAATGTGTTTCTTCTCTGTTACATGAGTGTAGTGTCTCATCGTGTTATGCTGTGGTTCTCATTAGCCCTTACAAATCCAACTGCAATATGAGTAAATCTTCCTACTGCTGTGCATGAGAACTCCGGCACAGAATCTCAGGTCAAAAAGGTAAAGGTTAGATGTGGGCCACTTAGACATCTCAGACATCAGAAAATATCTAGAGAAATGAAGGCTTCTGATCCCTGTGAGAAAGCTTTGTCCCTTCCCATCTTTCTTGAGTCCTGGAGGAAGGGGGGACTCTGAAAAGACCACAAGAAAGCATTCAGTGAAAATGAGCAAACATCATTAAAATTATTAAGTAAAAACGTACAGAGCTGTCCTGGCTGAGAGAGACATTTTTCACGCTGTAATAGCCATACAGTTCCCTAAGTGGAAGAAGGAAGGTCATTTACTTCACAGGAAAAAAAAAAAAAAAGTCTATGAGATCATTTATAATATTACTCACAACCATTATCTGTCCCAAATCATTCTTATGCCTTGTCTGATATTGGCTGCCTTGCAGTGCTTTGAGTCTCTCTTAACATAAAACTTCTTCTTATTCTTTAATGGCATACCAGCTGAAATATTTAAAGCATTTGCAGACAAATGTACCTAATTGTATCCTAGATGCACGAAGGCTCCTGGGAACGCTAACTGCAGCCACAGTCACATTTACTTACCCTCGGGGAGTCTGTTGTTTCAGTAAAAACCCTGTCAAATACAGGTTGGTTAATAAGAAAATGCTTTTCCACAAACAGAGTGTATTTGGGCTCACATCCTGTACTGACTCATTCCTTCACCTGATAAAAGCTTCCTGACCTCTCTCACAACCCACGGCTCACTAGACTTCACTTCGAGGGCTTTGTTGCCCAGGGGCTGCAGGACCTGGCATACCAGGTCTTTCCTCTTTGCCTGAGGAAAGGTGGGCCCTGGATTGTGCTCTGCTTGCCAGAGGCCTCCACCTTCACAGCTATCCTCAAGTGCATGCTCACATCCATGTGCAGAAAGGAAGAACTAAACTTGTTCAGGAAGGTTAGGCAAGGGAAGAAAACAGATTCTGCTCAGCTTGTGCCATGCAGGTTCTTCTTTGGTTTATGCTAGAGTTTGTTATCCCAGCCCACATGTGTGGGGCAATGTGTTTTTGTATGCCAGCCTTACAGAAATCACCGGTTTCCAGCCTCGAAATCAAGCAAACACCTTGAACAGTTTCTTCTCTGTGTGTGGTTTTCATCAGCTAGACAAACAATTGCAGAATGATGCCCAGACCACATTGTGAAGGGCTGGTATTGATCATTTAGGATCTCCTGAATACATTTTTAATTACTGCCTTTACGCGTCTGGGAGTCCTACCCTGCATTTTCTGAAAACATTTGTTTTCCTTCTGAGCTCCTGCAGCAGAGCATGACTGATGCATTGCAGAGCCCCGTGGAAGCACATGGGGCCTCCTGCAGGATCATCATTGCACTTACTTCAAGGATCTGACACAGTTGCTTCCTCTGACTCGGGCTAGTGGCTCCTGTGTGCTCTTGACAGGAATGCAAGGAAAGATGACTTACCTTTGTGAGGCAGGGCATCTAGGAAGAAAAACATTCTTTGGTGTGTCTCAGCACTGAAGAAACTACAGCTATTGCTCAAGATCTCCGCGAGCAGCCTGTGAGCCCTTGCTCATTCCTTAGCATATTCAACACGTGTGTTAGTAAGACATTATTTGAATAGCAGATAACTGTGGAAACATTTGGCAAGAAAACTTATGAGAGATGACAAAACAATTGCAACCTTTGGCTGCCACAAATTGAATTGTTTGAAAGTCCTGCCCAGAAAGTTCTGAGGGGAAAACGTTACATGTGGTGCCCCAGATTATTTCATATGAGACATTAACATTTTTGCTGGTAAAGACTATCGATTTTCCCGTGCTACTGACAGTTCCCTGAACTGATGCAAGGGCAAAAATAAATTGTCTCACCCTGATCTTATACATGTGAAACAGCACACCCTATTCCCCGAAGCCAAAGCAGTTGAATGATCTACTCTAAGAAACACGACTCCAAGTATTTAGCGGCAGCCATCTCAGATCACCGTTGCACAGCCGCAATAAAAATGTGAGAGGTGGGTGGAGAGCAACGGAGAGCAGCTGAGAGCACTATGAATGAGAGTGGCTAGTCCTA
Organism: Tragopan temminckii; assembly: GCA_028571105.1. Taxonomy (NCBI): domain Eukaryota; kingdom Metazoa; phylum Chordata; class Aves; order Galliformes; family Phasianidae; genus Tragopan; species Tragopan temminckii. Next base: position 62,053,809 of record JAOWBP010001760.1, on the reverse strand, counting down.
AACTTGTGCTAGGGCTAACAGCCAAAGAATAAAGGAGCTGGTGAGAGGGGAACACGTTGTTCTCATTACCTGCCATTGGTTACACATCTGCACCAAAAGTCAACAAAAGGGCACTTTTCATACAGTTGTACACTGTGTAATTAAGATAAGAATAAAACTAACTCACATTTATCTAGAATTCCTCAGAATGGTTGTAGTTCCTGTAGACATAGCTGACTTTATAAAATGTGAACGTCTGAGTCACACCAGTAGATTGTACATGGCAGAAAAACTAATCTGATGTAATAGAAATGTTTACAAGCCCAGTAACCCTTCTCCCTCCACCCCCCTCCACTTTATAAAGCCACATAAGGCCATGGATCAAAGCAATGAAGTGGCAACATGCTGAACGCTGAAACAATAACAGCCCTGACTTCCTCCAACGTCAATAGAGCAAGTTACCAGAGGAGTTTTGCATTCACTGATGAAGAAGGTAATATAATCATATGCATCAAAGACTGGAAGCTATAATGTCACCAACTCTTATCACTAAAATATTGTTAAACATGATTAAGCATGGTTCAGTGGAAATATCAGAAGCTGACTACCCAGTGGGATCAAAAAAACAGCAAAGAGTTCAGAAATGTGTACTCATTTAATGCTTACCAGATGCAATCAATTTAGTGTAATAGTCAGTTCCAGTCCTTAATTCATATCTTTATGAAATGAGTACAGATACACTCCTCTTATGTCTAACAGATTTCCTGCCTTTATTTTTTTTCCCTTTTACAAGCAACACATCATCTTTTTTCTTGAACTCTCCGTCTCTCCCTTAAAAGCTGGAGGTTCCCTACAGATAACAAACCTGTTATTGCTTCCTGAGCAGATCTCAGGTTTGTTAAGGGTAAATGTGATGACACAACACGTTTAGGGTTTTGTAAGACATGTGACTTCACTGCGCATGACACTGTGGAAAATAAATGAGAAGTGCAAAGTCAAAAGAGCTTGCACTGGACAGATTTAATGTTGCTTGTAAATGAGAATTTCTCACTTTGAAGGATGTTCCTTGCAGGGTCCCACAGGGTTCCTTTCTGGTCCTGAAGGAACGTCCTGTAGATAACAAAAAAAAGTGGTATAGACTTGTGAGAGATAGGTCAACTAGAAAAACTGATCTGGATTACTTGTTAAAGAAAGATCAGTTGAATAGCATCTATTTTGACAGCCAAATGAAAAACCACGAAGCTAGGGACAAACAAAAGCAGCTTTCCTAAGAATGGGGGCTTTATTTTCAAAAGTGATGGTTTAACAAAGGATTTAGGTGAATAAGCTGGTAATCAGTCCTATAGGCACTCTCAGGGTAATTCATAGCATAATAGCCAATCTGAACCTGAAAGAAGGGCAGTGATATATTTAGCTGCTGTACTTCAGTACTGGAGAAAACTCAGATGAAAGCAACAAGAATGATCACAAGCTTAGAAAATATGATCTCAGGGAAAAATTGGAAGATGGGAACATGTCTTGTTTTGAAAAGAGAAGATGAGACAACAGCCAGCCTTCAAATATGTAAAAGGTACCGGCAGCAGAGACTGTGACAAAATCTTGTCCATATCTGCTGGTGATAGCACAAGAAGTAATGGGCTTAAATTGCAGCAAGGAAGATTTATGTCAGCCATCAGGAACATTTTCTAATGATAAGGATAACTGAGCACTGGAACATATTACAGGTTACCATAGGATTAAGAACTGTTTAGGCCAGTGGTTTTCAATTTTTATTTTGTACCAACTTCAACTGAGAAAACTGCCACCTCCCATTGTCAAATGGTAAAATCGTTTTATCTTCAAACACGGAGCCTGAAAGTCTTCTTGAGTACCAGAAGTAGTGATGATGGTGACACACACAAAAAACATCACATGAGGGATGCACCAACTCTATTAAAAACAAATGAAAATTTACCCTGGGGGGTAGCTGCATTTCAGAACAACCTTTAAGAGCAGAAAAATACTGGCAACCTGGTTGGGATATGTTGGGGGAATGCAGGAGCTCCCATAGTGGTGGTGGTTGGAAAGCTGTGCAAGAGGAGTCATTGCAGACAGCTGCAGTGAATCAGTCTTAAAGTAAGCAAGGCGTAACTGGATTTGGGGATGAGTGGGGATGAAGGAAAACTGAAGGTGCTTGTGGGTGGTTGTGGAGTTACTGGCAGGCCACAGGGCTGGGAGCAAAGCTCAAGGTGAGGGACACAAAATGGGAAAGAGGTGGAGGACACAGTCTGAGGCAAGTCTCAGAGTGAGAGTACTCAGACATTTTTATGACTACAGACACCCACTGAGCAAAATTTGTCAGATGCATTGCACTTGCCAGCAAAAAAAAGATACAGAACTGTTGACAAAAGAGAGGGGCACAACTTTCTGTTTCCTGTGATTCTTGTGTTACTTAAGCTATCTGAAGCGTAAGAATACATGCACTGAAGGAGATATGCTCATGAAATTGGGGAGGCCCTGCTCCACTGGACATTGAAGAGTTGTGAGGATAGTGCCCTTTTGTATCCATTTTTCAAGAAACTGAGGATATGTCCCTTATTGCTCTTGTTTGAGAGCTAGAGTCACGATCTCGAATGTCACAGTAGCTTGAGCAGAGAATTGCCAGGCCTCCCACTATTGTACGCGTGGGCACAACTTCGATTAGTTCAGAATACTTGCTAACAGAAGTTAAGCTTCATGATATGCTCGGCAGACTGGCCTGCTCTGATTAATCTTAGTATTGCTGTCTTACTAAAACTTACTCAACATCATTCTCTGTATCATTGCTTGAGGCTGGAAAGGAGCATATTTTTCCACTCCCACTCCTTTCTTTCCCCCCTTTTTTTTGTTTGCTCTAACCATTAAAGTGCTCTGCTAGATTAGAGAAGAAGCCAATCTGGAAATGCAGTTCCTTAATAGTCTCTGTACATTATAGAAGGCCTTACTGATATCATAAGTCCTTCCTGAATGGAACCCTATGTGCTATCACAGTTCCTTGCCCAGTGGGGACTTGACGTGTGTCTGGTCAGTCACAAAGCTCCAGTACTGCTCCAGTGCTGTATGTACCAGAACTCCTCATGGAGGGAGTCCCAGCCCACACTTAACGCTCTGAGGTTAAATGCACAGAACTGTAAAAACACAAATCACAAACAAGCTCAGTGAATTCTGAAGAGAAGTTTTGAACACCCCAATGTGGACGGTAAACCACAACAACAGTAACAGGAAAAGCAGCACCACAAACGAAAACCCAGTACTCCATTTGAAACTAAACTCATTTAATAAACTAGAAGAAATTGCTCAGCAATGAAAAACTGCAGCACCACCACCCTGACCACATAAGATACATGAAAATAAATAGACTTGTGGGTACACCTCAAGAAAGCTTAAAACTGCAACCTGCTCCGAAACAGACTCCACACTAGCAAGGTGATCTCACCGTCTGGTAGAAATAACGCTCATCAGCCAACTGTAATCAATCAATTTCTCAGGACTGCTTGCTATATATGAAAATTGAGGTTGGTAAAATGTACAGGACGTTTGTTCCAGACCACGGTCTTCTGACCTTGATGAGCAAACAAACTGAAAATATTTCTCACGGAAACTGGTTTTGGGTTACAGGTCAGGTAATTACTTGGGAACTTCAGCAAAGGACAAACAGAAGCAAAGCCTCCAGAGAACACTTGCTTTTAATTTGACAGTGAAACATAATTTGGGGTCTGTTTTTGCAGAGGGTCTTGGATATTGGTTTTATTCTTCCTGGTGCCCAGGCAGAATGGCTTTGGAAACCGAGGGCCCCGTGCTGGAGAGGCAGGTAGGGAAGGAGAGGAAGGAAGGACTGCTTACTGCTGTGGATAACAGGTGACCATCAGCTTCCTGATGCTTGGGCAAAGATCAGTTGATCAAAGAGGGAAAACATTCAACTTTTCTATCACAAACAAGACCGTATACATAAACACACACTTATTCCATATCAGCTAGTGGTAAATTACAACCTTTCTTATTCACTTTTTCCATGAATTGTGTCAAGCAGTTATTGAGTGGAAGTAGGAAGTCAATTAAAAGTACCCAGATCTTTTATCATCATTTGATAATAATAATAATAACCTGTTTTGTGGGGAAGGCTGGATAGAAGATGTGTCAAAAAAAAGAGCTTTGTACTTGCATCTAACACACATAATAAATAAGGGAAGTAGCAAATGTAGCTAATGAGAGGACAGGCTGCTTCTGGTCACTGTGAACTAGATATTCAAAGATACAAACGTTCTTAAAGATACACATAAGTGCTCTGGGGTGTGTTCCAAACAGTCTCACTGCTACCTCCTATGGAAATTAGTGACAGTCGTGTGAAATGGGAACAGTACCTGCCTGAGCGGTGTGGAAAATCTCACCCCACATCGTTCACGTTTCTAAAATGAGTGTCTTGACCTTGCCCACCTGTTTCTATTTACAGGCTGGAAGAGGAAATGAGCTCTGCTGCTTCTTCCACTCCTGATTGATTTTATAACTGTGAATGAACTTGGTCCAAATGAAGAAAGTGCTCTCGTCACACCTGTTAGCTAAACTGAAACCAAAAGTCGCTACTTGAAGCACTTTTCTGCATAACAGAAACCAAAACTTTTTGCATTTTAAGACGGCAAATTCCCAACATAAAATAATATGATATGTGTTGTTTCAAACCACTCTAAAGAGTTAAGACTGTTTCCTCTTTTTCCTGTGACTTTGCAGCTTGCCTTGAAAGTGGCTGTAGTCATACTGATAAATTAAGGGCAGCAGTTGCTGGAGCTGAGGAGAAAGGTAAGGCTGAAAGTCTGAGGTCTCTGACTTCGCAGTGTGACCTCTTCTGCTGGGTAGGGAGACTGGTCTTGCCCTGAGACTGGGGCCTGATGGCACTAGGTCTTCTCTGTGCATGTAATGGAGAGTATAATATAAATAGTAGAATATAATAATTCAAGTAATGGAGAGTACAGGAGGAAAGGATGAAAAGCAGAGGGAGTGAAGTAAAGACAGAGTTTTTGACATGCTGGGAGATGAGATGCCTTGTCCAGGACCATGCAAGAAATGTGTGGCAGGCAGGTGAGCCAGCTGCAGGCGCCAAGAAGGGTGTGCGAGGGGTTCAATGTCTATTCTCTGAACAGCTGCCAAGGGAATAACATGTGCATAATCAGCTGTCACTCAGTATTTTTTTCATAGCGACGCTATCATTCATCAGCTCCTGAGATAAGACAGACAGATGGCATGAACTGCCCTACAGAGGTATCTGCTGTTCTCTGAATATAGAGAGCCTTGGGTGACCAGCTTGGACTTACTAGCCACCTTCTCAGTGAGGAGACATAAATCCCCCCCCTGCTAGCACGGACACTTTTCCACATATCAGAATGTGGGATGGAGGAGTGAGAGATGCCAGTGACCAGCAGTGTTAGCTTGAGCTCTGCTGGACACCACCTGCAAAGAAGAACTGTCCCATCTGAACTCAGTCCCTGGTCCTCTCTCTGACCTCACCCAATTGAATATGTCTGTAAGTAAAACATGATCTTTTATGCTAAAAGATGTTCTGCTGTATTTTACAATATGTAGGAGGTACCAGCACATAAAGCAAAAACTGGAGCAACTGGAAGTCACCTAGCGATACCATCAGGCTACATTTAAGGCCTACCCATATGCATTCCTCTCAGACTAATTCATCCAAACCAGGCACACGTAGGCTGCCAGACTGCATCAGATATTGCAATACTGATTCTTAACATGGTTGACAACTTAGTGTTTATGTTAACAATCATTTGGCAGAAGACACTGTAAATTACTGTATCTTGTAGCACCTGGTTAGAAAGGATTCTTTATTTTGACTGCAACTCTACTGTCAGGAGGGAGCACTATGAACGTTGGTGTAAGCAAAGTCTACAGAAGTAAATAGTCCTAAATGAGTTTCACCATACTCAAAATGCTCATAATCCTAACTACTCCTAGGCATTTATCATTAGATGGGGAAAATGAGGTGTAGAGTTACCTGGCTTTACTAAGGCCGTGACTGTGGCACTCCAATCAAATGCCTATGCCTTGTGAGATCTCTTCCCAACCCGTCTTCCTCATACAGACTCCACAGAATCAAGGTTGGGTACTGGGTCGATCCTATAGGTGAACTTTGGAAAAGAGTGAGTTATAGGCATTATTTAAATGTTACCATCTCTGGGGAGGGGAAACAGAATGAAACAAAACACTACATATCTTTTTCCCCAGAGAAACAGGGCAGTGCCTACAAATGGAAAATGGTGGGTTTCCTTTTGAAACATGCATAAATCTGGACTTCCTTCCCCCCTGGGAACTTCTGCTGCTTTGTAACTCCCTTGACATGTCCCTCAGAGAAGTGTGTGTCTTTCAGCCGCAGCATTTCTAGCTCTCTTTGGGATACAAACTTTGGGCTTCATTCAAGAAAGCACTTAGGCATGTGTAATTCCTTAAATTTCAACATGATTATTCATGAGCATAGAGTTAGCACATATTTAATTGCCTTCCTGAATGGGGGCCAAAATAGAGACTATCTCAGGAGTGCATGGGAAGAAGGCTTAGTTTTCATTATTTTAATAAAGATAGCTGTTCCACTCAGAAGAATTTCACAAATGGCTTGGAAAGACTTGGGTCTTCTTGCTAGCACATCACTGGAGAGTGAAGCTATTACAAACGAGACAAGGATTGCCTGTGCCTGCACCACCCAAAGGAAGAGGAATGACATGAGAATTGATCCTTTCACGTTGGTTTTTTTTCTAGATGGGAGCCCCAAAAGTGCTCAGTTCCAATGTTCTTCCTATTCATTTGTGAACATATCAGTTTTTATTAATGTTATTTGGGAAAGAGCTCTGGATTGACAGTATTCAACTGTGCAGGTCAAAATTGCAAAGAAACATTTTTAAAGTGTCCCATCTTTAGAAATCTGCTTTCCATTTAAAAAAAAAGTTCAGGTTAGTAGGCCTTTTAATGTTAACTCTGGTAACAAACTGGAGGTAAACTTGTGGTACATTTCATTAGTCTAATTCAAACTGCCTCTCAGATCCCACAGACCTTCACAGTATTTGAATGAAATTGTTATAAAATGTGAAAACCACAAAAAATCTTTAGCATTTACAGCCATTTCTTGACTAAATAGTGCAGAGACTCTCTTTAGTTTTCAAAACAACTCTAAAATTTTCAGTGGGTTGTTTGTTAGTACCACCAGATTTATCTTTTCAGTTGTAAATAATTAACATCTGAAATGATGCTGGATTTTAAAACTGAAGTCTTTTGCCCAAGACCCTCATTCATTTATCCACTTGCAGATAGTTAAAGTGGAGGCCTCCACATCTGTGATGAGATTCATCTCATCTTAAAATAGATGTCTTTTTAAAAGAAGGGAAAGCAATATGTATTTGAGAACTGTTCTATCTGGGGAGTTCAGTTGTGCACACCCATACTTCTTACCTCACTGCAGAGGTGATAGGAGCCCTACTTCACATGGCTGCTTTCTTCACCAACCTAACAATAGCTAATGAACACAGCAGAGCCAATACAGCTACATTACAGTGGTACAGATGGAGATTTCTTCCTTCTGTGAACAACTCTGCCATTTATTTATTTATTTTGCTTGAGCATAGCTATCAATGGGGAGAAGGCAGTGACTGAGAAATCATCACTTAATTTTCATGCCCCAGTTTGCAACGCTGGCAGCTAGCAAAAAGAAGCCTGCTTTTTTGCATGGTCAGTTTCAGTGGTAGCTTGGCCTACTACAGCCATGACCCGTATATACAGCAAGCCAGTTGATCAGTGCTAAAGATTAGCATACTGACTGCTGCTGCGAACTTAGTGGCTTGGAGCTGAGTCATGTGTGGGCGGGGGTAAGGCTCTCTCCTTCCCAACTGACATTATTTTCACTGACAACCTGGGCAAGATGGGGGAGGAAGGGGTTTAATGAAACAGCATGCCTATCCTGCTTGTGGCAGCATCAAATACTGCTGCTCAGCATATTGGGGTTGAGAGGGGGAACACAGCTTCTGCAGCGGGGACACTCTGGGTGCTGGCTACCTGGCCTGTGCTCCATTCCTGATTTTATTTTGGGCAGAGCTGCTTTGGTTTGAAGGGTGAAAGTAGCTTAACCAAATCCTGTCCCTGCAGCATTGGCAATGGGGCCAGTGTGCTCAGGAGCACACAGCTGACGATGCTACACGGCAGGGTACATTGCTGACACTGCAAAATGCTTCTCTGTCAGAGGTGACACATGAACATCTCCCTGATGGAGGTGAGGGAAGTGCTTTTGAAAGGCATGTCAGAAAACTCCAATGATAATTTCTCATTTGTTCCCGAGGACAACGGCCTAGGAAAGGCAAAATACAAAGGGATGCAAAAATTTACACTCAAGCACTGACATTCTTAAATGTCTTCTATAAAGATAGTGATCATACATGGAAACATGTAACAGAAAGTTTACCCAGTAAAAATGTGATTCTATGGCATTGCTGGCCTGTACAAAGATAGGGCACTTGCACTAAAAGGACTATTTTAAAATCAGCAAAAATTTGACTGTTCCCATTGCTTGTTTTTTTTAGATTGTATTTCAAACATAAGGCCGTGCTTATGCTGGCATCTAGTGGCTGTTGTGTTTATGGAGATTTCCTCTCCAGAACCGCTGTGAGTATCCAGCGCAGGGAGCTATGATCAGTTGTTTGCCTTTTCGTCTAAGACTGACTTTCCAGAAATATTTTTCTTGTGCATATTTTTTTTCTTAGAGAAACTTCTCATGGATTAGCGCAAAGATCGATATTGAGGTCAGAGGAATCCCAGGCATTAGGGCGAGTGTGGTTTTCCCCTCATAAATAGGTAAAATTCTGAGCTCAGGGCTCCATTTTATTTAAGAATTGTAGAAATAGGATTCGAAAAGGCTAAAATTTAGGATGGTTCAGACTGACAAAGGCTAGAGGTAGCTCAGACCCAAGTATCATTCATGTGAAGTTTTTGTTTTTCAGGCTTCACAGAAAGGAAATGCACACATCCAGGTTTAACAAAAGGGCAAGAGAGAAGGGCTCTTACCATGTTTCTGGCTGGTTCAGTGTGCTCACCTGGTGGGACAAAGTCAGAGCAATTGCTAAAAAAGAGCCATGCCTTCTGTTAGTGAATATCTTGAAAGGGGACATGGAGATGCATGTTCCTGATAAGGTGACCCAGTAAATGCTCTTCTTCTCAAGAGAATGAACTGACAGGAGAGCACTTTCCTACAAGAGAGCAAGGATCCACTGTTGCTAAGGAAGAAGAAGGAATTCACTGCCATTGGCAGCTGTGAGGTCATTCCAAACAAAGGGCAGTGCAACAGCTGGCCTTCTGCTCATTCCACCCACAGTTCCCTCCCACTGAGGGGAGCTCTAAGCTCCTCTTAGTTCTCTTATGGCCTTGGCTCCCTTTCCTCTTCTCACAACTTTACCAGTGACCCCAGTTCTCCTGGTTCCCATCACCCCAGCCTTGCACATCCTTGCAGTCTACCAAGGCCTGCCAGCCCAGTTGGTCACTGTCCCAGCTCCCTGCTAAGCCTGGTCCCTGGCGTTGGCTCCATCCTTCCCATGCTGTAGACACTATTGATGAAAATCTTAGCACGATGCAGAGTTTTTCCATTCTGCAGGATCCCCCTGTCTCATCTGCCCTTGTGTTAGCTGATCTCTCCACATCTGTTAATTCCTACACAAGGAATTTCTTTTCCTTCTCATCTGATTTAGCCTGTGACAAGTTCTCTCTCCGCCACATTCCCTGCTGCAGAACCCCTTTTCTGCAGAACCATGTGGGTTTTGCTAAGAAAAACAGTGAGCTCTGCTGTGACCTCTCTCTTCCGTTTGACCCACTCTTTCCTTTAGTCACACACACAGCTTTGACTAACGGTATTATTCTGAGGACTATGGCCTCTCCTTCTGTGAAATTCAGACACAACAGCTATGTTCTGCTTCAAGAACCCAACAGACCAAATGAGGGGCCCTGAGCAGTGGCATGGCATTGTCCATGCAGTTAATTAGCAAGGTCTGGGCACAGTGGTACTCTCTCATAAATGCTGAGACACTGCCTGGGACTGCTTCCTGACAGGCTGCAGAAAGGCAGTAGTTACCTGTATGGTATGAACAACATCCTGCAGGTTTGTGTCAGCCCTAAAAATCTGAGGGGTGATTTACAAAAGGTAGGTGTGATTAGCATGATCTAAGCTGTCATGAAGAATGACTCATTGGCCAGAAGACAACACCTGTCTGCTTGAATAGCACCCTGGACCTTCCCCTCAGCAAACAAGGACTGAAGCCCAGCAGTTGCACCAGCACTACCACATTCCTCCCATGAGGCCTGCTCTTCCTTACTGTGTCTATGGGAAATGTGTAATAGATTTGGGAAGCACTGAGATAAACTCCTGGCAAAAAGATCCACCAAGGATCTTCAGACCCTTCAGAGACACCTTAGCATTCCCCCGTTGCCTGCTCTCCAGGACGGGCTGGGTCTGCCCTTAGTGTGAGCCAGAGTAGATGTTCCTCTCTGAGTGCCCTGGACACAAAAACAGAAGTGAATTCAAGCCTAGGATCTAATGGTAGTGCTTTCTTTAGTGTGAGGGCAGCCAGATTTACATACTGAATTGCTGTGTTAAGACAATTCAGGCACCAATATGGGGGAAGACCTAGAGAGCTCGTGATCCACAAAAACCCAAGGGAATCTTTTCTTATATGCATACCTTAGATTGTAATGTATGAAATATTGTAGCTAATGAGTCCCATTTACCTGAGATGTTAATACATCCACATCCTGTATCACTTTTATCTTTTGACATTTTAGAAATTCTTTTTTGAAGTGATAATTTCCTTAACTATATTATTGTGAATTCATTTAAACTCCTAAAAGCTTACCTATAGTCTAATTGTGACATAGATATTGATAATATGAAATCTGCTTTTGCAAAGCGAATGCTTGACTATTAGCAGAATCTTGTATAATTGATTTTGAGTTGAGAGCAGCAGCTGTTTATTCAGTTCGCAGGTTTCTTGTGGTTTGTGGTTTCTTGTGGTTTAAACATTTGCAGGGTGTAGACACTAATGAGAGCACTGAATTGTTTATGGTGATCTTTGAAGGAGCACTGCAGATTTGTTACGAACTTTTGCCAGCCCAGCAGAAATATATTAAAGTCTCCTTATGCAAAGTCCCGCATGCAGAGTAACCTCACTAATCCAATGCCTTGGGATCACGCCACCATGCAGGGTAGTTAAAATTTACCCTGCCATCAAATGGCAGTTGATTACAAGCTTTCTTCAGATCTATTATGTGGAGGATTGCCTTTTTCCCAAAATAGGTCTCTCAGGCATAAAGCAAAACAAAAAGAAAATTCATTTTAAGGCTCTTGCAGCAAAAGCCAATGTAAGAGCAATGGACAAGGCATTAGCTTAGGAGTTACCTCCTCAACTGTTGAACTAGCTCTGTAAGGTAACTCTGCACCAGGAGTGAAAGGCTGCCTTAGTTAGAAATCTGTCTCTTACAACAACAATCTCCTGCCAGAAACTGTGAGGTAGAGCTCCTCTCTTTAATTCTTTTTGTGGCTTTTGACTTTCACAAATACTTCCATACCTATTCCACCACTGCACATTTTCCACTGGACAGTTCATATTGGTATTTATGAGCTACGGTGAGAATGGTCTGGTTCTCCCAAACTCAGAATGTGACCAAGTTTCTCATAATAACTCATAACTTAATAAGTACTGACTGCAGAGTGGTCTACTAGGTGGTTATCAGCTCTATAGGGAAGGAGAGGAAGTTTATTTGAAGTAGGCTTGCCAAACCTTTGAAAGAATACACCTGCAGAAACAATATTAAACCATGGAGGAATAGAAAAATCGATCTCACAATCCTTTCTCCATAAATATTCTTCATGACAGATCATCTTCCTTAAGTACATGGCAAAAGAGAGCCCTCTAGGGTAAGTATTATGTGGGAAGATTACCATTTTCAAGGTGCTGCACAGCTGGTTTCATTTTGTGCTTCAGCAGCAAGGAAACACATGTTCATGAAACACGATAACTTATGTTGCAATCTCTACATCTAGGAAAACCTAAATTGCTGCTTATCCAAGCCCAGGAAACTTTGCCAGCAGAAATATCTCTGTATATATTCCCAATGTCTCTAAGCATCTGTCAAAGACCAGGTGGAAGAGTTGAATGTTCTTTGCAAAAGCTCATACTGGTCATTCTCGTACTTCCTAAAATAGAGCGCATGAAGAGGTGAATGGAGGCCACCTCTTTTACCAAAGTCCCATTCTGGCCTTCACTTCTTTTTGCAACCCTATGAACGTTTCACAGCTGCCATAGCCTCGTGTATTGCCTCTCCTTTTTCCAAGGCTTTCTGCCACCACACCAATGCTTCCACTCTCTGCTACCTATGTGCTGTCAGTATCATCAATCATCACGTCCTATCTGTATACTTTTCCTGTAATTGTCATGTCTTTTCCTTCTACTGCTCTCAGATTTCTTCAACAAACAATCACATACATTCTGCTAAGCTTGTACACACTGCAATGGGGTGAGGAGTACAGAAGGGCAGAAAGAGGAAAGCAGTGGTGGTGTGGTGAAAGAGAAGAGTGACAAAAGGAGACAGCTGGAAGGAATGGGATTTGTTGTGATATTTAAAAATACAAAATCTTGGTGCTAGTAAGGTAAGTGGCTTTTGTGGTCTGTTTTATGCAGTCTCTTCCTTGCATTTTACTGAATGCAAGACTCAGAGCCACTCTAGTCTTCTAGCAGCCCTGTGGATGGTAGGGTGCCATGAGATCTTTGGTTCAGGTGGGATGGAAGTCCTTTAAGTTGGTTACAGCAGATCCCAACCAGCTGAGCCCTCCCATCACACATGCCTTGGAGGCACTGCATCCACTATGTTCCACAGTCTCATACTGTTCTGTGAGGATTTACTGCTGTTTCAGATCTAATGAAACTCTCTCTGTTCTTCCTGCTGTTTTGCTAAAGCACATGGCTGTAGCTCAGGTAAATTACAGGCTTGTAAAAGAAATGACTGGGTGTTACCACCTGGCCTGCATTGAAGGAATGATAGACCCAGGGACTGCAGAGACTCCTCCTGAGCCTGAGAAATAATGAATTGCCTTGCAGAGCTGAGGCTTTGCAAAATGCTACAAAGGCTTCATTTTTTTTCCATTCCCTTTTGTTTACCACCCCAATGGTGGTGCTTTTACTGGCTTGGACAGCTGTGTAGCTAAAGGATTGTATGACTATATATTGTCTGGCCTTTCCTTCTAATCCAGAAATACTACAGACAGTAAAAAAAACTTGCCTAGAAATTCCTGTCAGGCAAAAAGTATAAAACATTTTTATTTTCAATGGGATTTCATGTTTCTTCTTTTTCAATTCATATGCTGAAGAAAGAGAAGCAATTAATTTTGCCTTGAGTGATAGACTATGCCTGTTTCCTTTGCCACATGTGGGAGCTCAGCCTTGAGCTTCCACTGGGGCTGTGCTTTGTGTAGAGCTCCTGACTTCAGGCAATGAAACACAAGGTGAGAGAAGTTAAGCTGACTGTTTGGGTGAAAAAAGCACCAAACCTGATGTTTTGCCCGTGCCTGTTAACATAGGCCTAGAATGAGAATAACAACATCAGAATTCACGTATGTTTCTTTCCTAATCAGGTGCCATGGCACAATTAGGAATGTAGTTATCATAGAAGCATTAAGTTTAGAAAAGACTACTAAGATCATCTAGTCCAATCACTGACCTGTCACCACCATGCCCATTAACCTACTCTTTTTTGAAAACAAAAAACATCCTTTCAGACTTCACTGCTGACCTGGGCTGAGCGTTAGATTCTGGTTTTAGATTTTAAAATTCTTCTCCTCTATGAGGTTTGTCCCAGTTTTGAATTGGCTTCACCTGGGGGACGTTCTTCTATTAGTGAGCTCCTCTGCCATCTGCTGGAATGCCTGTGGGCTAAGTACTTCATGCTTTGCGATGATGCTTTGTTTTTCCTGCCTGGACCACACTCTCTATTATTTCTTCTCATCTGACTGAATTTCTAAGGCAGATCCTGGTGACAGCGAAAGCACAGAGAGTCTCTAGGTGTGCAAACATAACTCTTGGGAGTGTTGTGCTAGGTGCAGCTCATAGGGGAACTCCAGCTGGAAGAGAAGGCAAACTCACTAGCAGGGCAAAACATTTGCAAGAGCTATCTAACACACTAGCCTTACCTTCCCTCAGTAGGCAGAGCCTACCTTCATCAGAGAGGCGTGAAAGTTTTGTTCTGAGTCACCAAACTGTATCTGTCTCCAAATCCACCTTCCTGCTTCTAGACCAGATCTGGCTATTGAGCCAAGTATGCTTAATACCCAATAACTAGTAACAGAGTTCAGCTGTGAGACATGATGATTGTAAAATGCTTCACCTGCTAGAGAACATTTCAATTAATCTATTCACTCTTCTGGAGAAAGAGTATGGCAGAAGACCAGATCTGGGGTATTGGCTGCTTCCTCTGGAGTCACAGACCAGAATCTAAAATGCAGTACACAGTATGTCATGTTGTGTTTCCAGCCAGCATCCTGGATTAGTGAACTAACAAGTGAAAGTACCATGAGCTTTGCTGCTGCAGAACAGAAGGGCTGGAGCTCCCTCAGGACAACGTTTCTGATGCCTCTTGAACTTGGGAGATTCAGATCCCGTTGTGGAGGGTTTAGGCAGCAATGATGTTCCCTGTTCATCTGTTGTATTACAAAGATTGACTCTTCAGCTCATGCAGATGCTGTAGCTCCAGAGCACTTACAAGAGGCAAAGAGTAACCTAACGTCTCCCAATTAGCTTCTTGGAAAGAATACACGGTGCTTAAGTTATGCCAAAAGATCAGCATGCGACTCCTTTGACAAAAGCAATGCTGCTATTCCTTGTGATGCTTTAACCTCCTGCGGTGCCAGATGTAGCTAGTGTTTTACTATTTCTTTCTTCAAATAGCAGTGCTCAGGGGGGATAAACTTTACTTAACCTAATTAATTTTAATCACAGCTTTCAAATCTCATACTGTGCAAAGAATTACAAATTGGAATACATTAATAGGAGCTGTGGTTTATGCTGCAAGCTAATCGGGAAGTGTGCATTTACATTTTCTGCATGAGTTTGCAATTACCATTAAAATAAAATTCAGTTATGTCCTTTTATATTACTAAAATGTGACGAACAGATTGAGCTGGTCTGATTTGTTGTAGAAAATGACTTGAAAACGGCCCACATTTCAAAGAATTAAATGATTCTTACTGAGTAAGAGGTTTTAGAAATGACTTCCAGTTGTCTAGAGTTAAGGTGCTTCCAGGCATTCTGGTTTAAACAATCTTTCTTTTACAATAATGGAGTGCCTAGTATTTCCTACCTGCTTCAGTGCTGATCCACAGAGGGAACAAAGAGAGTTCTTTCACAAAGTCAGTGACGCTTTCCTGAGAGAGTAAGTTGCAGAAATAGCATCTCAAAAGACCTCACCCAAAACCCAGTGCTGAGGTATCACAGCACTGAGAAGCAGTCCAGAAAATTGCCCACCCAATGAAAGGGTTCTTATCTGGTGAATAATTTGGGGAGGGCAAGAATACCCCCAAATCCTACAGTCCAGCCAATTTGGGATTTCATTACAAACACAAAACTCCTTCATATGATTTTGAAATCGTAATTCTAGTAGGACTGCACTGCAAATTTTACTTGCTCCCAATGATTTTAGAACCTATGTCTCTAACACGAGTACCTAAGTGCATGTGGAAGATCAGTCTCTTCAGCCCACTCCCCAGCACCTGACTTTGAATAGAAGCCCGCTTTTGTACCCATGTGATTATATAGGAAGGCTGAGTGCCAGGTTTCTGTGGATTGTGTCACTATAAGTCTGAAAGCTTCTGTTTTTGGGGTACTGATGACTGTAGAAGTTGAAAAGAGGAGAGAGAAGAATGGTCTTGGCCTTGCTGACACACAACAAAACAGCAGAGTTTTTTTTAACAGAGGTGTGATGCCAGATCAAAATGATTTGGCTGTTGCCTATTCTCAGAAGCAACTTGGACTTTTAGGAAACTAAGTCCCATTCATTTCAGTAAACAGCCAGCATCATCCTAAACGTGTAACCAAAACCCCTCAACTCATTTTGGCTCTGAAAACATGTCATGTCTGTGGACATGACCTCATTTTGAGGAAAAAGTAAATTGCTCCCGAAAGTATAATTATCCTCAGGAGTGCAGTGTTACACTGTGACAGGGCTCCAAAACATTTTTAATATGAAGTTTTACACTGTAGTACAATGACAGTGCTCAAGAGAGTGCAGTAGTGCTTGTATTTGTTTTCCAGCATAAACACCCTGCCACTTAATGTTTTTTTCCTTTTTTCTTTTTAAATTCAAGATTATGCAATGCATGCAGTGCAAAATGAAGAGGAAAACCACAGTCTCATCATGCAGAAACAGCTTACTCCTTTGTACAGCAAAAGGTCAAATCGCATTGCTTCTGGGAAAATACAAGCAGATGTATATATTATAGATGATAACCTTTAGCTAAGTTGGAAGCCTTGTGCTTGTTAAATTATTGATAGTACATCGGAGGTTTACAAAAGCCATGTTTAACATGCTGAGTTCAAATAAAAAGGTTTGTGAAAATGGTTTTTGTAAAACATAATGCAAAGTACAAATATTGATACAGAGACCAAGAAGATGGAACACCCCTTTTTTATTAAACAGGTTATAACATGTAAAATAGCACTGAAGCTCACTGAAAACTCTGGAAGAAGAAAATTAACTACATAATCACTGTGAAATATCTCTTCAAACTTGTATTTATTTGCATCAGAAAGTTCATTGAGGGTTTCTTCTCTTTAAAAATTCAGTTGAAATGCTGCTTAGAGAGCTCCTAACCACAGAATGATATGAGTAGCTTTAAAGGAAATGATGAGCTGATTCTTGACTGATGTAAATCACCAGAGCTCTGCTAGAGTTAGTGGAAATCTGCTCAATGGATACTTCTAACAGACTTCAGCTCCACCAAAACAGTTTCTGTACACTTTCTTTAAACCACGGTGAGAAAAGGAAAATGGGCTTTTCCACCCCTCTGGTTTCTGTGCATGCCTCTTGTGAGATGGCACACTGATGGGGCAGAAAGAAATGCAAAAACACGCCTCACCTTCCTTTTTGTCACACGCAGGTAAATCACCAGCAGATTCCAAATCGCTGCACTGCTGCAGTGTCATGGTTTTATGTTTCACAGTCGTGAATAACCTGTGCAATAGCACAGGATACTGAAAACAAAAAAAAACATAAAACCATGACATGCAGAAAAACAGAGGGAGCATGTGGCTGCACGCAAATCTGCCTCATTTCAGGGTAGTTTGCCAGCATCTTTTGTGCCAGGCAGGAGGTCTACCTGGTTTGATAATTCATCTGTGAGGTTTAGCCATTGATTTCCTTCATATTCTGTCCAATTAATCTGTGTTCTGTGCAAGTAAATCAAGGCTGATTTCTGGCAGTCCTAAGATGACTTGTTGCTAACAGCCAAAATCTGGCTTCTCTGGGGCCAAGCCTGTCCAGCTGCCATCTGGGCCAACCTGGGTTTTATGGTGGCTCTTTGCAGCAGCTAGAAGCTCCAGCCTTCCCCCAGGCGGACATTTTATGTGCTCCTAAATTATTAACAGCACCAAATTTCAGACACAAAACTACTTTGCATCCATTAGAGCATTGCTGGGCATTGAACAGATATCTGCATGATGCTCTTTCCAAACAAGTCTGTATGTAAATGAGGAACCCACTGCAATTCTCAATTCTGAGTCACAGAACAGCCTTCAGCACCAGCAGCTGATGACTTAGCACGGTTTAATCAGCTCGGGAGCATTCCCAGGCCGCTGCTGAAATGAAATATGCGTACAACTTCAGGCTCGCTCAATGACAACCAAAATTTTTAGGTTGCCAGGCCTGGGGAGATTTCTCTGCAGAGCAGGGCTGCTTCTTCAAAAGTAGTGATGTTCTTCTGGAGGCTAGGGGAAAAAAGAAAAAAAAGTCATATTTTTGCATAATCACAGCTTTCAGTAGAACAAAATTCATGGCTCTGAGGGAAATCACAAAACAAAAAGTCTTAGCAAGCATGAAGTCCTCAGTGCTCTGACATGTTAATGTAAGAGAAAAATTGCCTTGCACAAAAGGGACCGTGAGGGCTGCTGGCATCATTTTTCTCTTGTGGGGTCTTTATTCAAGTTCTTGTCACAGTTACCACATTTTGAAGATTTCTTTGAAAAACTAAGCTCAAATCCCTGCCTCCTCCTGCTGCTCAGCCCTCCTGCAGTAGAGGCCTCTCACCTGCTGGGAATCCAAGACCCACCTCTCCACCTCTGAGCTGCAAACTGCTGCACTCTTCCTATCCAACTGAATAGCTGTCCAGAGAAGTGGTGGATGCCCCCTTCCTGGAGACATTCAAGGTCAGGCTGGATGGGGCTCTGAGCAACCTGATCTAGCTGCAGGTGTTCCCATTCATTGCAGGGGAGTTGGACTAGATGACCTTTAAAGGT
>JAOWBP010001760.1:61988550-62033605 GCA_028571105.1 Tragopan temminckii | reverse complement strand
CAACCTCCCTGGGCAGCCTGTTCCAGTGCTCCGTCACCCTCACCGTAAAGAAGTTCTTGCGCACATTTGTGCGGAAAGCCGATGCCGCCGCGGACCCCGGGCGCCCCTATCGCTACGTTTAGGGGGGATTCTGACTTAAAGGCGTTCAGTCATAATCCCACAGATGGTAGCCTCGCTCCAGTGGCTCCTCAGCCAAGCACATACACCAAATGTCTGAACCTGCAGTTCCTCTCGTACTGAGCAGGATTACTAGCGCAACAACACATCATCAGTAGGGTAAAACTAACCTGTCTCACGATGGTCTAAAACCAGCTCACGTTCCCTATTAGTGGAATATTCAAATATTCAGTAATACAGCAGTGGTGTGCAGAACACAATGCCTTTCTGTTCTGTGCTGGCTTTTAGTTTTGCCCTTCTGAATGTGGCTGTGTTTCCTGGATCACTGTAGGCTAAAGAGAACTTTGCCTTCTTTCTCAAATCAAGTGGTGTATGACCAACAAATATACAAAGCAGCTAGGCTGGTACATTTATATTGTGTACCAGCCTATGAAGTGGTATATTCACAGTGCGTATAGTTAGAAAGATTATCATAGTAGAAAGGGATAATCAAAAATAAATGAAAGTGCTCACCCATATCCTGGGCTCACAAGAAAACACCAAAGAGAGCAATCTCCAGGAAGAGATCTTTCCTCAGTGGCAGTCAGCCCTTAAATGGGGTCTTGGAGAGGTGCAGCCAGGCTCCACCCCTTCTGGTCACACAGGTGAATTGCCTTCAGCTTGCCTCAGGTGATCAATCAGAGGTTCAGGCCGTGATTCTAAAGTTCCCATACAAGTGGGTTCTAGCTTTCTCAAAATGATGGGACTCCGGGGAGCTGAGAGTAACTGAGCCAAGTCAAGAGATCAGCAAAATTCACTATTTCATAGAGATTTTCTCTAGACATCAAGTGAAACAAATGTTTGTTTTTTCTTTGCTCTTTCAATGCTGCAACAAGAAAGTAATGTATTTCATTTTTGGCTTTGCAGCCAGTCCTGGATTTCATAAAAGGAAGATGAACTTGCATTTCCTGTGTCCTAAATAGCAGAGAAAAAAAACTTGAGAAGTTCTTTCTTCAAATGTGCATTACATGCGGAGATACAGCTTTAGGCAAATTCTTCAGTAACTCCACTGAATCTTGAAGTAGTGAAATGCAATCACTTGTAAGGAGAGTCTTGAAGTGTGTAACGTAAACAGATCACTGACAAACTCCTACTTCAACAACAAAAAAAATCAGAATTTTCAATGATTTTACAGAATTTTTAGCAAGTAACAATTCATTTGGATTAGAATATTTTCCTCTCTCCTTGAATTGTAAAGCTCTTTTGGGCATTACCAGAAAGGTGTCTCTTAGACTGTTTTATTTCATTAATAGTTATGATTCTGAGCAGGATTCAGCAGAGTCAGCTGGTATGCAGCAGACCCCAAAACCATGGACTGTTATTAAGACCTTGTTATGCAGGAGACATGTCTCACATGAAGATGTAATTTCATCAACCTGCTATGTGTCTCCAAATGATGTATCCTTTATGCATTGTTATCCCTCTTTCACAACACTCGGACTGTACTGCAAGTGGCTGATAAATTTCCAGTCATACCAGTCCAATCAACTTAGCAAACAGCAGCAAAAAGTGCCTCAATCTTTTCTGGTCTAGAGATTAAACACTCTTCAGATGTAGGAAATACCCCCAATTTGTGCTGCTTACTTGCATCTTCACCAGGAATAGGATCACTGGAACCCATTGGAGAAAATCCCAGATGAACAGGCAGGAAAGTCAGATCTGACTCCCAAATCAGGTATGGACATTTTGGAAGGTCAGGTACCCTCCCTCAGGCCTCTGTGTCTCTGTAACCATGCTTAGAAGGTTTTGGAGAATGTCTCAGGTAAGGACTACTCTGCCAGCAAGACATACTGTCAATAAAAGCCCGCATGATGGCTACATACACATCCTTTTCCCCTAAAATGTTTCAGTGTGACCAGCATCACACACAGTCCTTATGCTGCATCCTTGTCCTGTTGTTATAACCTTACGAATTGTTGCAAGATATTTGCTATTATAAGCCTTTGCTAAGAGTTGTGCATCTAAATAAGCAGTGAAAACCCAGTCACTCCTGTCAGTCTTCTTATTACTGATGCTCTATATGCTGCCAAATAAGCTCTTGCCTTCTGGTCGCTGCGATGACATTTTTACAAGACACTGCTGCCTGCGAGACCAGATGACTGCTAATGACCCACGTCCTTGTTCCTTGCTTCCCTCGCGCCTCTTGTTTCTCCACACTCAATTAGGGAAGGAAATTGAGGTTGATATTCCTGTCCTTGAAATTAAATCTATCCTTGCCCCACAGTGCAACTAATGAAAAGAATTTGGATACAGAGCCTCTAGGTCACAGGCTTATGTAGGAGGTGCTAGTAACGATTCACGTCACTCATTTGTCTGCTGGGTGGCAAACACCAAGCAAATTGGTGACGTTAGCCTACATCAGAGATATTTCCCTTGCAAAACCACAGCCACAATTTAGCATCCCCTTTTGCTCTGAGGTGAAGTTGTGGTGACTGCATGACCTCTTGTGCTGCAGTTCTGCTGAAGATGCACCAAGGGCACACGTGGGTCTGCTGCTCATGGTACTGCTATTTCCAACCATGATTTGAAAACTCTGGCTCTTGCATCTCAAAACATTATCTGTGGTCAGAATTATAGGGCAAGTTATGCTGTGTGCTCTTAACACGAGAACTGCAGGTCAGTTACATGTTTGGCAGTTTTCAGGCCCAGAACATATTCAGCATCACAAACACAATAGAGGGGTCAAGATGGGTGTATGTATCATTTCAGGTTTTGTGGTTTTGTTCATTGGTGGATGCTGACAGATGGGGAGCTGTGAGGGTCTTCACAAATGCTAACATCAGACAGCTAACAATCCCTCCCATACCCATTCATACAGTCTCTGAGGAGGCCGATGCACAAGGCAGGATGCTATCCGCTTTGCATCATCCACTTCAGGAGTCTAAATCAGGGTTGTTATTTGAGCTGCTGTAGAAGAGCACCCCATTCTCTTGCTTCTAAAGCTAATGGAAACTAGTACTGTGGTGAATTCTCCCACTGTCCCTCTGGATGCCTGCTCCAAGGCTGAGTGAATATCTTCAAACTCACAGCAATAGGGGCTTCTCCCACTGGCTGCTGTCTTAAATACATTGGAATAAGCTCTCCAACCCTGACAAGCGCACACAACTCTTGAAAATAAAGAACCTGCAGTTTTCTTTTCCTTCATCTCCTTGGAACAAAACAAAAATGATCCCTAGAGCCACTGCTTGCTTTTAATCATGTTGAGAATTTTTGTACTTTGCTGTGGCTGAAAGCAAGCAGAGCCAGCATTAGTGCACTACCATCACTCACACTGCAGTAATTAGGTCTGAGCTGATACCATGGGGAACATTAGTCCAACACCAGACATTGGATCATAAAGGTTGAGGAGAGCTCAAAGTGCTTAGCATTCATCATCTGATTCTTAGGGGATTTGTATCCATGCCAAGTTAAGAAGTGAACAGCATAGCTTACAATCCATTGCCATACCATACAGCAATATTTTATGCAACTAGCCCCAGCAACACTGATGCTGCACTTAGCTTCTGACCTGCCTGGGGGTGCAGATGCTCCTCTGAGTGCTCTTGGCTGGGCAGCAGGTCACACCACAGAGCTGGCAGCAAGGAGGTTTGGGAGAGCTTGCAAAAACCTTCACCATGTGGAGTGCCACTGGGGTGGCTTGAGCACAAGAGCTAAGAATGTCTCTCCTGAGTACCTCGGTACTTTAGGTGGATTTAAGAAACAGCACATACTTTTCCATTACACAGCAGGAGGGACCACAGCATAATCACTCAGCACTTATAAGCTTCTTTTAAAACATTCAGCTCATTCTCTCATCCTGCTATAGCTGAAACACTCTCAGGAGCTGGCAGCACTGGATGACAGAGAGCTATGGCTAGTAATTTTGTAGTACATAGCCAGCATGGAGAGCTCTGCTGTATTGTTTAACAAGTGATCTAAATTTCAGATTTCTAAAATGCATACAAATTCCTTCTTTTTTTTCTTAAGAGGAAAAGCAATAAGCAGTTATGAAATAAGCCCTCTTGTGAGCACACAACAATGCTCCATCTGGCACCTCTGCAGCTACATCCACACAGAGCAGGTGAAAGCCAAGGACTTGGGCAGGTGATTACATGCTCCTAAAACATCAGAACCGAAACATCTGTGACTGAAGACTCAGTTTGACCTTTTTGAGGAGGGCCAACACAGCCCCCCCAGCTGTAGTTGTAAGGCTTTTTACTTTTCTTCCTTAAGACCTGTGAGGTTTGAGCACTCCAGAAAGCAGCCATGAAATAGAGCTTCCACCATGCCCCTTCTTGTTTCCCCATGCTGTCCCTTCAGCAGTGCACACAGACCAGACCTTATGCTAGAACTACAGGTGTGTTTCCCTGCCAAAAAGGCAGGATATAGTGTACTCATCTCTTTTTATTTCCCCCTCCATCTAAACAAAAATCCCACATTGCTCTTCAGGCATCTCCTCATACGTAGCATTTTAGATGACTATAAGCAGATTGACCTAATCCTCAGACTTCACTACAACTTCAGTGTTTCCCAGCACTCATGGACACCTGGAGTGGTTATTAAACCCCCTACGACAACAGCACTCTCTGCTCCAAGGCTGCCACTTTTGGCTGCTGAGCTTCACTCTTATTTTAAGCACAGCTGCGCCCATCAGCATGGCTCCTTCTGCTACCTCTTAGGCCTCGTCTGTGCCCTGGAGTGACAGAAATACTTTGTGCCTGGAGCATGCACCCCCAGGCTGAGCTCAGAGGACAAGCTAAATTAGCTGCCTCTCCTACCTCCCCAACCATTCGCAGCTCTGCTTCAGCCTGGTTGCCACTGATGATGTAAGAAACTTTAATAAGAGTCTGATTTGCACGTACCAGGTTTAACTTTTGGGAGGCAGCTGTTTTGAAGTCCCCTGCGGTCTGGCAAAAGCAGAGCCCCCTGGGGCCTCTTGAGAACCCTCAGCATCACTCCTGCTGTGATGGTCGGGCAAACACGGGCATCTTCACATCATGGGAAGACTTATTCCCTCTTTTAGAAAGAAATTTATAGCTGCCTGTCTTCAGAAGGAAATCTGAGCAGTCTTAAATTTGTGTAGTGTTGGCACTAGTTATGCAGCTTAAAGGGCTCAGTGCAAGCAGCTCTCCTCCTTTTCTCATGCTGCTTTTTGCCCGCTCCTCTTCTTACCCAGCTGGAGCTGCCAGGGCCATCATGGGGGTTCGGCAAATCACTCAGAGTTGGCCCAACTGCTCTAGGCCCACCTACCCTACCAGATCATCATTTTCAAGTCTCGTAGAACCAGGGATTCTTTTTTTCTGATTTTACATTATAAGCTATGCTTGTGACCTAGCCCATGTGCTGAGCCCACATGCTATATGAATGGGAGTCAATCCTTGGTCTTCTGCCTAAATACCAGAGGAGAGCAGCCTACGTGCAGCTGCTCTGCTGCCTCTTGCCCTTGACATCAGTGGGAGGGAAAAGGGAAGATCCCTGCATTTTCCTGGTTTGTATGCCAGTGTTCAGGGATTTGTATTTACACTGAGACCATCAGCTGTTTAGTATCAGAGAGAGGTCTGAGTGAAGACAGGGCTCAGAGCTGCAGTTAAGCATGGAGAAGCGTGGTCAGGGTGTGCTGCATCACCCCCATTGTGTCCCAGCACCAGTCAGGGGCCACACTTTCAGCCCCAGGAGACAGAGCTCACTTGTTCTGTTAGTACTTATTCAGGTTAAAGCTCTGGGATTATAGTGCTTTTAAAGAGTTTTAAGACAGTATTTTATTAATAAATTTTCTGGCTTAAAGTTAGTTCTGCTTTTTCATGAAGTACTTCCTGTGTCTAGAACCAGAGTACAGGTGTGAAGCTGAAACACTCATAGCAAAACTCTCAAAATTTGAGCTGTTCCCACAAGCAGGAAAGGGCCAAGCAGGCACAGCTCTTCAGTCCATTCTTCCACACAGACATCCATACGTATCTGTCTTTATAGAACTTTACCTCAGATGCTTAAAGAACTGTTCATTTAACAGCATTTTACAGGAAATAAAAGCTTTCTACAGCTTACCTCCCTCAGCACAGCAGGTTCTGGAAATAAAAATAAATGTAAAAATTCTGATTGGATGCAACTCTCCATATCTATACATGTTAAGCAGATAAAATGATGTATATGTGTGCATAAACATGTACACGGATTATTACTTTTTTTCCAAGATTTTTCTTCTTGTGCAGTATTCTGAGGGACCAAATGCACCCCTGTAGTGGCCAGATTGTTCAAAACAGCTCAGAACTGATCTGAGGCAAGATTTTGTGTTCTTCACAGGCAAGGAAACAGGTAAAGGTTGCATCCATCTGTGATATGTCAAAAGAAGCTCTCAGACAATAAAATCCATTACAAATAGGACAGAGAAATTCTAGGAAAAGGAATCTGTAAGAACAACACAAGAAGATCGCTCATCTTTTCAGAGAACCGGTATGAAAGATGTGGCATGCTTGAAATATCTCAATAGTCAGCTATGACCAGGAATATTCATCCCACGCCCCACTTCTGCACACAGGAAGGGAAGAGCTAATAACAGAAGAATTTTCATTCGGTGGTGGGAACAACTGTGTGATGATCATCCCCCACACAGTGTGGGATTCCAGCAGAGATCAAGGATGCCCCTGGCAAGAGCATTATTACCTGTTTGTAGAAGTCGCACAGCTTTTATTAATGAGATTCCTAATAAAGTATTAAAACCCTGTAGCAGAAAGCCACACTGCTCATTCCTGAATTATATGAAATCATTCACCATTTTATATACAAGTTTTGAATTACAATCTTCAGCTTCTCATCAGAAAAAAAAAAACAAAAAACCAAACAAGCCTAAAAAAAAGCATTTTTTGGTAGGACTGCACAGTGTACAGAAGCATACTTTCAGTTACACAGTATCTTACAGAACACATACTTGAACAAAAAGCAGAGCCTGTTATCTTTCCTAGAAGGCCCTGCCCGGACAAAACTAGATGTGTCACCTCCATTACCAGAAGAACGGCTTTAACTGGACAAAAGAGTACATGAAAAACCTCCTGAACACTCCAGATAGTTTAACAAAAGGAGAAAAGTACATTTGTAAACAACTTTAAAACAAGAGCCTTATGAAAATAGTAACGGTCACTAGAAAGTTAAACTATTAAACTCTTCATAGCCCAAATTGGTACATTCTACTGTTTTTTGGGTGTTTTTTTTTTTTTTTTTTTTTTTAAACACAAATTTTGCCACACAGAACACTTCACTGAAAAATATAGGCAAATAATAATAATAATAATAAAAAAAAGGTGCATTTAAGAAAGAGACAGTTTGAAAGCCAAAGGCCAAACTCCAAGTTCCCCTTGTAAGTTACAAGAACAGCGCTATAACCCAGCTGTGAATGGAGCTGAGATCAACAGTGCGCCGGTAGCACAGCAATTGTTTTACGATCTGAGATTCTTTTTTATGTAAACTCCGAAAAGTCAAAAGCTACTGTTAGAACTTACGTACCATGAAGCACTGTTTTCACTTTCAAATTTTGCCATGAACTGACTTTTTGTATACAGTATCAATTTATTTTAAGCAAATCTGTTTTACGATGAGGCAACCGGGTAAAAACTGTTCTGGGAAATGATTTTGTATGTGTAATTATCTACCATGCATCTCAAGTCAAGCATTAGTATTTATGTGCTCTACTTGATGCTTAAGCACATGTTAAGCAAGCTGTTGAGCACGGAGTGAGTCCATTTTGGTAGATGGACAGATGTATGTGAACAGCAATGCTTTGGATAACTTGTGCTATTCCTAATACTACAGTTATTTTCTCCACCAATTACATTTTACTATAAATATGTGTGCCCTTAAGTTGATCCCAATATCAGTTTCATCTAACTAATCAGATTATCTGCTAAGGTTTTGGGAATGATAGCCCTTCCCTTATTTAAGTAAAAGTGGGACATGTTTCTTATTCCTAAAAATTTGCCAACAGCGGATTTATTTTCAAGACAAAGTGACACTGTTCAGTAAACTGCTGGTAATTTTTGTTGTTCACAAATAAGCAGAAGAGTATTGATGTTTATTATCAGGTATGCAGGAAGAGGAATAGAAAATACTGTGATATTTCTACCATTAATGTTTTTCTAAGTTCTGTTCGTGGGTTCCCATAAATAATTATTAATTTGAAATAAACATAAACCGAAGTTCATATTACCTCTCACATTTTGAGGGCTCAGCAGCTAAATTTCAAATTTTTATTTTCCCTCTGCAAAATAATGCTGTTAAAGCCCTGCCGACACCTGTGTGCCAATAGCTCATGTAAGGACTAATTTTCTATTCTCTTTAGAAATACTTAATTTCTGTACCAGTTAAAAGTTAACTCATAGACCAAATAATAAATGTGCAATGTAAACAGGTAATTGTAGTTGTTTTCTCCCATGTAATAATGATAAATAATGACACTGATCATTATCTATCCTGCTTGAGTTCATTAAATGCAATTCTTCACTCACAAAGGCAGCAGCAGGCATTCTGAGATGGACTTTCTTTGAGCTATGCTCAAATGAGTGGAATAACTGAGATTCCTGATGGAGATCTAAGCCTTTTCCCTCATTTTCTTAGTTCTTCTTTTCTTAGTTTCTGCAGTTTTTATACTCAATTGCATTTCATAATTTGCTACTTAAAATAAATTCATTTCCCCAAGCCTTTTTCTTCCTATCCAGAACAAACTTATTTGCATTTATGGCAAATGCTGTTCAGCAAATAAGTTGTAAAGAAAAAAAAATTCATGTGAAGTGGTATGAAGGGAGTATTTAAAACTGTGTTAATTTACTCTCCGAATTTCATTTTCAGAATGTTTCAGAGAAAAAAAGCTTTAAAGGCTTAAAACACGTTTTTGTACATTTTTGTTTCTTCTAAACAAGGGACCAATTTTACCCAGTGAATCACTTTCATAACTGCTGCCCAGTAACTACATGAAACTGCATGTTATTCCCCCCAAGAAAGTAAAGAAAATACAGTGTTTTACTTCAAATATTTTATGAATGCAAGATTACAACAAATATATTAGTCAAAATGCAGGGCTATCAAGCACTGAACCAAGGATGCTGGCATCAGTTTGACTACCATTTTGCAGGTGGAAAAAATATACTACGACTACAGATAAAAGGCATCACTAATGCATCATGAATTACTCTGGTCAGCCAACATCACCTCTGCAGCTTGGTGCATGTTTACGTCCTGAAAATAATAATGATAAATTTGTTTGAGATGAGACACTGGAACAAAGCCATTCTTAAACAGGAAAGTTTTTGTTTTGCTCTTATCGAGGTAACACCAAAAACTAAAATCAAGATCTTACAATTTAGCAGCCACTTTAACACTTGTTAGGCTAGCCTTCACACAAGGAGCATGCATACAGCCACTGTTCTCGCTTTATATTGAGGGCTGTTGGTTAATTCAAGTCACTGTTTTCTCACCTTATCTCATTAACCTGTTGAATCAGATGTCCACCGTAGGAAAAGGAAAAATTAAATGATGTTAAGTGTAGCAGACAAATACAGATCACACCGAGAAGCTAACACTCATGAGTTGTCATAATAAGGGATAATAATAACAATTAAAAAAAAAAAAATCAGTCTTTTCTGTGCATATTTTTTTTCATTTGAAAGGTCCCAGGAAATCATGATGTGCCTGGCCGTTTCTGTTGCTGATTTCTGATGACCTCTAATTGTTTTTTGCATTGCTGATAATAAGTTGAGAGACTTTTATTTTCATCTAACAGCTTTTTATGTTCTTGTACCAGACGGGATGTATTTTGCTGGTCTTTTTCATCCTGGTCCAGTTCTGCTATTAATTCTTGCCTGCAGTTAAAAAAAAAAAAAAAAAGCAAAAAAGCAAAAAAGCCCATCAATTATAATCTACGTCCATTTGAGAAGAAATGCATCACAGAATCAAGGAATCATTAAGTTTGGAGAAGACTTCTAAGATCATCAAGTCCAGCCATTAACCCGTCCCCACCATGCCCAGCAAAAAATGTCCCTCAAGATGACCTCAGATGTTTCAAATAGTTGTTTGATTATCAGTCTAAATTGATGGCTGTTGATATTTTGTGCAAAAAATTAAGTTGACAAAAATCTAATTCTTTACTATAGTCTGGGGAGAAATTCTCTTCCAAATCAAATCCACATTCAAACATTAAAACAGCTGGAAACCAGCTTCAAACTCTTCTCTTGTCCTTTTAATAATAGCTTTCAGACATAGAACATCTAAGGATCCACAGAGAAATTCATAAATTTAATACTAATTTTGCTTATGTATATGTACATTTAACAATGCAGTAAGCAACTTAAGAGGCAAAATTGAAATAATTTAGATCAGTTTTTAGTGAAATGCTGTTTTGCTGTTTTCTATTTGGAATTGACCTTCCTAAAGCTGTTGAAAGCAGAATCACACAGAATATTTTCACAATTGTTACTTGAGCTAATTTATGCAATAATCATCTAAAACGTTTTTTAGCAACTACTGTTAGAGGAACAAATTCTCTACGATTGTATCTGTTAATTTCTGTAACAGTTTTCCATGAAACATAAGGTTGTGAGTTGTTTTTTCCCCAGCATCCTAATTATTTACAGACAGCATTAAAACAAAACCACATTTGGAATTACCTGAACGATTCAGTTAAGATTTCAGCATGAAAATTCAAAGATGTAAGAACAGTATTCTGTACTTTACATGCTCTTATAACATCATTCATGCTAAAGTTTTGGTTTTTATTTTGATCTTTGGAAAAACACCACAGTAATTGGCAACTTCGCATTGAAATGCTGTTTTGTACTTTGAACTGTACATTTTAAAGCAGTGGAAAGCAAAATTAGGCAGATTATTTTTGTAGCTGTGATTTCACTTAATTAATGCATTAAGGATTCAATACGTTTTTTAAGCAACAATTTTAGAGGAACAAATGCACTGATAAACTTGCTAAAATTATCCTTCAAAATGGATGTAGCTAAATAGAATGCAGTTTGTTTTACTATTTGTTTATGAGGTGACAAGAAGGCAAGCTGCCAACAGTAATCTAGCAACAAAATAGTAGAGGAGAAAGTTCATGTTCTTAATTAATTGTTGCCATGTGGTTTGTAATTACAGTTAAAAAAATTTTATTAGTTCAACCTTTATAGAATAATTATTACCTCAAACAACATTAAATACATCAATCACAGTACTATTTTTTGTTTCGCACCTAAGGGCAATTATGTTCTGATGAAGAAAAAACAACTGGGGAGAAATCTATACGCAGACAGTATGGGGAAAAAAAGAAAAAGGAGAAATCGAAAGGTAAGAATTAGTTTTGAAACAGAAGCCCATTTTTATATTGCCAATCAGTCCTGAGGGACAATGGAAATAAAAACAAGATTAGGATCTTCACTCCAGTTTCAACATTTCTTCATGAGCTATGTAAAGTCTAACAGTATTTGAAAAAAAAAAAAGTTCTCAAGATGCTAAGTCAGAAGTGAATACACATATTTATACACACATTATTTTGTTCTTCAGCTATTCCACAAACACCAAGGCAAGCTTCTCTTACACAGCACTTTGCCTGCCATGGCTTAGACCCTGGTGGGTAGCAAGCTGGTTACTTGGTTTATTAAGTATTTATGACCTCTAAGAACTGCCCCCCAGCACCAGGAAACAGAAATGATGAGAAGCAAAACATAACAGAATGCACTGCAAATGGACATCCTGAATCAGCAATAACTTTGGCTCCAATCCAACTGTACATGTAAGCAGTTTCTTCACGTATACATGTACACCATAAGAAAGTACATAATGGCTTTCATGTATTAAGTCCTAAACCCCTACTAGAAAAACAAGAGATTTGA
This sequence comes from Tragopan temminckii, assembly GCA_028571105.1. NCBI lineage: Eukaryota > Metazoa > Chordata > Aves > Galliformes > Phasianidae > Tragopan > Tragopan temminckii. The sequence goes on along the minus strand of JAOWBP010001760.1, from coordinate 62,021,609 downwards.
CTTGGGAATACTGATTGATGAAATACTGATTGACTTGATTGACAAATGTTGGATATAACATAAAAACTAACTGCTAAATAAGTAATACTGAGCTATCATCTAAAATTCTATAATGCAATTCAGTCTTTTACTGGACAGAGAGTGAAATAAAATTCCAAGGTTCCTCAACAGCCCAGATCTTTTATTTGCAATGATGCAAACAACATAACTACTATGGTACACAGACTGATGTCCCGTAAACTTTAAGGTGGACTTGTCCAGAAGAAAAGCCTTGATACTGATTAAAAGTTTAGTTACCTCTCTGAATATCTCACCTGTGGAGAGTAGTTCAGTATTTCTAAGAGATTAGGCCTGAAAAATGATCATGGTCTATGAAATTTTACTTTGTAAAGCCTGAAATAGCAGTCACAGATCACTTACTTCCTCTGCAACAGCAATGCAATTTCTGTCTGAACTTTCATATATTCTTGTGCCATTTTGCAGTGCTGTTCAAACACAGCCATAGATTCTTTGGAGTTCGGGCATGGTGCTAGAGGCTGAAAATAAATCAGACATGTTAAAAACTAATGAACTGATATCTCAGTGTACAGCATGTTAGAACGTCTCCACAGAGTATTTATAACATCTTTTAAAAAACAGTAAGCTTTTAAAAATAAGTGTTAAACCACGCACTGGAAAATTTTACTGCACTGATGTCAAAGTCGACTCAAACCTCCAAACTGCAGTTATTAATCTGACGGTCTCTTCATCAAAAGGAACAAAAATCAAAGTAGTTTTTAATCACATGCATAACAAATACAGTGAATGCAACAATTTGATTCAGTAAAACTCAAGCAAGGAATGTCTTATTTTGACAGTCACTCAGATTACATTTAGTTTTACGGATCATGTTTCCCAGAGGCTGTTTTTAATAGCTTGATCAAATCTGAGTCAACCAATCTCAGATTACATAATATATTTTTTTTAGCCTTGGTCAAAAGCTGGAGTATAAACACAGGTAAATACGTGGCACTATATTTTGCAGTTCCAAATTTGCACATTAGAACAAAGCATATATTTGTTACCTGTAACTGATGGTCTAATGTAAGATATGCCATTGGGATGGAGTTATCTGACCCATTGGTCTCTGTAACAATAACAACAATAAGATTTTAATGCATTTTTAAATGTAGTTCTATTTTTATAGGACAAAAACCATAATACTACATCATTTCACAATACACAATCTGAAGATGAAAAGGCAAATGGAAATAGCAGGAAATAGCAGTGTTCCAATCCCAAGGCAGGTGATTTTTTTTTTTTTTCTGATAAAGTTAAGAACTTCAAAATTATGGTCTATCATATCAAGAAGAAATAAAGATTAAGGTGATCATCCTACATTTCTAGAAGTCATTTATCAGCATACAGACTTTAAAAATACTATTTCTGCACAGTTTGCCATCACGTTCTCTGCTTACAAAAAAAACTGCCATTTCATTCTTGTTTATGAAGGATCAGCCAGCCAGCCATGCATCTAATGATTTTAAAATTAGAAGCTGTGCAAACCAACTCTGCCAAAATAAAAAAAAAAGCACAACCTCCTGCTCAGTATTGAAACCAACTCCTGGTGAGGAGTTTGTATCTTCCTCACAACATGCTCTAGGGCATCCATCTCCTTTGCTCTGTAGAGACACTTTGTGGACAGCAAGGAACCCAATAGTCAGCCTATCTCCTGGGTCTGGCTGCTCTCTTCTTACACTGCATTTGCTCTGACTTTCTCTAGTTCTTTCATTCTATATTTAACATGGTTCTCAATTCTTACAGGTTGCATCTTTTGGAAGCCCAGAATTTGGGGAGCACAAAGTTACCATTAAACTTTAAGAGACATAAGAGTAAAGACACATTGAGAAACTATTGATTTTACAGCTGCGTTATTGCTACTAGAGAATTATATGGAGGAGGGTAGGTGGGGAAAAAAAAGGGGCTGCTTACCCATACCCCAAAAGCACCTGCCACAGAGTAGTCGTGGTAGAGAAACTAAGGTGTTGCCCTCAAAGACTACGCTATCTCCAAGAGCAGCTTCAAAAGGAAACAGAAATAAGAGGGTGGGAATGGAGAAAAAGTGGTTAAGTCTATGCTTGTAAGGAAACTAGAAGGTGGTAAAAATAAATGAAAATAACAAAACAAAACAAAAATCAGAGAGACTTAATCACCACAGTGTCTTAGATAAGAACAATATTAAAGGCCTTCCCTGCATTTGACTACTGCCATATATGGAATACTGCTACAGCAAGGGAGTTATTGCAATGCTTCAAATACATCAACGCATGCAAAAAACTTCAGATTACATTCCTGAGCTTCTGGTCATGTGTCACAGAGCTGTAACTTTTCCTGTGATTGATCAGATTTGGCTGTGTCCTTATTTTATCACTTTGCCTCATTTACTTAATAATGCACTCTCTTTTATAGGAAACTGATTTATCTGTTTAAAAATGTAAACCTTTGTTTATGGACTGCATAAACCTAATGCAAAAAAATATACATGGTACATTCTGTATTTACCTGAGTATAAGGTGAGTGATTTCTGTGAGCAAGAAAGTCATCAAGTAATAGACCTAACTTTAGCTCCAGCTGTGTGCTGCATTTAAGGCCAAACATTTAGGACAAACTGCCTCTGCGCTGGCATAAGATAAGCAACTTGTGGTTCCCAGCAAACTGTCTATTAAATTAATAGTAAGAGATTGCTTCCATGTCAAACAGCAATTCCTGTAAACGCTCACTGTCCAAAGCAACTTGGAAGCACAAAGGAGGGCACAGGGTAGGCTACAGTGGAAAGCAAGGTCTTTGGGAATTGTATGCTACTAGGCATAGTGTGTGATTAGGCAAAGTGATAATGGACAGAAAGAAGAAAGCAAATAGGCAAAGTACAAGAGTATGCTGCTCTCCTCCCACTAAAACAGGGGAAAGAAGTACACATCTTACATTCAGAATCACCTTATATTTGGTAAAATACGAGTACGCATATATATATGCTGGCACAAAATCAGTCCATATGTGAATTTCCATTTCGCAGTTGGTTACAGGAAAAGAATGACAGAATCTGATCAGCCAAAGATGAAACAGATCACAAGTGAAAGGTTTCAGAATTTAAAGCACTATGAAATCACAGAATCAAGAATCATAGAATCGTTTAAGTCTTGACTTTAAGCCTAAGATTCAACAGGTATGACCCGGTAATGAAAATGTAAATCTTATTTGCATCCTAAAAAGGAATTTGTGGGGACCCATCATTTCCATGTAGTCTAGGATTGGTTCTTATTGTGATGGCATGCATTATTATCCTTAAGATCAAATTCAGCTATTTTGTATAGTCTTAATCATCGTTCATAACAAAAGAACAGTGATGCTATAGTAGATTACTTAGATTAGTTCATTGAAGAACAGTAAATTTTGTGTACACATTGTGTATGAGCAAAATTTCAACAAGTAGACAAAAAAAAAAAATAAATTAATGTATTCCAGCTGGCACTCACCTAAGTAGCATTTCTTTCCAGAAGTCAGAGCAATGAAAGCTTTATCTGTGCATTCATAATACAAATGCACAACACTAAAATGCTGCAAGATGTCCATTCCCCTCACTCCACAATAACACATTATAACCAAAACTGGTGCTCAAAGATCTTTGTTAAATAGTCGCATCACTGCATATGTACAATACTTTGTAACAAGCATAATTCCTACAACCTTATGTAATTTAACAATATCTTCATAAAAAGTTCTCACATCTGATGTCCGAAACAAAGCAATAGTAAAATGATTTAACCTATGCAACATTAAAATGGACTGTCACTTTCACTCCTAATTCTACACGTAGGCACATACCCTATACCATAATCGTTTCTCTTCTAAAATGTTTAACTAATGAACTACCTGCATCATCAGGTGTCCATGGATTACGAGTTGGCTTTTCAGAGGTTGGTCCCGAGGTAGTGATCATTCTCACACTAGGACTAGATGATCTACTGCTGTTTCTACTCTCCTGAAATGATAAAACAAAGTGACAAGGAAAGTTAAGAGACAATTTTTCAAAACATTTATTTTACAAAATGGTATTAAAATAAAAAATCAATGTGAAGAAACATTAATACATATTCCTCCTGACCTCTTGCAAACCTTTTACCCTGAAAGCTTTCCAGACAACTTCATATACTGTACATGTATTGCATGGATTTCATTATCATCTCTTCTTCATCTTTACCATACAAAAAGAAAAGGATGCAATTCTGCTATTCAGCATAGTGAAAAGGACTGTTGAACAATGCATTAAAAATCTTTATATAAAAACACTATACTACACATAGTAGTTTTCACAACACTGTCTGGTGAATTCCATCATCTCCGTAAAATAAAGAAGGAATAAAGTTTTATTTCTGCATTCATTGATTAAGCATCAACTATGTTCAAATAAAGGAATGAACTTTAGTAATTGCACTTCACTGCAAAGTATTAATCTACAGTTTTTATTGTGATTCCTGTGTTAACTCGGAACTGACATGATTAATCCTCAGAAAACATGAAAAACTGTTTAATCAAAGTAATCCATTTAAACAATTGATTAAATCAGAAATTGAGGAAATTCTCTCCTTCAAAGCAAATTAAAAAACAAAGCAAAATTCTGTATTAATAGAAAGCTTGACTATTTAAAACCTTCTGTTTACCTAAGCACAGAAACTAACACTGATATCATTACTCTACCTAGCTTCTCTTTCAGAATTCCAATTTACAATACATACTATTGTATTTCATATATCTTCTCACTGACACAAAATAAACACAGTATAGTACTTAAAAGTACAGACCCCACTATGTTTCGCAGGAAAACACTTATGTCAAATGAAAAAATGTTATTAAAAGACAATTATTTTCAGTACAGTGCACTGTTAACAAAATGATTAACTAGCTGTCCCTGTTTTTCAAAAGGAGCACTGAAATGCACATTACCTGGAAGCTGCAGTTCTTTATGACTCCGATTTCTTAGTACCATATCTTAAATTAATTTTTAAAAGCCAGGATTTCAGTCAGTCAAGCTACAGTCTGAAGAGTAGCAAGATTCTACAGTGAAATACCCATTATTTCAACTGCCTTACAATATGTTTCTCCGGTAATTGCTTCAGTTTAAGAGCCTAGCAAAACACGCTATTAAACAGCACACACGAGACCTATAACAGTAAATGCCCATACTTTCTAAAATGAAACATCTTTAAAAGAACAATAATTTAAGTCCACTGGGTAAAACAAGGAAGTCAGAAACACGGCTCAATTATTACCTTCTCAGAGCTTTAAAAATTGTTTCAAATGCAAGCCTTATTTTGCAGCAGTTAACACTGTCCCTGTGCCAACCCTGAACACTTTGGTTTTGCTTGCTTATGCAACGGAAAAATGTTTGTAAGGTATGCAGCTTCAGTAGAAATAGTTGTTAAAAAATTGAAATTATTTGAAATGCTCTTAAGTATTTGCTTAAGCTACCTAATTTTCTTCAAATGATTTCAGTCTTAAGATGCTGAGGTAACTCTCATCTGATTGTTTTCTGCCACATCAAAGGAAATAAATTCATAGAGTGATGTGAAACTATATTAAAAATGAAGGAATTGGCAAACTGGGATGGAAATTTATCCATTAGCTGTGCATTCCTCCTTTGACAGAGGCATGATAAGCAATATGAAGAGTAGTTTCATTGTTATTAACCATTTAATGTTTCATGTTAGTAGCCAGAAACTATTGTAGAAATAATCCAATGGGTTGATATGTCAGGACGACTGCATTAGAAATTCTGAAAAAGCTTTAGTGTTGAAGTCTTTGTTGACATTTGGAAGCCTGCTGCTTACTGGTAATGTGCTCAGATATGAATGATAAACATGCACAAAAAGATAGAACAATCTTTTATAGTGAAGTGTAAGACTTTAAAACAAAAATAAATTTGTTGAGTATTTAGGCTGTAGCAAAGGGGACCTGAGAAGTACATTAGCAAGCTAAACTGCAAGCAATGCTCTACTGCATTGCATGCTGTACCAGATTGTTTAGATCTATGAGATACTAGAAATAGGAGTAAAGGATTTTTATCTGAAGCATACTTAAAAAGCATCACAAAAACCCAAGAGAAGTTCCCAAATCTGAACACGTTAGATTACGGTGTTTGAGTGCGCTGAGTAAGATGCTTCAGCTTTCCTGGCATAACACTAGACTGCAGCCACCTTCCCTGACGCCAGCCTCTCTGAAGGTAAGCCAATGGCTGTTTTTCAGCAGACAGTTCCTGTTACTCCTTCATGGATCTCCTTTCATCCTTGCCTCCTCCAGACATCACAGTATGCCAAGCAGACTTTTTGTAGGGTTACCCTTATACTAGGCCAACATATCTTGGGATGTATCTAGCATGGCAGTGCTAGCTGATTGAGGGAAGGGCATCCTGAAGGGGGACCTACAGGAAAGTTGGGGAGGGACTTTTCATAATGGCATGTAGTAACAGGATGAGGGGAAATGGCTTTAAACTGAAAAAGAGGGTAGATTTAGACTAGATATTAGGGAGAAATTCTTTTCTGTGAGGTTGGTGAGACACTGGAACAGGTTGCCCAGTGAGGTTGTGAATGCCCCTTCCCTGGAGGTGTTCAAGGCCAGGCTGGATGGGGCTGTGAGCAATTATAGAAGCAAAGAATAGTTTGAGTTGGAAGGGACCTTAAGATCATCTAGTTCCAACCCTCCTACTATCGGCAGAGACACTTCCCTCTCTGATGACAGCAACAGGGCCTGAGGGAACGGCATGGAGTTGTGTCAGTGTGTCAGGTTGATAACAGGAAAATATTCTTTATCAGATGGTAGTCAGGCTTGGAAAAGGCTGCCCAGGGCAGTGCTCAGGGCCCCAAGCTGCCAGAGCTCAAAAAATGTTTGGACAATGCTCTCAGACGTAGGGATTGAGTTTTGAGTGGTGCTGTGAGGAGCCAGAAGTTGGACTCAGTGATCATTGAGGGTGGCCAAAGTCACAGTAGTTTTTTAGTTTCTCAGTTTCCATTTCTCAAAATCTTACAGTCTTGATAACCTGGCTTGTTCTGAGGTATAATTCCCCCTCTAGGAACTGCACAATTTTTTCAAGTTTAATTTAAGCAGGAAACCAGACTTAAAGTAGCCAGTGGCACTAGCCCTTTCTCCTCATCTCCTGTGGATTTTATCACCCTACAAAACAGGAAAAAATAAAAACGTGCATCTGTGACCAATTGCACAGTCTCATGGACAGAATGATTCATCTGTACAGTATCAGCTCCCACAGATTCTCATACTTGACTTGTGCACGTGTGGGTCTGTACACTCAGACCTTACTTCTCAACTGTTCAATACAATACATGCATTATTTTTTTTCCCACTTCAAAGTAAACTAAGAAATATTAAGACTCAGCAAGAACTGTCAAATAAAAAAAAGTTTAAGAGGTATTTCTGATATCATCATGGCACTGTAAAGGACGATATACCAAAACTACCCAATAAAAAACATAGGTGAGGACATGGGTACGTCACTGTCTATCTAATTGCAATCTGCAGTTCTTCAATAATTATCCCAAATGTGTTCCAAATTACCAATTTTTCCCAAGGAGACTATCCAGTTTAAGCAGTTTTTGTGCTCCATCAAGCCTTTCTAAGTTTTTTGTGGCTGCAGTTCAGTGCACATCTATTTCCGTGTTACAAAGGTGTTTAGGAAAGAACAGTAGTTAATGGACAGCCACAGACATCACAGTTCAATGAGGTCTTAAAATGATCAGCTCAGTGAAAAAAAAATTACATGGAAAAATGAGTAGGTCATCACAATATATGGATGGAAACAGATGGGATTGCAGAATGTAACTGCAGGAAAAAGGTTACATCAGTGCTGCTCATGTAACTTGTCCAGTCTAAGGTCACCAAGCACTAGAGCATATGACTTTTCAGCAAGTCCTGAGACTTAATACGTGGGTTCTCATTAGCAAGCCCCTCCAATGGCTGGCTCAGCGACTGAGAACCTTTGTTGTAGTACATTTTCCTATCTAAGCTCTCAGTGTAAAAGGGTCAATTGAGCAGTAAAGCACTATTTCTGTCTGATGTTTTGATAGTACCAGTACTCAGGCATTACCGGAAAATGTCTTAAGACTCTGAACACAATTAAAAAAAAAATTAATTAATAATCATAATCAAAACCACTCGAAGAATCCTACACAGTACACAGAGAGAGAAATCACGACACATACATCAATTTCAGATTAAAACAACCAAAGCTAAGCAGGGAGTCATAAGCCTTGGTCTACCCTTGTCAGGTAAGTACCGCAAACTTCGGTATACTTGTCCCGTGTTTTCCTCCACCTCAACACAAAAATCCATTCTGAGTAGGAAAAACCTTAATAAAAACAAACTCCAAAACACTGCAGAATAAATTTATATTCGCATGTTGGCGATTTCCAGAAAAAAAACATGTTTATTATGATTTCTAATCAACTTTACTAATTGGTCAAATGGTTTTAAATAAGAAAAAAACAAATGAACAAAAAGTACAGCATAATTTTGAGTGGGGTAGGGGCTTAAAAGGACTGGGTATGGGAGTGAAAGCACACAGTGCTATGGCAGTTCAATGAAGAAGCCTATGCTAAAGGGTGGGTTTAAGGGAGAATGGTATGCAGGAAAGAAGGATGTTTGCAATGAAGAGAGGGAGGGGGAAGGGACTTTCAAATTAGTGAAGATAACCTATATAGGGTATGGTGCATGTAGGGAGATGCTGTAAACTGACCAGAGCTACGCTAGTTACAGATGTTTTTTCTGCTTTGGTTAGTAGATTCCTTATATAGATAGCCATTCAAGATTTTAAATAAATATTTAGATAGCAAAATCCGGAGCTTATAGAAATCTATACAGAACAATCTTAAGTATTATTTTGTGCTTGCTTTCTTAATAATTTACTGTTTTTTAAAAATACGTATATATATATATGTCAAAAGTTAGCACTAGTTTCAGCTATCTTTTCCATTATTTTTCTCACACACACAAAAGAAGGGTGAAAATTCATGATTTATTTATATGGACAGTGCATAAACTTCTTCCAAAGAACATTCCTCATGCCTACTAAGGTCTTATCATTACATTTCCCAAAACTGCAAGATAAAAAAAGCAGGTAATTTTAATACTGCCACTTACATTTCCAATATGTATGCTATCAGAAGGAAAAATGGTAAAATGTGATTCTGGTACTTCTACAGACCCACACCAGTCTGACATAATTTCTGTTCTACTGTTAACCAAATAGGCTAATCTGTTTGTTTGCTATATTTTGCAGATTCATTTCTTTCTGCCTTCTTTGAAGATATTAAAGTGTATTTAAGAGTTATTTCATTATTTTCTGATAGTTGTACATAGCAAATTCTACTAATAATATCCAGGGGATTGATGAGATTTCTGTGACTATCACATTCTACAGAATTAAAGAAGGATTAAATGTTGATCTCCCTGATAACCACACACCCCTAAAATTACCACCTATTTTAGATTATTGCAGTAGGTTGTTTAATATGGAAACTTGATTAACCTGACAAACATGTTAAGATCTCATTTTCCAAACATACAAATAATAATAGGTACCTAAAAATTCCTAATTCACACTAGTGATAAAATGCCCTCTCTGAATCACTTCAACAGGCCTGGCAACAATTAAAACACAAAATAAACACATTTGAATGAAGCATTAGCTGTACTTTTCTCATTTAAGATGTTCTTAGTTTAATTTCAGCTTTATATAGCATAACACTGTCTGTTACCATGGCATTTATAATACCATCTACAAAGCTATTAAATTATAAGGCATCTTATTACAATAGTCGTATTTTTTTTTTGTAAAATATCCTTGTGATAGCTCCTTCTTGTAAAACTCTCACAAGTAATGAGAGATAGTACTGTAAAGTATGTTTAGAGTATAGAGATTCATTAATAAATAAATACACATAACATTGATGTGTTTTTTTATTTTATGCAATATGTGAGTCTAATGTATGTCCAACTGCTTCAGACAATTATAAGTAGTTATTTCACCTGTTTTCTATACAGAATGAAGTGAAAAGCCTTTCTGACATAACATTTGAGCTAAATTAAGTGGTACATACAAACTGTACATAAAAATGATAAATATTGGATGAGCTATAGAGAAATCACTTGTCATCTAGAGCTCATTCATAGATTATCCTCATGGTATCTAATTTAAACACAATGCAAATGACATTGCATTCTGTCGAGCCTCCATATCATTTTTACATAAGTATCAAAAGTGAAGATTTGCAGATCAGTTTCCCTATACACATACAGCACTGACTTCATTGAAACATAATGAAGGGATGAGAAAGTGCTTACCTGACTGGACTCTGTTCCAGCAACAGTAAGATCTTGAATGGATCTGCGCCTCTGCTGTCCGTTTCCTGCTGGGAAAAAAACAAAACAAAACAAAACAAAAACAAAACAGTGAAATCTATTCCGAACAAAATAAGAAGGGTGAGACTGTTGCAGAGGAGCTTGGAATTTGTACAAATCCACAGAGAGAAAGGGAGAGAGGGGGAGAGAGAGACAGCTGCAGAATTTTAACTCAAAACATGCTGGCCTGTCAACAAAAAGTATCCCCTAATGCAACAACCACTCCTACCACATGAATAGCTGCTGCACTCCACCATCTTCTGACACATGTATTTAAACAGGCTTAGGACTCGGGGCAGGAGCTGATGACGACATCTATTTCAAGTGCGTTACGTTATGGGGATTTCTAAAAGCTAGACTGCAAAGATAACATGCTGCCAGCTTTAACCTGTTGCTCTTTGGTATGCTCAAGTAACATAGCAAGGACTTCTGCCTGTGTTTCATTTCCCTCACTAAAACCAATAAGTGAGAGAACTTCCTTCTGGTCAAAGTGAAAGCACTTTTTCACCTTCAGATGAAGAAAATCGTGTCTCATTCTCACGCTCTAAGAACTGTGAAAAGAGGACTGTTCAGCTAAATCTCATCTTGCTAATAACCTACTGAACATAGTGCGGTAATCTTTTCCTTTTCTTCTTCCACCTGTTAGCAATTATCCACTTGTGACAGCTACATAAAACAGTTTAAATTCTAACAGTGACTCTCAAAGACATTACTGGGAAACAAAGTCTCCTCAAAAGTATTGGAGATTATGCAATGGCATCTCCCCGACTACTTTGATTTTTATTGCTGTGATTGTTTATATTGTCTCTTGAGAGCAGGTCAGCTGTCCAAAAGGAAACACCAAAACGTTCTGAGTAACAGCTGACAATGCTCAAAATTCTTGATCTGCATTACGTAACTTTTCTACTCAAGGGTAGCATCTCAAACATGTACTACAGCAGTGGCAGCCCCTAACCCGTCAACCATGAACTCAGCAGCCAGCCCAACTCTAAGCTCTTTAACAGGCATCTAATCTTTTTTTAACCTTTTAGATATTTATTCAGCATCATTTCAGTACTACTTCCTTGCCTATCTTGATGAGCACATTTTGATTCGTAACTGTTACTACAAAAATATCATTGCAATATTGATCAATACATTTAATGGAATCACAATTTAAATTTTTATAGTGACTATTGCATAGAGCAGCCATAGAGAACTCTAGTGTCACTACCAATCTGACATGACATTTTATGTTCTAAAATTTCTAAGAAGTTCTATGAGAAAGAAGCATATAAAAAAATCAAGAGTTTCAGAATGAGAAGCCTTTGAAAAGTCTTGTAGTCTTTGCTCTGACTACAAAAGAATTTAAGTCACAGCTTTTTCGAGGTCTTGATCTTTTGCTTCCGAAATTCAGAGGAAGGATACTTACCTAACCATCATGACTATATTATGTTTAATATATTTCTACTAAGATACTAGAGATCAAGTGAATGACGAATCTATATCAAATTTTTGATCTTATTCATTCGCAGTGAATTTTTTCACTAAATGGCCATTTACAAACACAATTATACATTTAATAGAATTATGTACGGTAGATACTTCATCTGGCTGTCACTCAATATTCAATATCTCAATATTCAAGATACAGATGATCCACCCATGACTGACACAAAATTATGTGCACATTTCATTCAACAACACTGTCCTAAAATTAGCTCAGCTGAAATAAGCTTGCAAAAATATCTGAAATTCTCATTTCAGATTAGCAACATTTGTGAATTTAAAGAACCCGGCACATGTGTTGCTGAAACATTAGAACATGGCTGCCAAAAAAGTTAAAATAATCAGGGTGGGGTGCAAGAAAAGAAAATGCTTTGAAGGGGGGTGAAAGGAGGGGCCAAAAATACCATGTTGTAATAAATGAACATCTTTAAATGAAATATCTTTGAGTTAGTAGCATGAGAGAAGAGCAAGCTCTACTGGGCAATGCCATTTTAATTAGTGTAACTGCTGCAGACATCTGGCAAATAGCTTAGACAAAGCAGAAATAGACTACAAATCAACAAATACTTATTGCTCCAGATTCAAGCCAAATTTCAATTGAAAAAATACAACACAACATTTTTATTCTAAATCATCACAACTACGTCTCTATGTCTTCTTTCCTTTCCTTCCGTAACATGTTTTACCTCTACACCCACTTAAAACTCCTAATTTTTCCTCCCCATACAACTAATCATGTTGTAAATGTGCAGAAGTTAGTCTACAGTAGCTTGATGTTCTATGTCGGGATTTTAACAATTTACAGGACTTTAAGATCAGAAATTAATGAGCATCCAATTACACATCTGTTTTGAGAGTTTTATTGAAAAAAAGCTCTGAGTGTCTGATCGCTACCCGGAATGATGAAAGACTTTTATTTAATTTATTGTACTAAAAGGGAAATAGACCCACAAAATCATATGCCATTTCAAGCAATTACTGTAATATAGTTGTAGAAATTCCATACAGTATCTGGGGACTCATGCTTTCAAGTTTTCTTAATACACATAGCTTGCATATGAGAGAGCTACAATTACTGAAATATTCAAGTTCTGTGCTGTTTAATAACATATGAGTACACAAACTAAAAAGGCAAAATGAAAGCAAAAAAAACTGATAAGAGGAAAAAGCAAAAACATGCTCAGAGGAAAGTAACATTAATTGCTGAAATACCGGAGAGAAAAACTGAAACAATCATTATGGTCTCAAATGAGTTTGATGCTGCAAAGCATGTCATATAAATAAGAATGTAAAATTTATTCATGAAGTATTTGCATTGGTAAGGTATACGATTCTCTTCCACTCATTTCCTTTGTTCCATTTGTGTTTTCCTATTTCTTTCTCCAGCTCTTCCCTCCTTCTCTCTCTGTTATTCTCATTCTTGTCTCATTCTCACTTCACTCCTTGTATTCTCCTTCCTCAATCCACTCCTTCCAACCTGTTCCAGTATTTCTTATTAATCTCCCCCCACAAATATCCTAAATACACTTCTTGCCCTAAAAAAAAAGAAAAAGAAAAAAATTTTACACACTTATTTCCTAAAATGAAATTCAAAAGGTACAGAAAACTTCTGGTATGTGCCACTCCACATACTGCAGTGAAGCAAATGACACAGCTTCCTGTTAAGGCTTTTGAACAACCCTCAAAAATTCAGAACAGCCATGCAGTCCTCTCCCTTCCCTATAGCAGATGCTCGCTGTCTCCTTTTACACTTACACAAGCATACATGCTGCTTGTTTTCCCCTCATTAAGGCAAAAGTATTTTGTTTGTATCCTTCCAGCCAAGTGCAAACTCACTCTTAATCTTCTTCCAGGTCTTCCGTTCCTGCTTTCAAACTCACTTGAGTACTCTCTGATTTTGTGGTAGGGAGTTTACCTCTTGGTTCCTCCATTATCATGTTCTCCCATCTTTATTCATGTACAGTACTTTCAAGTGCTTTCCTTACGCACAAAGGATCAAATATCCCTTACAGTACAAGGCAATTAGTAAATTTCCTAGTGTTAGAAGAAGTGGTAAGGAACTTAAGCCATTCATCTGAAATCCAGAATCATGAACTGATTTGAAGTGACAGAAGTAGGATTTCTGGCCTATACCGATTTTAAAAGTGAGATGGAAAAATTACCAGCTAAACCATCTATCATTCTCATACATTTTCTAAAGATACTTAACAAAATGTGTCTATCCTGAGTAATCGTTTATGCAGTGCCTATGTTATAAAATTACTTTAATGCTGTGGCACAGAGTTTTGCATGACAAAATTAGAAAGCCAAATGCATGCATGCTATATGCATAAGCTGTTCAACATTGCCAGTGAAGAAAAGACTGTACTTCAAAGTATATTTTGTCAGATGCTTCTTGACTGGTTAGTATACAGAAGTTGTCTGGGTTTTTCTTTTTAATCATAAGACATATGGATTTTACTTTTTCCTTTAAACATATGGCTATTCAAGACTTTTGTACTTTAAGGAATTTTATTTCTCATATATAAATAAGAAAAAAAACCAACTACATGGAGATGTTGGTGCCTATTATCCATATTATACTGCATATCAAGTGAAAGAAAGGGATACTCCACGTGGCTGTCTGGTTGCGGTTTATCACCACTGAAAATCCATTTGTCAATGGAACTTGCTGATCTATTATTTTCAGTTTTTATTTTTGTAAACTAGTAACAAAATAGCACCTTACGTGAAAGTAAGTTTATTTACACCTATTGGAAAATATTTCAGAAGAAGAGCAAATTCCACTTCTTCAAACATGGAATCATCAACATGTAATCAAAAAAATATACTTCATGACTTCACTATCACAATCAGTTCACGGATAAAAAGTGACCAAGGCAGAATCCATTATAAAAAAACCCAAACAACCCAATGATGGCAGATGTAATACTCATGCTTCTAAAATAGCCCTGCCCCAAAGCAGCTGACTCACGGTAACAGGCCTGCCCAGTGCCCTCCCCTCTGCGGGAAGCAGCTGCTTTGCCATGTACTCAGCAGCAGGGCAGCAGTGTGGACAATGTCAGTGCTCTCTTCCCATGGATGGACCTGCGCAGGGAAGGCTAGAGGAGCTGGGTATGTGCAGAAGTGCTGAGGAACGCAACAGGGTGGGATTTAGACAGTGGTGCCATTCTGGGGAGCTTGGACGTGTAACTGGAAGGGCAAAAGTGTTAAGAGGATAGGATTGAAAGCCATGTAGTGAAGGAGTAAGGAAAGGAATGTGGTGAGAAACACATAATGTGAGGGCACATTATGCTGTCCTAAAAACAGAGCAAGATGCTTTTGAGAAACTGCTTTAAGGATATAGACAAATATAGTTAGTTTACTGGGCAGCTGGTTTCATCTGTCACGTAACGATTAAGCTCTATTTTAATAGAGCTGGGGACATGTTCTTTTTCCCTGGCACCGTGATTCTTACCAGGAAGCTGTTCTGACTATTTGAAATCTTTTATTATGCAGCCCAGACATCTGCATAGTTACAGCCTTTGTCTTAGTGCCGGTACTGTGCCTTTTAGCTTGAGCAATTCTCTCCTCCTAGTCTTTAGCTGCAAATTCATCTACAGAAAGTAATTACTCATTTCTCAGCTTTCACTCTGAGGACTAAAAAAGCCATGCTCTTTCACTTTCTTCTTCACACTCTTCATACCATTCTAGTAGCTTTTCTTGTTACTATTTCAGAGTGCACATATGATTAGCTCAACATACTTCTCTGGCTGCCCAGAGTACTATGTTGATTTCCTGATCAGGCCTCAACAACGGCCTGTAAATTAGCTTTAGTTTTTTCTAATTTATCCTGGAAATATTCTTTTCAAAGTGAACCCTAAAGAGTGGTATCTATCTATCACTTATAAATAGACAGATACATATATATATATTTTAAGAACTACTTCAGATTAGTTGCTTAGACTGCCTAGGATTAATCTTTATGCATCTGCTATGGTGCTTTGCAGTCCACTAATGAGTTCTCTTCATAATTAAAAGAAATTGTTACTACTGGTCCCTCAGCATATGACATTAAATTTTACTCTATTTCTTGTCCACCAATCACCCTCCATCACACAATTCATCCTATGTGATACCTGAATCCTTCTTTTTACTGTCACACCTGATAACACTTCATCACTTACTTGGATGCCTTAAGAGTAAACTCTGAGAAAATTCATTCTTATGCTTGCTCCAAACCTATATTTCATTTGAAATGAAGTCCTATATTTCATTTTTACAGGTTGCTATTTCTCTTTTATTTGTTCCAAATTTACCTTAGAATTCCAGTCTTGTCAAGTTCAATTAAAATAGTTCAGGTGAAGGGTATCTAAATGACTTCCTTTGCCTAAATAAGCAAAACCTCAAAAAGGTATCTGATGTGTTTGGCACAATCTACTTTGGGAAAGCCACATGATATATTATTTCACTGACCTTTTAATTATTCCTCTCTAAAAGATTCAAAGTTTTTTTTTGAAGCAGACAGACAGTACGTGCAGACAACAGGTGCCTAGTTAACTTTTAGAGCAAACTTGCTGGGCTTCCATCGCTTGCTGACATTGCAAAACTTGACAGATCTCTTCAGAATGTAGCTTCACTTCCTCTTTCCTTGCTCTCTCAAGATTTCCTTTGCATCACAGAAGGCCAGGAGTGTTTGAAAACTACAGTGGAATACTAGTAAACATTCTGTCTGGTCTGCTAGTCTCTGTGCCAAATAGATTTTATTTTCATCAATTGTGCAGTTTTCCTCTGGAAGCTACATTTTGACATACTGTATTTTTGTAAGTACACTTCAATAAAGGTATTTAAAGTTTTGCACAGAACTGTATCTTCTGTATTCAACTTTAAAATACAATAATCCTCAAGATCTACAAGGAAGCTTCCTCAAATGACACAAATTTAGAGTTGAGGTCCAGGGTTTTTAATGGATCTTTTGATTAGCAACATATACTATTACTTGCATCTCCTAACAAATAATTTTGAGGTGACTGATATACTAATCATGGTATACCTATCACGGTTTGGGATTGATTAAACTTACTTTTAGTCTTTGAGAAGTATGAAAGGAAATAGGAGGGAAGATGGGAAAGGAAAATATATTATTTCCTACTGAATATAAATATGAAATAGATGAGTCTCAACAGAAAATACCTGCTAAGGTGCTGAATATGCTGATTCTCTTCCTGTCAGAAGCCTGTCCTAATAATTTTAGTTTGTCTTAAGTTAAGCACAACAGAAATACTAATGCAAATACATTTTAGATCTAGAAAACTGTAGTCAAATATAAAAACTACAGATTAAGCTTTAATCTTGTTTAATCACAAGCATTACACAGATTTGAAGTTCTGAACATAGTGTATTTTAGTCTTTTGTTCTACTAATATTTGATTAAATTAGAAATGGGTGCTTAAACACTGCACAGATCAGGGCACTGTAATTATCTAGATGGAAATTTTTCAACTGAGGTTCATTTTTGCCAAATGAAGTACTGTAATAAAATAATGCCTGCCCTATAATGAGAATCTAATATCAAGATCTTAAAAGGAAAAAGCCCTTTATTACTAAAAGTAAGTTAGACCAAGAAGATCACATCCTTTACTGATAGAAGTTAGTACTGAAAGATCATGCTCCTCTTTACTGAGACACTTAAAAAAAATGCATTGGGATATTTCTAGGTTTGTTCTAGTGCAGCTGGAGCAAGAAGTATTTTTTAGCAGTCTGATCATTATTCCAGCATCTTAACCAATTGACCCGTTCACATGGTCTGCGATACCTGGTATGATGATCTCAGGGACATCCAGAATGTTGCCAAATGAAGCAGTTTTACGATGGCCTCGTTTAGGCTTGGAATAGGCTGAAAAAATACACACATACAATACACATGCAAAACACTAAAAAGGCAATAGCAAAATTATTAAATTTGTCATATTGCATTTTCTCATAAAATTTGTTAAACCGTAGTTCATGCAAAAATATTTCATGCAGAATAAACTGCATTGCCTTTCACTCATGCTTACACATAGTAAAGCAACTGTTAAAAAGCAAAAATGCAGAACTTGCCGTCAATACAACACTGTGTAATTAGTTTTAGTTAGCAACACAAAAGTCAAACACAGAAAGCAGCACGGCAACAAAGAAGGGAAAACCAAATGTAATTATCCAAACAGAGAATGAAATAAATTGTTTCAGATCACCTGTATATTCAGAGTAAATTCTTGATTGCCTGAACTTACATAAAACTTCCTCTTTAATGCTGGGCACAAACTACATTATGAACAAGATTAAAAGTTGGATAGTTTTTTCTTTGAATCATCTCCTGTCAAAGCAAAGGTAATCTGTCCCTGAAAAGTGCTTACTGTTACTACATTAGACAATTGTTCCTGCTTTTCATTATTTTGCCCTACTAATGAAGATGTTTCTTGTTTTAAAAAGTGGCTGTCACCACTAATGTCTTCATTCCTGAAGGATATTCAAGAAGCATTATATACTATGCAATAAAAACTTCTGTTTTTAAATTTTTTATTTTGCCACTTGCGAAGTTACAGATAAATAGTTGCCATTTAGAGAAAAGCCCCAAAGATAGAACATTGCAGCAAATTTATCTCAAACTTAATGTGAAATGGTGGCGTGTATTACGCAATTTACTCTTAACACTTAAATCTAGCAATAGGCGGAACAAGAAGATTAAATATTCTTGACTTTATTTATGCTTAACAGCCTGATTCTCATCCAGCCACAATTCTATTTCAGTTTACAGCATATTATTTCTGTCACAAAGTTAACAGCATTAAAAAACAAAGCAAAAACAACACAGTGTTGTTTCAGCTCTTTTTGAGAAAGGTATGGCCAGATAGGTTTGACCTGATTTCTAGTGGTCAATTACTGCCTGAAATAACTAAAAAAAAGAAAGCAAACAAATAATAAAAAAAACCCAACAACCCCCACACAAAAAACCCAAAACAAAATAAAACACAAAACTCCAGAATATTCAACATATTCTTTTGTGTCAAGAAAAAGAAACCCTCCAGTCATAACACAAAAAAATCCTTACGATATTCTGAAATAATTCCTATTCAAAACAGCGTACTTATGGAAGACAAACCAGAAAATTAAAAACTCACACAAAGGCCACAGTTATCTCCACTAATGTCAAAACCTTACATTGACTTTAGAGGGTCAGTGAGTCCTGACGTTTCAAAATAAAAACAAGTTATTATTATCAGGTAAGTACATAGTTGCCTTCTGTGTTAGGAAACCTTTAGAAATATTCAGGGTGAAGTGCTACACAATCAATCAGTCAAAGATTGACAATACAAAAGACAAAATTTTGGAGTAAGGCTTTAAGAAAAGTACATAAAAGTAAAAGCGTTTAGGGCAATATAATATTTCCCACAAATATCTTCAGTATTCAGCAAAACAAGATCCTAAAAAAATCATTATACAACAAAGAACAAAAATAAAGTAGTCATGGTTGAAAAGAGCCAGAATATGATGCTTATTTCCTTATTTCTTACAGTTTCTTGGATTACCCTAATTATCAGATTTGTGGAGAAATACTATATCAACTAAATAACCCTGAACAGACCAAAGTAATTTTGTTTGCTAATTAAATCTACAGTTATATACCATTAAAAAAAGTTGCAAATGTCAAACTTAATAACTGAGGTTTGCATAGATCAACAAACAATATCTTTGATGAAGAAAAGAGACAAGAAAGTGTTTGCCAAGTATAAACATTTTTATTAGATTGATCTTCTGGGAAGATTGTTTTCACCATAAAATTACGTACTTATGCTTACGCATAACCTCCAATTCACTCATGGACAGTATTTAAACACAACAGTTTATGGCTACCTGAAGCAAAGCACCTGAAGCTAGTTTACTTTTTAAACAAAAGATATTATGCTGTGTTCATCTAATGAATAAAATATGCTTATCTTTCTGAAATATGTCAAAATGGATGTTAAAACTTATTTGGGAACATGCTGACTGTTAAAACCAACTATCCATTTTTATATAGTAGAGGAATAGCTACAAATAAAATGCTATTTTAGAGATAATTAAGATAAGTGCAAAGATGAAGCTTGTGCATTTGGAATAGGACTGATATTTAGAAGTCTCAGCATGATTTTAGAAAGGTGAAAGTCTAATTGAACAGAAGTAATCTCTCTGTGACCTTAAAAGTACCTAATTAAAGTACCTGCCTTGCAGCTGAATGTACAGTGTTCTGCCTCAGCTAATAAAGGATGAGAAAGATTACATGAAAAGTTAAAAAATTTTCACATGGCTAATTTTATTAACCTTTCATAAGACTTCATTTTTTTCTCTCCTCTTATTTATTCATTTTTAAAAATAATCTTCCTCCTACCAGTTCCTTAACCTACCCCACAAACATAATTTTACCTGTGGTAGAAGGTATTCTTGCTTCCATTTCGGACATGTCAGCACTCATCCTTTTGGCTTCTCCTGAAACAAGGGCTGACTGAGGTCGCCCACGAACATCTGACAAGCTCTCCACACTGCTCCCACGAGATGGTGGTAAACTCAAACGGCCAGGATCACCCTGTTTCAGTGGTTAGAATTTTAAGAAGAAGGAAATCAGATCTGCAGAAACTTCCGTATAATATACTCAGTATGTGGAATAAAATATATCTCTACAGCAGATTTAAAAATTAGGCAAATTTTTAAAATGGTAAAAAATTAAACTATTATTGGCACTTAAGAGCCAAATATCTTGTAACCTTCAAAGAATTAAATTTACTCTAATTCAAATTGAGTAGAATTAGGTCAGTATTGTCAGAAGAGAATATTTGTATTTTTCCATCCCACTTGAAATAAAAAAGTGTTTTCAAAAGTTGCGTAAACATATAATCCTTTCTTGTTATACTAAACTTGTAGCTCTAAATTAAGGTAATGATATTTGAATTCAATATTTTTTTTTTAAACCTACTGAATCCCCCTAAATCAAATGAACTCTTTTTTGATTTCATTGAGGGTACCTCTTGATAGCCTTCCAGTTTATCTTTTTGGAATCATTCAGTGCTTTTCCATCCACTTCCATGCTCCTTTCTTATAAGTAACTGAATCCCATTTTGTTCTATTTTTTAAAGAAAAGATACTAATGTTTCTAGTAGTTGCAGACACACCTTTGTCCATTTAATCCATTTCATTATTACGATTCAAAATTACAGACATTCGCAGACATACCGGCTGCTTGGCTGTATTTTTCATTTGCTGTGCCAATTTTGATTCTAAACGTTTAATAGTGTCATTGGTAGAAGCTCCTTGGAAGTCATTCGGTTCCATGTTTGCATCGCTTTTGTTACTTGTATTTGTAGAAGTGATGTCCATAAATGAACCTGGAAATTCAAAGGAAGAACAAATTTCCATTAAAAATCCTAAAGCGTATTTCTTCTCCTTTTTCTCAAAAGCTTAACTTTGCTTTAAGGTAACTTTTAATGAAAGGAAAGCTGCCAAATTGCAACAGATACCTAATTATAAAACGTGAAGAGGAGTGGGTGGAAGACAGAATATATGACTAACTACTACAATGACATTTGAAGTCATTCTTTAGTTTGCTCTGAAATTGTTGGAGTAGTTGGTAAATTAACAATACAACCGGCAACATAATTCACGATTAATGATAAAGTCCATCATTTATTACAGAGAAGAACAAATACCTGAAAAAATAGAAATCAATATGCATTCATAGTTTAAAGTTATAAATCATATCTTATAATCATGTGCTGAGAAATGGAGAACACCTAGTAAAGTTAGTAAAAATATAATTTGCAGGTCATTAAGAGGCAAAGTAGCAAAAGAAACTTAATTCAAAATAAAATAAATTTGGAGGTAGAAAAACAAATCAGATAGCAGGTGAAGACAATTTCTACTGAAGTGGGAAAACTTGTCTATAAAATCAGAGGACTGAACAATCTTTATTTTCTATTAGTAAGATTGTTTAAGTAGGGGAAACACTACCTGAAAGCCTAGTCTACATTTTGTTCTACTCCCCTTTCTAGCATTTTCCTCGTGCTTCATTTAAATTATTGTATTTACTGCAGCTTAACATACAACTACTGCAAATTTAAGCTGTGGAGATGTATATGTCCATTTTTCATTAAAGACATAATTCAGCAAAACTATTTGTCTAAGAACAATAGATATATTGTGGTATGAGCTCTTAACAAAAAATGGACTCCTGCCAATACTTAAGACTTTGGAAAGATTATCTTTACAAATTTGAGTTCAAAACAAACGTGAAACTGTATTTTATAACCCTTCTGTATCACTTCATGTTTCCATTATATTCTCTTATTTATACAAGAGTACCTGTACTAGTGGCAGAGTTGCTTTGCCCTTCATCTGAATACTGGCAAGGATACTGCAGAGGTTCATCAGCTCCTGGAAAGTACTGTGGTAAAAAGCAGTGTTTTAATAGTAATAAAAAGTAATTGCTTTAAAGTAGTATGAATAGTACTTTATAAAATAATTCATAAATATAATAAATTATATATAATACACAAGACTTTAGTTAGAAAAAGAAATGAGATTGTTTTAAATAATACATTAAAATATAACTCCTTTTATTAATTTCTCCATGTTTGTTATAAATGAAATACTCCTCTCAAAAAGAAAGAAATTACTCCCCTTCTTTACAGCAATAACTTGATATATATATGTATATATATATATATTTCAAATAAAAAGAGGAGAGAGGAAAACATTAGTCTCTCTTTAAGGTGTGATAAAAGGCATACCTACTGTAATTCAATTTCTCAACTGAATAAGTTAAGAAATGATTAAGATACTAAAATAAATTTAATACCCGCATCAAGTGTGTCATTATTTTAACAATTTCCTCCATGGAAGGTCGTTGTGAGGGGTCCTTGGACCAGCAACGGGTCATTAAACTCTCAATTGGTTTAGGTAAGTTTTTGATCAGTGGCGGTCGAGTACCTAAAGTTGAAATTAGAAGAAAATTTAAGCAAACTTTAAGAAGACTGACAGTGACTGATCTCTTTCTGATACTTTGCTAAACAAGTACAGGAAAACATGTAGTCTGAAGGAGCTGGCCCATATTTAGTTTTCTCTTTTAAGCAAACAACTGACAATGTTCCTTTGCACTACAAATGAGTTACAGGTACACTAAAAAAAAAATAATAGAAGGAATAAAATGATTTTTTTCCTTCAGAAGTCATTTGCATAAATTCAGTGACTGACAAAATACAAGGTACCACAATGGTACTTAAAATGGCTAATGATTATGTTATAGCTTTCTGAAGAACAAAGCCCTATGCTGGGAAGTGCCAGAAGCCTTTGATATCTACTGCTGAACTCACACACAAAAAAGGATTTTTGAAGTTGCTTTTGTTCTTCCTGAAAAACTACTAAGCACTAAAAGCATCAATTCTGGATGACTTTTTCATGGACTCTAAGTATTTTCAATTATGTACTTTACTTCAACTGTAGTATAACCTATTCATTTGATTTTGATCCATTTTCTACTCATTTTATTATTTTAACAACAAATACAGTTAATAGACATCCAGTTGTGCTTAACACATGAGAAGTAGAGATGTTTTGCAAAGAAAGCAGTGAGTACTTAAAAATGTATTAGCTGTAATAAATAATACATAAATTAAGACAGTTTAGAGAAGTGAACCAAAAAAAAAAACATTTTAAAAATCAAAGTGGACTTTTTCTTCCCCTATGAGCTTTTTCTGCAACTTAGCAAGGCCTTCTCACTTACTACATTCACATTTCACATTTATAGCTATTGCTTTTATTAAGTCTCTCATCAGTCCTGACTCAATGACTTGCGTCCTTGAAAAACTGAAATGGAGAACTCCTCTCTTCCCTCAAAAATGCTGTTTGCGAACATCTTTCCTTGTGTATCACTGACTGTAACACTCATCCATCCTACTAATGCCTGCCACCTTTACGCACTTGATCAAACAAGATTCCTATTCTCACCTTGATCTTCTATCATTCAGTACTGAAACTATGACTCTCAGGCACAGTGACAGCCATCATTGCTTGCTTGCTAATTAGACCATCTAAACAAGTTCATTCTTTCTTTGATGGTGTTTTTCACAAATGGTAGAAACTCTTTGCAGACATTCAGTGAACTATATCACTTCCATTACTGCCTTCTTCTTACAACTCTGATTTGCCAAAGTAACTGGAAGTACTCTGTTAAAGCAGTTATACTACTAGAATTAAGATACAACAGTCTATTATTTTGACTGATACTGTACCACTGCTTCATCCATCTTAATCCAATCATTTCTCTTGTTCATTATCCTAAAGTACTTGGGACATGGCTCTGCTCTATATACTACCTAGCACAGTAAAGTCCTGCTCCATGACTGCAGGACCCTAGATAAAACAATTTAAACAGCAGAATAAAAAAAAACAACAGATGAAAAACAAAGTAACATTTTTAATGCCCCATGGTCCTGCAGAGTTTGACAGTTTTTACATTTTAAAATAAAGGTTAAATTACTTGAACTCGCACATTCATAGTGTAAATGCCCATTTTTTAAAAGACAAAGAGGCTATTTTTTTTTTAAGTACATGACTCAGACCACAGTCAAATCTTTTAAAATGGGGAGCTGTAATAAATGTACAGCTTTTCTCCCTTGTTTATTTATACAGTGGTTATATGCAGCAGGAAATGCAAACAACGTAGCAGTCAAAACAAAAACCACACTAACATAGAAGTGTTAGTGCCTTAATATTTAACCTTTATGACAGAAGTCCTTATTAAATGAAGTACAGAACCAAAAAACTAATAATTTAAAAATGCATGCTTCAGAATGTTTAGCAAATTATAGGTGAAATATACAACTTAAAATGCAGTTAAACATTTTCAACTCACCATTGTGAACTGCCCACATTATGCGGAAAGCTGGACCACCAATCTCATCAAAAGGTTTCCTACGGGTGATTACCTCCCAGAGAATAATACCCCAACTGAAAACATCACATTTTTCACTGTAATTGCTACCTGGAAGAAATCAGAAATATACTGTTTCTTTTCTACGTAACTTTTCTATAACTTATTTTTAATAGGTACAGTTCCATGTGAAAAATAGCTCTATATACTTCCTTTCACCTCATATTTGCTTTCTTAAGAAAATAAGGTTTTCTAAAGCTGCTGGATTCAAGCTAACTTAAGACTGAAATCATTTGACAGTATGATCATTAAGAATGCCTCTCTCTGGAAATCAGTCCATTTCACTTGGAGTCATCCTGAAATGATAAACGGAGTCAGTTTGATTTTATAATATCAAATGCAACTTATTACATTTCAAAGATCTTCTGAATTCAGAACTCAACCTTGCTTCATCTACATATTCTTGTTGAGCTCGCTTCTTCCGTATTAATCACAATATGTTAGCCACCTCAGTCATATCTCTTGCTCTCAATTAATTAGAGGTCTTTAGCAGAATCATAAATATAAAACATCACCATCTTATTTCTTCTCTGTTTATTTTTCTTATTGTTTTTGTCATGCCATTACTTAAATCAAGTTCTCTAATCACAGGTTAAATATTTCTAAGTCTAAGTTACAGGTGTAGAAGACATACAGGTGATATATAATAACATTCAGAGACTACAAGAGGAAGACTCTATGTTCTGTTGCCTTAACTCATGTGAATACTGAAAAAAATATGAATGATTAATAACACAATAATGATAGCGTAATTATAAATAACAGATTTTTTAAATTAATATGTAATAAGAAAGTGTTATTGAGACAAGTCATTTCATAAGTAGGAATTAATGAAGCCTAATTTCATGTCAATATTCCTCTTATAACACCCAATTGCAACAGGCGCCACGTTTCCTATGAGCCATCGTCCTCTGGCCCCCAGTACCTCTGACAAACTGCAAGGAAAGCAGCATAACCTAAGACCAGTTCTTACAGTTTGGACAGTCTGAAAGTCAAACTGAATAAACAGGATGCAGCCTGGAATCCTTTCTAAGCAAGGGCACTCATTTGAACTTCTCGCATCTATTGATTTTACAAAGCTCGTAAGAACTTGGTTTCTCTGAAACCCTTTATACTTGTATCAAAGTAGCTGAATGTGGCTAACGAATTAAAAAAATTCTGAAGGTGAATAACAAAGTCAGCTTCCCTTCAAAAGGTAGCTGTTAATGATGGTAGATTATAAGGGAAGTAAAACAATCTTTCAGTCTATCCAGCGACAACATTTCTAGCTACACATTCACCCCATCTTAGGCATTCCACTTTGAAGTGGTTCCTCCCAACAATGGCAAGACAGGAGCCCAACAAGAGCTTTAATGCTGCTGTGTGGAGCAAAGCACTAAAGAATTGCATCCCTCTCCCTTTTGTCAAAACTCCTGCATGGAAAGAAGAAAGTGACAACCTTAAGAACTTTTGTCTCTGCCAGATCTGAAGATCTGATGAAGTGACTTTTCAGTGGACAAAGCTGTCTAAAAATTATACTTGGTACCAACCGAAGAGTGAAGACTCTGTGATACACAGTGGCAGACAGACAGCCTATGATGGGAAAGTAATGTTATACTTCTGTTTTAGCAAGGAAATTCTATTTTGAAGCTGAAAACTAATTCTGAGAAGTGATAGTTCAAAGCCAGTATCTAACATAAGGAGGATATCCTATTGTTTCATTACTTAACAGACCTAGGTAGGATAGCAGATCACTTTTCAACATCCAATTCTCCAATTCCAGATCTCAAAGCATTTTAAAAATAATTTTGAGAAAGGGAGCTCAGAACTTTTAGTACTTTCCTCTCTTTCACTTTATTCTATCTAAATGATATTTTTTTCATTTAGACTGTATGATCTGTTACAAGGGTCTAAATGCCATAATACTTAAAACTCAGAGAAAGTAATAATAGAAAATTACATCAATAATCACTTTTTAAGTATGCCACTTATAAGAGATAGTTCTTAAGCCTTTTTAGTTCTCGACTAAAACTTAGTTCTAAAACAGTACCAAATTAATATTACTGCTTATCCTACTGTTAATTTCTGATGCAGTAGTAGATGCAAAAAAAATTTAACACTTTTGACGTAATTTCAATACTCTTTTAATACATTAATACTTTAATGACTGTCCCAAGAGTAATTTGATATGCTGCACCACAGAATTTATTGGAACCCTTGATCTTTCCTTTATTCTGATTCTTGCATAAAAGACTTGTGGCATCATCGCTAAAAGCTTTCAGAAAAAGGTACATAAAGCCAACTGCAAAGTGAAAGCTTTTGCTGCCATCTAATAATAAATTTGCAATACAATATTTCTTTGTTCTGTGCTGCTGAATTTATGTAGCAGAGAAATTAAGGAAAGCACTGTAAATCCCCACTACAGTGCTCTTATTTCAAAATCAGTTTTTATTTTTTTCATTCAAAACGAAAAATTTTGCTTTAACACTGATAGTGCAATGGATAACTTCTAAAGGAAAAAGACATCTCTAATTTACACAATTTCATGTAATAGTAAACAAAAGAAAGGAAGCACTCCTAGCTAAAGTTAAAGAAACAAAGTAGGTGCTCCAATATAAAGTGACACAATGGAAAATGTTTAGGCACCAGAGTAAAACAGAATCATCCTTAGGTGATTCCCCAAAGTGACAAGCAGAATGAGATACCTTCAAAATAAAAGCTCCAAAGGTGGTGCTGGAGGAAACCCCTCCCAAGAATATTAACTGTGGACACTGCAAAACAGAACACCTGCTTTCCGAAGCAGGAAGATGACGCCTCCAGACCCCTCTACTAATCACAATCAATGCTAAAATGTGTTTTATTTGCAGTGTAATGACAACTGCATTATTTCTCTAGTAATAATAAAGCAATCATACCTATCTAATTATCAACTGTCATCAGCCTTTCCCAGCTCTGCTCAAAGAAATAGCTTGTTTTCTTACTTAACTAAATTAACTGCTAATAACAAGTTTCTCAGAATGCAGGGAAGAGGAAGCACATCAAACCTCTAGAGATGAAGAAAACTAAGAAAGACATACAAAGAAAACCAGACAAAAGTGAAATTACAAGAAAGTGAAGGTTTCAAAATTAAGGCAATTATGTTCAATTTAGTGACACTAACACGCAAATTCTAAAGATAAAAGCTGATCAGAATTGGGAGTGAAAGTAATAACAGTATATTTAAATGTCAGGAGAATTTGAAAGTACTTAAGAACCTCAGAAATAGCACAATACTTGTGAAATAGCCCTCTACTACTTAGTTTTACTTGGTTTTAAATAAGAAACAGCAGCTGTCTAAAGGTATCCCTTATGTAAACCTTGGAAATGATACAAAGGTCCCACATGTTTCAGTAATTAATTGTATAACACTAACATGATACAGTCTGTTTAGTGCTGCTCTTTGAAACTTTGCACAATTATTTGGCAATATACAAACATACAGGTTTTAAAATAAAAGTTAGGATTCTAAAAAAGACACTTTCAACTGCTATCTCAAACTTTAATATGATGATTGAAATAGAAGTATAATTAAATGGTGTTTTTATTTCTTATACAAATACATTCAAAGCTCCATCCCTAAAAAGAATGTTTAATAACGACACTATAAATTATTGTTACCTTCAAAAACTTCAGGTGCCATCCAAGCAGCACTTCCCTTATTGTTGGTCATGTGTGTTTGAATATCACAGGCTGTACCAAAATCACAGATTTTTAGAACTGTCCCCCCAGCTACCAAGAGCAAACTGTCAAGGAAACAAAATAAATAAAAGAATTCAAAGCTGTAGGATGAAATAGCCTGGTGATAAAACAAGGAATTTTTTTATCCCAACAATTATTCTAATATAAATGAGTATCTGGGGCTTTGTTTCTCGATGCTTTGGTTTTGTAATCTGAGAAATAAGTAAGGTCACTTGTGTCTAATCTGAGCATACAAAATAGTTTTTAAATCAAATGTATTCCATTATTTATTCATACTTCTACATCATACATATTTCTTCCATGCTAGATTTAAATATTCTCAGGCATAATAATCAACTAAGCATATATTGATAAAATTTAGTCTTTCAGATGGGAGAGAATGAAAAACAGGTGCTGTAAAAATTTTTGCCAAAAGAATGATGATTAAGACTCCCATTAATGTCAGTCAGTGTAGTTATTTAAATCTTAATCAAAACTGGGGATACAAGAAAGAATTCAAGATTCAAAGTGTGACTTCACACTGTAATTTTATCTGGTAGAAGTGCTGGCTCCCTCCAAAATCAGGTGACCCTGCAAATCTCTGTTTCCACCAAATCTGTGGAACCAGATCTGAAGGTTGTACGGTTCTAAGATGAGTAAGATCAACAAACTGCCTGGACAGAATAGATATTCATTTTTATTTCAGTGGAAAGTGATGAGAGATTTTGGCTATGGGTAGTGGAATGGACAAGAGAAGATAGAATAAGATGATCACGTCAGATTAAATATGACAATATCAGATTAAATACAACATTAAAACCAACCAACCCAATACTCTCTTACTGAATACCACTACCCGTTGTAAAA
The DNA here is from genome assembly GCA_028571105.1 of Tragopan temminckii. Classification (NCBI taxonomy): domain Eukaryota; kingdom Metazoa; phylum Chordata; class Aves; order Galliformes; family Phasianidae; genus Tragopan; species Tragopan temminckii. The sequence continues at coordinate 61,992,133 of JAOWBP010001760.1, read as the reverse complement.
TTGGGATGCTTTACATGCCTCTGATTAGGAGCCCTATCCCTGAAAAATTCTCTCCTTTGAGAAAGGGCAAGAGCAAGATGTTTTTCTGGTTTAACAGAAATATAGTGACTACACATTTTTTCCTGTACCATGCACCATCACTAAGCTTCACTAAGTGAAGCTTCAAACGCACAGTTTTCATTTAAAATACAGTACATCCAATAAATGTATTATCAATTAAATGTATTTGTGTCAAATACAATGAAATTATTAAAAATGATCTTCAAAGTGTAAAAAAAAACGATATATGTACAATAAACCTACTTTGGTGGTTTCAGGTCTCTGTGAATTAGGGCCTTTGGTTTCATACTGTGAAGATATGCCACTCCTTGGGAACACTGTAAACACCAACTCATCGCATGTGCAGCAGTATAATGAGGCAGAGGTTCAGCACCATGCAGCACTGCAAAACAAAGGCACAAACTAAAAAGAACTTTATTGTATATTACAACAGATACAATGGAGTTAACAACATACCAGTCAGAAAGCTGTACAGAACCTAAGTACTTATCACCGCAACTTAAAATATCCTTTTGCAAATTGTTAAATTAATGGAAATGTCAAAATGATATCTAAGTTTTAGTATGTTTTTCCTAATATTTTTATTAGAATTCTGCCAACCAGTGATTAACAATATGAAAGAAGTTCCTTTTCTTAGGAAGTGGTAAAGTCTGTGTTAAACAACTATAATGGGAATTTACATGTGAGAGTTTTTTCAGATGAAGTTTTCCACAGTAAAACCTTAAAATGACTTTTACAAATATTACCAAACTGATATCAATAAACAAATTAATAGTCTTAAAAGTAATTTTTAGAAGCACACATCTTTCTCTTCAAAATTCATTTAAGACATGTGAAGATATGTGAAGTGACATTATATGTAAGATATTTTCCCTAGCATGGGCATTTCAGCTCCAGGAGGACATATTAAAATGATACTCACCATTGTATAGAGAACCTCCTTCAGCATACTCCATCACAAGACACACCTTTGAGGAGAGGAGACAAAAAATATGGATGTTTTAAATGGAGGGACAGAAAACAGATTTTGTAATCCAAAAGTTCTTTGAGAGGATCTGCAGTGTTCCACACCTCAGCTAATAGAACATTTAACTATGAGGTACAGTCAGGCTTAATATAAATACAATTTAGCTTAACACTTAATTTGCACTGTAGGTTAGGAAATAAGGGAATGCACTTTCTCCCTTTCCTCGGTCATCTTGAAAATCAAACATTGTCTTCATACTGCAATTAATTTGCCCATACTATTTTGTCAGAATGGCTTTCAACAGTTTTAAATACTATGTCAAAAGAATGTAATTAGTTCCAAGAAAAAAGTGATTCAGCATTATTTTAACCAATTGTAAATTCCTCGTTAGAATTAGTTAAGGATGTATTTTTCCTGTGACTGTACTTTCTTTTCTGCCTTCAGAATTTGTGAGACTGTGCATATACAAGAACAGGATCTGATTTCCAAGCTATGATTAATGTGTTGCTAATATATATAATTTCTGCTTGCTGATTTGCAATTAATGGGACTATACATCTGAATGACACTGCATATGTAATACGCTAGATGCCATTTTGACAAATTGAAATATAAACAGCGTTTAAAAATGTTTTTTGGGGGATTATCTTGAAAAAAATTATTTCTCCTAACAGAGGAGAGAAAGCAACAGCAGAAAACATATCTGAAAATATCAACCAACCTATACACCTCTATCTATATCTGCACCAGTAAGCCTTATTGTGGCTTAACCACACTAAATTTATATAAAGCACACTTTTTTGTATATAGATTACACATTTGCGTGTTGATGCTTGCATATGGTAAGTTAGTTACCTTTTGTTGCACTGACAAAGCTATAACTTACTGGGTTTAGACAGGCTCCATATAACTTGACAATATTGGGATGGTTTACTCGTGACAGTTGACGAAGCTGCAATACAAATCACACTTAATTTCAAACCATGGGAAAAAAATGCTAACAGTTGATTTTCACATGTATAATTTATACACAACAGCAGCAACTAAAGTTTTATGTGTCTGCCTAAACCTCAATGGTGATCTAAGAAATTACAGGACTAGCGCCATTTTTTACATTTTCATTTATATAATTAGAATTCTGTCTAATTTAAACTGAATTTAAAAGAAATTTTCAAGAAATGAAATGTAAAGATTTTTTTCTTTTCTGGTGTAGTAAGAACATTAAAATCACAAGCACTGTGCAACTTCGGCTTTTTAAAGGTTTTACAGTCTCGTGTCCTCCCTTCAAGTCAGACTGCCTAACCTCATAAGTAACCTGAATCATAACGGCTTTATAAACAATAAAGAAAGCTACTCCTCTGTGAAAAAAAAAATGCCACAAGCCTATAAAATATACTACTGGGTTTGATATTAATGTGACACAGTTTCAAGAGCTTACTGTTGCTTGTTCTGATAGCGTTTATAAACATGCCTAGTACAGAGAGGAGACTATTTTGCACTGAATTTTTCTTCACCTTTAGACAGAAGGAAAGGCAAAAGGAATTTTTTTTCTTTTCCATAGACTTCTGAGGCAGCTTATGCTTTTTGCTATTTGGTCTAGGGATCTAATGGTATTTTTTCTGCTTACTTTGGAAGTTCTAATAAAACTGGAATATTACATCTGATGCTTGCAATGTGTAGGCCTTCTTGAATCCCAGTAATTATTAAAAATTTCTGGGGTTCTCAGATCTCCTTCTAACACAAAAATGCTAAGAAACTCATCTGATGTACTCAGTACTAACTTAGACACAGATTAGAAACACTGAAAACTTATAATGGTAATGAACAGCATTTTTACATAGAAAGACCTGTAACAAATATGCCTCCTTTAGTCCTTAAATATGTTACATTTGTAGTTCAGCGTCTGAGAGATTTATTTTAATAAATTTTGTCTTTCTTGAAAAAAAAGGTTCTTACTAAGCAACATGACACAATACACCTCATTTAAAATACCTAGCACTCAATTCTAGAAAATATTATACATCTTGGGAAGTATATCTGAACTATTTAAAATCTTTCTAAGGAAATAGACATTGAATGGACACGTGATTTGTCCTTGAGTGGTTCACATGTATTAACAAATCTACACACAAAAATGACAGCATGATTCAAGCTGCTGAATGAAGATTCTAGATCAAGCACCTGGAAGTATTAATCAGCTCCAGGATGCTAACGGGTATTTCAGCTGCCACTTGATTTCACACTGGGACAGAATACAAAAAGTGATGTTTTCTCTGCCTCTCTTTTTCTTTTTCCTTCCAGTTTTTATGGGAATGAACTAAAGGAGGTGCAGTGCACTCTAACTGTCCTAACTAGCACTGTACTGGATACCATAGGCCGCGTGGACTTTATAAAACAGACATAGCTTTTAATACTCAAATTTAACGTGTAAGGAAAACAAGCTCTGCCAAAATCCGTGATTGACAAGAAACTTACTGTACCTCTACAATGAAGGCTTTTCTTTCAGATTCACTTTCTATCTGTTTAATGGCTACATCCTTAGCTCGCCATTTTGCC
>JAOWBP010001760.1:61958048-61971773 GCA_028571105.1 Tragopan temminckii | reverse complement strand
TAGGTCTATAAAAACCCTGGACTCTGTTAGGAATAAAGGTGCTTTTATCACTCATTTTGGGTCGGTTATGCTTCCCCACGCGCTGGACAGCTGAGGAATTCTGCGGCAATGTTTAAGATAGGCAGTAGGTCATATGCTAAGCAGAAAGTAAATCTCTGTGGCCAGATGAATGGACATGAGATGTTTAGTCCTAATGTCTGGGTATCTTACCTAAAATGTAATGAGCTCATACGGCTTAGATTTCAAGCAGGTTTGTTGAGAACAGACAGAAGTGTGCATTCACTATCATAGCCCTCTGCCAAATTTTGGGTTCCAGCTCTCTTAAAATTATCCAGTGTGACAACTGTAAGAGTTCTTTTTTTTTTTTTTAAGAAGAGCAAGCTATGAGTATTTTCCTCTGACCTAATTAAGAAAAAAAGCCAGGTTATTTTTTTTTGAAAGAGGAAACTTCACATTGTGTCATACTTTCAATAGCCACATTGTGGCTGTTTTTTTTGTGTTTTTGTGTTTTTTTTTTTATTATTATTATTGTTTTTGTTAAAGTATCTAAGTTTAAGCAATGGAAGAATGATGATAGAAAGAAGTGTTGGATAGTGTTGGATGGTCTCAACAATTGGCATATCTACAAGAAGAAAGGTTCCCTTCTAGCTGTAAATGCAGGAATAATTTATATTTTTTACAAGGCTGATTTTTTTTTGGTATTTATATATATATATATATATTTTTTTAATAATCTTCATGGCCCTTCTCTGTACCTGCTCCAGCAGTTCCACATCTTTCTTGTACTGGGGTCCCAGGCCTGGAGGAGGCTTCACGAGTGCAGAGTAGAGAGATAAAATCACTTCACTTTCTCTGCTGACCACCTCTTTTTTCATGCAGCCCAGGATGATGTTGTCCTTCCAGGCTGCAAGAACACATTGCTTGCTCATGTCCAGCATTTTGTCCACCAGGACCTTCAAGTTCTTTTCCACAGTGCTGCTCTCAACGTATATCTGGAACTACCCCACACACGTGCAATTCCTTGCACTTGGGCTTGTTGATCTGCATTAGGTTCATGTGAACCAACTACTCAAGCTTGTCCCCTTGCCATCTCTTTGGATGGCATCTCTTCCTTCTAATGTATCAGCTGTACCACTCAGCTTAGTGACAGCAAACATGCTGAGGGTACACTTGGTCTCTCTGCCTAGTTCATTGGTAAAGATGTTAAAGAGCACTGATACTAACGTGGACCCCTGGGGGACACATCTCATCAGTAGTCTTTACCTGGGCATGTTGACCTACATTTTCAGCTACAGATGTCCAAAACCCTCTGACTGTGACCATCCAACCTTCTTGCTCCTCTGAGAATACTATGAAACTTCTCTGGGCAATCTGTTACATTTCTTGGTTAGTTCTGCTGTTGAAAAGTGTTTCCTGATGTTCAGATGGAACCTGAACCTCACTCCCCTGTGTTTCTGTTTATTCCCATTGCCTCTCATTCTGTCACTGGGCACCACTAAGACTATTCTTTTTGTATTTTGACAACTTTTGCAACGCAGCACAGAGACGTCTTCTGCTGAATACTTCATGATAGCACCCCCAGTGTGCTTTATGTTTTCTCCTTTTCCTTTCTGCAAAGACTTTCCCACTCTACATAAAATCTTCTGAAAGGCTGTGAATTTATTCAAATTCCCTGAATTGAGGTATGCCTTTCATTTGTAAAGAAAAGTATGCATTAAGAAAAAAAAAAAAGCTTTGCAGAATAAATGCATAAGCGCAAGTATATGCGAGGAACTGTGTTCACTTTGGTAAAAGGAAAAAAAAAAAGATTCTCTTATATGAATGTTACAGGAGCTCAGGTAGTCTCATTTGTTCTTGAAGTGTATTCTGCCTCTTAATCTGCAGCATGTTAGATCTCAAAGCTTTTCAGCAGCTTAAACCACCCAGAGAGCAAGGAAAGAGTTGTAATGTAGCCACTGTACACTAAGGGTGATAAAAAGGTGAGAGATGATCTAGATGGAGTCCCACAACTGAATTAACATTTTCCCAGGAGCTGGGATGGCTGACTGGCTAAGTGGCTTGTGGGAAAAAGGATGCTAAAGAATTAACATGCAGGGGATAAAAGTCTCATGGCAATAGACTGGCTGATCTTCATTTAAGAGGCCTGAAAGACATGGTACTTGAAGTTTCCAATAGGAGATATTTTAGAGAAAGGCAGTGTTACCAGGTAACTATAAAATAAAGAAGGTATTTTTGAAAGGTGCAAAGTAATCCAGGTAATAAAATACATGGTCTGCTTTCAGAGAGCTTTAAAGCAAGGCTTTAAAACAAAGCTTGTAGGAGGGCATAATAAAGAGCATGGAGATACGTAGAATAAAATGTCACATCTTTTTTAATCAAGGGTGTATTATCTCAGATTAACAGAATACCATTTTTTATAAATTCTGTGATATTTTTAAGCATGAGGAATGGAATAGAACTATTCTATCTTGGTTATATTTGATTTATTGCCTTGTGGGAAATTATTAATTAAGCTGAGAATGATAAGAATCATTAAAAGAACTGAAAGTAGGTAAGGAGAGTATAGGAGCAGTCAGAGGACAGTGGGGACTATAAAAAGGGAAGTACTGGAATGGAAAGAAGTTACTAATAGATTTTTTTAAGATTGAATTTTGAGATCAACCTTGTTAATCTTAATAATTTCATTAATGATGTTGACAGAAGAATTAGGAGAGTGACATACTTTCTGGTGACACAAGTTTAGACAGCAGAGTTAATGAAGGGGAGGATAAGAATATCAAATGGGAAAAATTAGATGACTCTGAGGACAAGAGAAATAGAAGTGACTAATATTTAAAATATTAGAGAACGACTTCATGAATTGACTTGAGGACTCATAGCATCTAGTTATCGTGTAAGAGACATACTGGGAAAAGATGAAGAGTACAGCTTGCACATTTTAACACATTTTAGGAGGACTATGAGTACTGTAAGTAATGTGCTTGGAAAAAAAAAAAGAAAGCATTTATATATCTTGTATGATATACCCGATAAAGCTATAGGTTATATGAGACCTCATTTGAAAGCCTCTACAGTATTGGTTGTCTGCATTCCAAGAAAAATGCATTATGGCCAAAGCAGTTGAAGAGAAAAGCTACTAAGATGGCCAAGATAAGAGAGGACTTACCACGGAAGGGAAAATAAAACAACTTGGCATGCTTAACCCTGCAAAACAGAGAGGATATATGTTGCCTCTTTTGAAAGAGATTGGAAAGATAAAGATATTGGGAAGGTAAACAGCACTGATGGAAAAGTGATGTTCAGGCAACAGGAAACTTTCTTTGGCATAAGAATGCTGTTAATGCATGTAAATTAGAAAGCTGAAACAGCTTTCTTGCCATCAGGGCCAAAGTTGCTTATCTGTCTGGTGCCTGCTCAGTGAAATCATTTACTTGACATAACTACCTGTGAGAGCAGCAAGCAATATTCATTGCCTAGGGAGGTCTTTTTCAATCTTACGTTGGCCAAATTAATGCTATTAAAAGTGTAAATAATGTAATGAATTCTAATCATGGTCTTTTTTTTTTTTTTTTTTTTTTTGGCTGAGTGTACCTTGAAATGAACTGGTACATTCATGATTTGAAAAAAATACATTTTAAATAGATGTATGAGAATAAGGCCTTGTTTTGAAGTGCAAGATGAAGTTTGGAGAGAGGATTTTAATGTTTTGGGTTTTTTTATCCTGAAGAAGGAGTATCAATCTCTTTTTTCCATCTGTTTAAACTTTGGACTCATGAGTTGGGAGGAGGGAGTTCTTGCAAGTATGACTTTCAATTTATATTACAAAAGAGAGATGTCAGCCCTCTGTGTTTTGGGCAAGACACTAGAGTGTATGGAGTGCCACAATGTACTGGAATAACCTGTTGCACAGGAATTAAACAATTCAACAAGAATGGCTCATACAGTGGTAATTTATCTCTTGTTGGTCAATCTAGGACACAATTTGTTATTTCTTTCATGCAAAAGCCTTAAACCAGAACATATAAGATAAGCAATTAAAAACCTGAAAATAAAAGCATGCAGATGTTTCTGTTCAGTGACTGATTTGTCAAGCTGATAAGCTTGTACTGATAAGCTTATATCACGATGGAGTGGAGCTGCAGTTGCAAAGCCACTCTGGTAGCTATGTGGCACACTGCAGCTATTCTTCTCTTTTATCCTGGAACTAGGTGCACCAAAATGCAAAGTAATACCTCTACAGAAATTGCTTTGTTCTGAGGTCAGATAGATCCAATTTTCAAAGCCATTTAATTATCTATTCATTTATCTTGATGAAACGTAGAGGCTAACATCCTCTAGGGAATCTAAATCTGTTTCACTTGGGCCCCACTAGTGAAGAGGAAGGAATATGAATGTAAAAAATTTTAATATGTAGATCTCATGATTAGGGGTGAAAAAGCAAATATAACTGATGCCTGTATTCATAGACAACTTAAAATGTTAACTTTGAGACTTGCATGTTTTTTCTCTGAGAAAGTCACTTGACCTCCCAGACCTGAAAGTTAGGCATCTAGTTTCCAAGTACCATTAGTAAAGAGAGAGAGGCATCTTCAGAAGGTATCCTTCCCATCTACCATATACATTTTTGTTAGAATGTGACGACCTACTGTTTGGAGATATGCCTTTCTCTACTGGCTGCACATGGAGCTTGCACGACAAACTTAGACACCTGGGGCTTGATTCCACTTTCCACCCCATAGCTATCTTAGTGACTTTGGAGGCCCCCAGAGGTTTCTGAGGCCTCTGCATGGGGCTGGTAAATGTGGCACAGAGCACCAGTTGAAGAACTAGGAAGCATATCCTGGGGAATTTCTTTCTGTTAATAAGAGGTTTTCCACAGCATGGATGCAGCAAGGTTGAAACTTTCTTTATCTACAGCAAAAATAAAAACAAATATTCCCCTCATTCTCAGGACAACACAAAATTGAAAGTTACTATACACACTTTGGCACTGTTCGTTCCAATTAAGCCTGACTGGCAGTATACAGTACAGAATACCTCAAAATGTCATTAGGAGCAAGAGTTAAAGAGTGCTGCAGAGATGTGTATAAAAAGTTATTTTTAAAAGTGTGAAAGTTTCATTTAATAGAGCTCTTAAAATATGACAACTGTGTGACTGTTTCTCCTGACTGCCAGCAATTACTTAATCATACAAATTTCTTTCACTGTGTAAAAGAAATGGAGAAAAGCAGGTGATAGTTCCCTTTGGGCAAGAGAATTTGATAACCTTATTTCTTCAAATGTACTCTGGAATATTACTGTCTCTAATCGCTACATCAGTTACAGAAAAGCAATAAGAGAAGTTGTCTCAAGGAGTCTGGTGTTAGTTTGTTTATGTCATAGCCTTTAAGTTTATGAAGCGTTTTGTGGGGGCAGAATTCGACATGCCTGAGACAACTGTTCTCTTGATTCAGTGTAACTAGAGAAATAAATTTGCAGCAAATGGAAGTCAAGAAAGGAATCCAGGCAAATATAAAAGGAGTCATTTTTCTTCCAGGAAGTTTTCACATTAGACTTCTGAAGGAGTTTGACTGGAACATGGCTTCTTCAAAACAAGTAATTTAACTCTGGGAGAAGTCATGCATCACGTATGTTGCTGGTGCCTGGGTCTGTTTCATTCATCATAGTTAGAATTTTATGCTTATATTATAGTTATTTCCTGAAACTAACTGCTCTGTGAAAGAAATCTATACTGAGGCTGTTTTTATTTCCCCACAAGGTGGTACTGTGGTACTGACTAGAGAAGTCTTGTTTCAGCGAGGGTTGATTTATTTCTGCAACACTTCTGCAAATGTTTTGAAGACAGATTTTTGTCTGTGAAGGAGACAGTTCCGGCGTTACAATCAAATTTCTTAGTGGAATGCTCTTAAGGCTCTCTCCTCTCCCTCTCTCTCTCTCTTTTTTTTTTCTTTTTTTTTTTTTGGTGTGCTTTCTTCTCCTAACTTTTCTGTCTCATTAGAATTAGAATTTCTTGCAAGTTCAGATTTCCAGAAAAGCTCTGTTTTGGATTTTTTCACTGTTAATTTATTTATTTTAAAAAATCTATTCAAGCTGTTTCAGTCTCCTTTATTTTTCAAACCAAAACAACAACATCTGCATAGTTATTCAGAAATTCATCTTTTTTTTTCTTGTCCTTTAGTTACATGTAAGTAAAAACAAGCACACACAATTAATTATAAAAATGAAAGAGTACTTTAAAAATGTTAAATATTCAGAAGGATACTTTCTTTTTTTTTCCCTGGAAGCAGACCTAACCACTATCAAACACAGAAATGAAACATAATTAATTGCTTAGATTGAACTCTGCAGCAGTACGTGGAGTTCTTCCTGCTGCTTGTGGAGCCTGTAATTTCTGTAATTTCTGTCACAAACATTTGTGCACCCACCATCATATTTGAGAAGCTAAATAATTTCAGTGCTTGTATCCATACAGGTACACTACTGTAGTTTATAGTTTATATTAGAAAATTGTATAAGGCGAGGGTAGATGCCTGAGCACTAGTGTGGGGATGTGCATGCTGTTAAATGCTCAGCATAGTCACTGGCCAAGGCCAAGGCCCAGAACACCAAGTACTCAGAGATTGCCTGGGTTTGGCGTTGGCCTGTGCTTTACCAGGTAAGAGTTTAAAAGTCATATAGTTTTCTATACAGTTTCTGTGTACTCCTCCCGAATGGAAGCAAAACATTCGTGAGCTGAATGTGACTGTTACCTTTCAGACTGTCCTTTCGAATAGTGTCTTGCTCCAGATTCTTGTGCTTCATGGCTATCAAGGGACTACAACGTGCTTCAGACATGTGATAGAGACCCCAAGGAAGTCATGAATTAAGGGTGTGTACCCTTATGGTACCACATAATCCTTTATCAAGACAGAGTGCCACGAGTCCACAAGCAGTCTAGGAGGCCTTGTTTTCTGAGGTTCACAACCTCCTTTCATGGCTTCTAGGCCAGAGGATAGAACTGGTACTGCTGGGGTGAAAATGAGACACAAGGTACAGCTTGTTTTCAGAACTTATGACTTTGCAACGCTTATGCGAGGAAGTAGGAGTCATGGGACTAGCAGATAGGGGATAAAAGAAGATCTAAAGGAAGACCTAAATTCCCCTGCAAGTTCATGTTTGTAAAGCAGTGGGATACAAGTTTGTGATGTCAGTTGGGTCTCTGTTGTCCATATTATGGTCATATTATTATGCTAGATGTAATATGGGAGCAAGATAGGAAGGGCTACACAAGATATTTATACTCAAATGTTCTGTATGCACTGGAGATGGGAACACCTTCTTTGCACATCATATCATAAGCAGAGAATTTCTGTATGGCTAGATCTTCTCAAAGCATAAATCTGTGGTCCATTAAATGCCTGTACACTCCATCTGGAAAATGATCTAACAGAACCATGCATCTTCAGCTTTTGTCTCAGTTTTTGGCTGATCTCCATCTGCTACTGTTCTTTCTCTCTACTACTTTGCTTTATTACAAAAAAAGTCCCCTGAATCATGGGGCTTTCTTGCAAATGTACATGATTAAAATAATACTTTTTGTGGGTTCTTTTAGATTTCTGTTTTCTTTTTGTCATGATGAAGGCAATTCAAAATATTAATTCTATGTGGGAGAAAAATATATGCAATGCCCTGGAAAGGTGTTCTGGACCTAGAAGCAATGTCTTATATGTGTTTGAAAGAGGTCCATCTACCAAGAAGAATAAGGCTTTAAAAACTGCAGGATGGGAGAAATATGCTGGAAGGAATCACGCTGAACTGGTTTGCCAGTAGTACATAGATAGCATTGCTGGTGGGGATGTTTAATAACATGGATATGGTTCTTGTTTCCAGGACTTAGAGCTTGTAAAAAGAAGGTGAGAAGAGATTAAATGTTCCTCTAACATCATTTTTTTTTCATGTCAGGATTTGCTGTGGTTACCACAACTTATCTTTGCTGGAGGAAAAGTGAGCTACATCGCTACAAGAAGGAAATGGGAGTGCCTGTATAGCCTGTAAACTGGGAATCTTGTTTCCCAGGACACTAGATCCTGGTAACAATATTGCTTTGTTATAAAAATGCACTTCAGAGATTAAACTGAAGCAATACAAGACAACTTTAAGGATCATACTGCTGAAAGCAGGGGAATATCACACAAAGAATAGCAACGGATACTGAGAATATTTGCCCTGTGGCTTCCAGCTTTTGTTTCTTTCTTAAATAATCCTTCTCTGAAGTCAAAGAAAACTATTAAGCTGGACTCACCCCTTCACAGGCCAGACTCAGCACGCTTGCATTCTGAAACATCTGCAGACTCTGACGTAAAGCAACTAGAAACCCTCGTGTTTTATGAGCCATTTTGGGCTTTAGGGAACCTCTACTAAAGCACAGCTTTGGTATTACAGAAAGAAAATTAAGAATTGCTGATTTGAGATGGCCACCAAAGGGGATTGCTGGATTTTAGAGTATTTTAGGAGTGCACTGAAGAGGTAATAGAGCTGAGAAAATGACCTTTCAAAAATCTCTTATTCTCCTTTAATTTCTCTGTCAGTTGCTTTTGCCAGGTTTGTCTACATGATGCTTTTTGAGAGAAACAGCTGATCCTTGAAGCTTAGGAGTCATGTACTTTCCACTTCTATTGTTATGTTATGATATTATTATTTTTTTTAATAAGAATTCAAACATATATTCTAGTCACCAACTGAAGAATGGATGCTGGTTTATCTAATAAATGATATAAATTGCTGGTCTGTTCTATCTGGACAAAAGAAATGAAAAAGACCTCAGATAAAAGCCTTTCTTTATTAAAGAGCCAAAGACATTTTAGATCTCATTTGGCCTTCATGCCCTACTCATTCCTCCTCTCTTTATCAAGTAGTGCTTTGCTGATACAGTTATTATCCTTCTCAGCTACTCTAAACATATATTATTAATTTTGCATTTGTCTTTCTACCTCCAGCCGTTTCAATGGTAAACTCACTGAAATCCTGCAAGGCTATATGCCCCAGGAACAACCTACATGTTTCTTATCTGAGTGTATGCAGTCTGAATGGCCCATTTGAGCCATTCCTTTCTGTCTCTGTTTGCTCCCTTGGCTTCTCCTTTTTCCTTGCTTTGCCTCACCATCTGCATCCCTTCTTTTCTTGTTTTAGGAAAATCAATTTGTCCCCATTTAATGAATATTTTGCAAAAATTCAAGGAAATAGGAGCTTACATTTAGAATTGAATCCCACCTGCGAGAAGTTTCAAGACCTAGATTGAGATAAGTCAGGGAATGTCAATTTTCATGCTACAATCTGTTTTTTGTTTGTTTGTTTTCGTACCATCCAACATAGTTTGTCTAGGCTACTGTAGTGATCATACTGACTACTTTTAAAATCCTTGGATTCATCTTTAGAGGCTCACTTAAATAACCCCACACTTCAAACAATTACTTCTCTATTTCTCTCTGCATTAATAATCCCCTCACAGTCTCTTTGCTGCAGTGTTGTTTCATCTCGTGTTTGTTTGTCCTAGCTAATTTAGATATTAAGTCCTTGGTGACTGACGATGTGTCTATCTATGCAAAGCACACTTAAATAAATAAATTTAATAATAATTAATAATAAATACTCCAGCTGAAAGCAATGCATCTGAGCTAGCAAGGACAACAGTGACATTGATGTATGCCATCTCAGCAGCAGCATTTGCTGTTCCTCTGCCACAGCTCCTAGAGTTAATGGCTGCTGCACTCTGAGCAATGTAAGGTCTCCCTTTTGCAGTTCTCCTGATCAGAGGGCTGCTCTACCAGCTCTGCTTTGATCCTTGCCATCAGATAGTTTGAAATCCAACCTTCTGGGCTAGTACTCTCCTAAAGGTGGTAAAGAAATTGGAGGAGAGCATGGAATCAGGTTTGGGGGACAGGATCTTGCAAGTCTCTGACATCTCCCCAAAATCCCTATTCACAACTAGTGCTCGTCTCTTACAGGCAATCAAATTTTTGCATATTCACATCAGTGTGATGCTGAACAGATTGTTTATTTTTAATAATAATATGTTTTTTTCTTTTTGCTTCAGTTCCCTACATTTAAAAGGCTTGCAAAGAAAGCAAGCGTTTTTGTGAAACAGGCTATGTAAACAGAATCATTGAAGCTGCAGGAAAGAATTCATGTGGTGTGCACTAACAATTGTCTAAGCTAGAACACTATTTAATCTGTTATTCCTGGTGGGCAATACCTTGTAGAAAAATAATATTATTACAGATATAATCTTTCAGTTAGTAATAAAAACTCAGGAGTGGTCTGGCATAGAAAGTGGAGAACTGACTCCTTCCTGAACAGAGGCAAACTGGGCAAAAGCTGTCCTTTATCTGTCTGCCTGAAGAATTATGACTTCTGATAGAAGAAAGTTAGTCACACTATATACTGCCTTTATATTTTATTATGGGAAGAAGTGATTATTTTGCATACACTGGAACTGCAGTAAACGTCAGGAAAAGAGTAGCTGAATAATGAGTAGCAAAAGCTGAAGAATTATTGTAATTTCTATTATCCATCTGAATATAAAAATTGTGATCAGAGATGGTATCCTCTATAATGTTTCTACAGTAGGAGTGGTTTTATTCCTTATACTCCCATCAAACCAGAATATTTGGGTGTGATACATTTACTGCTATGAGTAACATTTGTCCCTAGTCTCTTCCCCCATTTCACGCCTGGGGAAGAGAAGTGAGTGGCTGTGTGCTTTGGTGTTTGTAGAATGCTTTTCATTCTTACATAAAGCATAATTTCACCTTTGAGGGCAAGATGGGATGACTTGTAGGATTGGTTCCACAGACTCGATCCCAAGGCAGTTATTTTCTTCTTACTGTGCAAGGCTTCATTGCAAGAGAGCTTTCTGAGGTTCTTTGGATACAAAGACTGCAATCTTGAGCTGACTCAATACTTTGTGGAATCAGTGGGGAAAGTAATATGATTTGTTTTCTGTAATCAGCTAGTAGGTGTCTCTGAAGGTCTGATTGCTTCATGTTCAAATAAAATGCACTGTTACAATCCAGATGGGAGTTAATGAAAGCATATATAACTAAGGCGGACTTGCTTAGGACAGTGTCTTTTAACCAATCAGAGATAAAAGAAAGCATTATTGATGGTTACGGCTCCTTGGGAGCTCAGTGAGAATGAGAAATCCAAACCTAAATTAAATACTGTAGGCTGGCAGTGTCAAAGAGAGGTTATTACACAATGACTATAAACTTTCTAAAGTGTGCTCCACAGCCTCCAACATAATCTCTGTGTTTCTCAAGTTCTAGACTGTCCAGTGATTTTTCAAATATGATTCACTTTTGGCTCATTTAGTGTATTTGCCCTCTCCTTCTCCCTAGATTTTCCCTTAACAGTAGCAAAGAGTTTGCCACCTATGGGATATTTTATACTTTACAGTGTACATTATTATTATTATTATTATTATTATTATTATTATTATTATTATTATTATACGTACTATGCTTTACCAGTTTGGGGATTCAGTCCGTGGTCTTAGTCATTGCTCATGTGCAGCTGTTATTTGAGCAAAGTTGGGGGATAATTTAGGCTATGCAGCACTGCATGTCATCCCTGGATTCTTGTCATCTGTCCCTATCATCTGAACTCCCCATTTCATGGCTGCATGCAGATGCTGACAAGGCTGTAAGAGAAAAATGTTTCTTGCAGGAGTATGTTTTTAAGAAGTCAGTTGATAGACAAGTGATTTCTTGTTACTACTTGTTAGGTGCTTCTAACCATGAAAGAGGCAACTATTTTAGCCTGTTCTTCATAATGACTTTCTCTTCCAGGCAGGATGGCAATACTTGTCAGCCCCATTCACAGGTAACATTTGCAGCTTATCTCTGAGTGTAATGGAGATCCTACGCTCACTATAATGAAGATCCTACAAGCTTTCTGTGAAGCAGACAGATATTACATAGTGATCTTTCGATTTTTATTTCTTTTGAAAGCTGTGTATCAAGTCAGTGTGACTGAGACTCATCTGCTCAAGCAGGTTTGGAGCTGATCTGATAAATTAGGGAATAAAACTAAGAGTGTGATTTGTCTTGTACCAAAGCAGATACCTTAGACATAGAAGAGGTACTGAGACTTGAAAGTCTCAAAATTAGTGACCTATTCATGCCAGGGAACAGGATGTTTGGGCTTAGGGGATAAAAGATGAATATTTATGGATTTATTCATTATTATAAAGAGGAATATCAGTAATCAATATTTTCATATTCCGGTTTTGATGTACTTTACAGGAATTTAATTTGTTATCATTTGACTTCCTCCCCCTCACTCCCCCACCTCCCCTTTCTTTTTTTTTTTTGGGAAAGGAGGGACAGGATTCCTTCCTTTCCAATTTGATTGTGATTTCAATCCATATCTTTTAAATGGCAATTCTACCCAGGGATCCCTTAGAATGAATGAACTGAAACAGAGAAATAAGCTACTCAAATAAATGCAGTGGATTTGATGCAGGGCTAACTGGATGTTATTTTATGAGCAATACAGAAGGTCAGATCAGATGATTCAGTAGTCCCTTCTAGCCTCAAAATCTATTAAAAAGCTGAACAAGTTCATTAAAAATGTAATAGCATTTTACAGAAATTACTCTAAAACCCCTAAGAATTAAGCAATAGTCATTAATAGCCTTTTTATGACGTTTTCACTGAATACTTCTAGAGCAACAAATCCTACCAAGAGGGATATATTTCTCTTTAAATTGGTGATGTGATGGGGAAAAAAAGTCCTCCCTTGAACAATCAGCCCGGGTATAACAAGAGAGCTTATTTTCTAGTGTGAATGCCTCATATGCATTTGTAAGTAGCAAGAGCAGTAATTTAGAAATGAGAGGGGGATCTCATTGGAACATGAATTTTCAAAGCACCACTGTATGTATCATTTATACAACCCTTGGCTCTGACCGCTGTGTGCAAATGCATAAGCCAGTGTGTGTGGGCAGTGTGAGTCATTCAGTTTTCCTGCTATATAATAATACAAAAACAAATGGTGTTGAAGCTAGCATTTAGGTCTAGGGAAGGAAGCTGTGATAATGCCATGAATCCTTGCACTCAGGGGCTAGCAGTGATGACATGCAAAGCTGACACATTGACAGGCAGACTTTTTTTTTGAAGGGATATTGAAATGAGTATCAGACATACTTTGGTCTCTCTGAAAGTAATGCCTCCCATTTATTTCCATGGAAATGACAACAGATACAAAGAGCACAATAACAAGGTTTGATAGAGCAAATTCTCAGCTACAGAGCACTATTTTTCAACATTTCACCACATATGCACCCCACAATGCAATTTCACCAGCAATGAACAAGAGCCTGCATGCCACATCATCAAAATCTTCACCAGAAGAAATGACCCACTGTCACTTTCACCACTGCTGAAATGCACCACCCACTGCCTCACTGTGCTCACATGCACAGGTTGGTCTCCATAAATGTTCAGCAAGCATGGATGAAAGTCAACGGGCTCCATTTTTTTGAATCATTCAGCAAGTGTCAATGAATGCCAGTGAATGCCACCTCTTCCATATGAAGTAATCCGTGACACACCTTTTCTTCATACGCATTTCCATGTCAGATGCCATTGTGTCAGACTACCCCTCCACTGCCATCTGTCACATGGCAACAAAATGTAATGGAATACTGGTGGGAAGGTTCTACCTCTACTGCCATACCACCAACAT
>JAOWBP010001760.1:61932529-61957948 GCA_028571105.1 Tragopan temminckii | reverse complement strand
GCCATCTGTCACATGGCAACAAAATGTAATGGAATACTGGTGGGAAGGTTCTACCTCTACTGCCATACCACCAACATCCACCTCTGATGTTGTATGCCACCATAGTAAAATAGGAGCATTACTTTTAGAGCATCCCATATATTTATTTGATCTTATTTGTGTCTCTTACTCCTGCACCCCAACTAATAAGTTTACAAATGTGGAAGATGCTTTAAAACATAGTAACTGAAATGTACAGGAATTAAACACATTTGAAAACAAGTTAACTCATCCTGGTTAATATCACAGGTTCCTGGCCTTTCTTCCTTCCTCCTGTTCTCCTCAGTTATATCTGTTTCATATTTTAATGTAATATATTGTACCGTAGAGACAGAAGATTCAATTAATGCTAGTGAAAAAGAATGGAAACTCAGAAGTGCTGAAACATCACGTGCCTTCCAGGGTTCCCCCTGGCCAAATGTGTCTGAAGAACTTCCCCTCATAGAATACAGCTTCTGTGTCATGCCTAGTAAGAGTTATGATTAAATGTCCCTTAATGTAGTTAAGTAATTGCTCTATGCACACAAACATGTTTCATGTGAAAAAAAAATGCTTTGTATTGCTTTTATTAGCATTATTGCATACAAACAATTGCTTTTACAAATTTTACTTATGGTGAGATGGAGAAAATGAAGTGTGGAAAGAGAAGATTATTTCTATAATTTTTAATAAAAAGGCAATCAAATTCAGGTTTACATTCTGGTTAGAGATAGTGTGATGGTCCAAATTAAGAGAATTGAGAATGATGACTATCAAAAATGAGGTATTAAATAGACAGGGAAAGAATCAAGCCTCTAATTCCATTACAGTATTCACAGATGATAGAAAGTAGCAAATTCAGTGGCATAGAAAACACTGACATGTTGACTCTAGAGAAACGTCAAAGCCATTTGCATGACTAAAATAATAATTTTGATGGCAGAAGTTCTGTATGTAAAATTGGCTCAAGAAAGGGTTGCTGACCTTCTCAAGACTCAGAAAAAGTTGGGCTCAGAAGTGCTCTAAGGGTAAAGCGTTATTTTTAGGAGACTCTGAACACTAGTAAAAGGCAAGTATACTTAGTAATGTGCTGGTTGGTGGTGATGCTCAGTGATGTAAAGAGAAATATGGAAGAGCTGATTCAGTCATAATTTTTTCCTCTATTTAGAAAGGACCATTAAGGCAATGTCCACAGATCCTTCCCAGCTCTGCTTGCATCAGAGTAGTGTAAATATTCCTGTGAGATTTTAGTCCAGAATGGAACACAAATTGTGGCAGGGTTGAAGACTGTTTATTGTTGCTGAAACAGTAAGATACAAATTAATGAAGAAAGTAGTGGCAACAAAATGCTGCCGGTCACAATTTGTGATACAAAATTAAAGTAGACAGCCCAAAGGAGTTAGTGACAATAAGTAAATAACATTTACAAATATGCTGGAGGAAAAAGAAAAAAAAGGCAAAAACAAGAGAAGCAGTCAGTCTTTCAATAGATGACAAGGGCAGTAAAAAACAGAAGGATGAGGTTTTGCACAATTCTCTTATCTTTCCGTCCTTGTTCTCACTCATGCATTCTACACTGAAAATGGGATCCTCTCATGTCTAATGGGAAGGGATGTATAGTATAAGGGAAATAACAAGAACAGGCATATTGCAGTGCCTTCACTGCAGCTTGTGGGAGCTTATGCAGGGAGCACTAAATCTTCAACCTTGCAACAAGGCTCAGCCCAGATGTCTGCCATGGCTCACAGCACTGTGGGCAAATCCTGCCTTTCCTGCACTGTCTTCAGATCCATCTCCTCCATCTTCGCACACCATCTCAGTCCTGGCATAAATGAAGACTTCACAGCTCTGTGTTGTGATTTAGACCTGGACATGTCCGGGTGAAGCAGCTCTCTGTCTTCCTTCTGCTTCTATACTGATTCTTCAGCTAAGGGTTTATCTGTCATGTGAACTGACACAAAGGAGTTCAGTTGCAGAAGCTGCTGGCATAACATGCAATTACATGGTTGTAGACTGTGGGGCTCTATTTAGTAATCAAATCTTTGCTTTTCTCCACGTGTAACAGGGAAGAATATGAAGTAAACTTCAAGAAATTTTGCCTTCCCTGGAGGATTAATGGCTGAATAGGGGAGCAGCACTCCCCACGTCTTACATTAGGCATGTGCTGCATCTGTATGGGAAGAAAACTGGAAAGATTTATGGAAAGAAGGTAGTGAGAGCTTGACAAATAGGGAAATTGCCCCATAGAAGACCTCTGCATTTCTCAGATTGCCTTCCTCAGGGCTGAAATAGCCTCTGGAGCTGGTCGGCAGGGACTTGTAAATGGACAATGCTGTAGAAGTGGAACAAGTGGAAGTATGGTTGTCATCTTCCTGAGTCCATTAGCCACTCCTCACCCGAGAAAAGTGGGATGGAAGAGGAATTTTAGGGGAACTCCTAATGAAGAACACATTTGCACTGACTGTGCACTGAAAGCTGGCTTGGTGTGGAAGAGGAGCCCCAGCAGGCCATCAGCCTGCAAAGCTGAGTGTCACCCAGTGCTGGGCTTGGTGGACCAAGCCAGGCCCTGCACACAGGGCTGGATCCCCTCACTGTGTCAGGAGAGAGCAACTCAGAGTCCCCATGAGAAGCCCCAGGAGCCACAGCCAGCTGGGACAGAAACTGGCTGCCTGAGTCATTTGGAGTTATTTGGCCCCCAATTTCCAATGCTCAGACTTCTTGGTTGCTATGTCCACACTGAGATTGCCAGCTCTGAGGTCTGGGACAGCCATAGGAACCCACTGAGAGAGCAACATTGAGGAGAACAGTGAGTGACTGTAGTTGGTAACTGCTTGTGCCTGTGTGGACTGACTGACTCACTGTGGCTTCCCTCACATTCACTTAACTTGACACTCAGAATACTTAGCAAGTAAAACCTGCAAAACCCTGCAGTGGATTAACTGCTGCAGTGTGATTTTCCACCTCTGAAGTAATTATCAGCCATTGCTAGTTATTCATTTAGATAAATACATTATGTATATATATATATATATATATATATATATATTTTTTTTTTTTTTCCCTGAACATGCTACAGAAGCTCTTATTTGAAAATGCATTTATGTTCTTTGATGATGTGTTCAGAACATCTGTCACATAAGCACTGCTTCTGTCTGTTTATAGAAAAAATGCGATGTAGATGGAGGACTACAGTGAAACACAGTGAAATTCCCAAACCAGTGCCACCGAGCAGGACTGAAAGCGCATACTTAACATAAAAAACAAACAATCATCAACAGCAACAAAAACAGCAGCAAAAAAAAAAAAAAAAAATTAAAAAAATGCAAAGAATCTCAACAAACCCCCAAACATGTCACATGTAGTATACAATATGGAATATAGTAAAATTAATCTCTCTCTCGGAATCTTAATTCGGGTCTCCTGATTTCTGTGTGTTTAGCACTGTCAGACTATGTGTTGTGACAACGATCTTTCCCCATTAATTTGCTATTTAATTGCAAATACAGAGCACTCTTTTTGTTTTATTTGTTTACTTTTTATTTACAGTGCTCCTGCTTTGCCAGAGGCGTGTTAAATTATTAACAGGTTATGTCCATGTTCACAGAAAGCTAAATTGAATCCAGTACAATGTGGGCTTATTAAAAGACTGGCTAACTGATTCACTTTGCCCACAGAACTTTGCACTATGGTCTGAAGTATTCCTTTTCCAATTAAATCTATTTATTTATTTTGATTTCTAGCAGTTGTGCTGTGTTCTTCTCAGTGGTATTTTTTTCTTCCACAGAAATGCTCTCTATTTTTGCAGGAGTCAAACTGCATGTTTAATTGGTTATTTTAACACATCTAGTGCAGTATCTCTGTGCTTTAACAGGCCTATAATTTTTAAATGTAGGTCCATTATTTTCTGTGGCCTGAACATCGGCAAAATTCTCAAGTGTCTTGCTTCTCACTGGTGTCTCTGATTTCACATTAAAATCCCTCTTTGTCCCTCTTTAGTCCCTGCTGATGACCCTTATTAACCAGAAGGATTTCTTGAGCTGAAAAGCTTATCAGGTTAGAAAAGTACATGTTACAAAAATGTGATTTTGTCAGAACTGAAAGTAACCATTGGGATAAAGAAAGAAAAGGCCTATTGTGTTGCATGGGGCTGCATAAAAATAAAGATAAGTATGCTATAAGTTAGCTGATAATTTTTTTTTTGTCCGTTATAGTTAGGTGAAGCTTTAGGCAGAAGTAAATTTGTTTTAGACTGTTAAAAGGCATCTCCTTTATCTTGCTTAATGAGCACTCTGCTAAACTTTCAACCTGGTGAGTTAAGCCTTGTAGGTGGTGACATGAAGTTGATCTGCCTACTTTCCAGATGTGTTTGGAGGAAACTTTTAAACTCTTGACCCTCATTCTGCCCTACCTGCTGAAAGTGGATGTAATAGGTTCAGCAAGAAATAGCTATGTGAAAGTCAGTAAAATACCTTGCAGTGCTCATGCTGAATGCATTAGGCCAAATGGTGTTAGGTGGTGTGATGCCATGGGTTGGCAAGGGGAACTGTATTCATTGATGCTGGTTAGGACCTGATTTTCTGAGTTGGGCATCTTTCTTTCAGACTTTTTTTTCATTTAATCAGAACAATGCATGTAGTTTTGCTTTCTAGGAGTAAAGCTAATGAAACAGGGATGATTATAGTATGAACAGTCATGTATCTTAAATTCAGAGTGACATTCATGATATGCTAGCCATGGAAGGCAGAACTCCCTAGGAAGTGCTATGGATAGAGGACAAACACCACCTGTAGGTGTTTGCAGTGAATACTGAGTATGAAGAGGAAACTAGTATTCTCCATTGTTCAGTGATGAGGAAATACTTACTGGAATAATAATGTACCAGTAATGAAAACCTTCAAGAAGAATACTGAAAAAACAAGGAGACGTTACTATCACTGTCACAAACCTTTCATAAATATTGATCAGGGATAGTTTCAAGTCCCTAAACATAATGAAAATTTAGAGGTGCAAAAAGCTGGATGTATTTTAGATTTTCCAGGAGGAGATTAAGAATTGAACTGATTGCACTTACCTAAGGAAGATATCTACAGGGAAAGGTCTTCCATGTAGCGGAAAAACTGTAATGGTATCCAATAGTCAGAAAATAAGCTGGACAAATAAGATGAGTATTTCTAGTATTGAGGATGTTTTGTCCACAAAATAATTTACCTTGGAATATGATAGCTATTCAATTACCTGATCTCTTCAAATCAATAGTGGTTGTTTTTCTCAGGGATGAGCTGTAGCTCACAGAGATGTCATGGGTTTGATGCAGGAGTCACTTCTTATACATCTGTGGGGAAAAACATCAGGCTAAATGACCACATATCATATCACATAATTGTATTATCATATATCATATCATACCTTGTAGTTTTTAAATCAGTTATGCCATCTAGGCCAGCTGTACGTTTCGATTTCTGTTTTTAGCTGACCTATGGTTGAATATAAAAGTTCCATGCACAGTAGCCTATAAAATCAGAGGAGAGACAGAAGCATTTCTTGATAAAATTTAACTGCTAATATTTTGGCTTTTCCAAAGCAGTGAACATCAACTTTAAAACAAATGTACTTTGAATCCCTTCCTGTTGTCCAGACCAAGTGGTCAGCTGGCACATAGTAGCTAGGTTCAGGGTCCGTTGTGTGAATCAGCATTCAGATGCAAAGAAGACATTTTAACTCAGCCTTTACTCCATGAGAGTAGTTCAGCCTGAGAAGAATATACATGAGAATTTGTTTTTCTTCTATATTTAACACTTTATTCTTTCTAAAATATGTCGCCTTTCAAACAATACTATAAGGGAGGAAAGGAAATGGAAAAGACCAATCTTAAGAAGTGTTTTCTTCAAGAACATAAGTGAGGATTAAACTATCTGAACAAATAGAAGGCTGATGTTCTGTAACCTCAGATAGGAATAGAAGTGAACTGAAAGTACCTCCTTTGCAAAAGTATGTCATTACATTGCTTGCACTATTGAAAACATTCATTTCATTCAAAAGCTTTTTTACAATAACTTCATGAGAGTAAAGAGATGGCTGAGACACAGTTCCCATAAGCCATAATTGGAGAAACATAAATGTAACAATTATTATTCTGCTCTTGGAGTCTGCACAATTTCTTTCTCTCATCAAGGATTAAAATAATGAAAAAAATTACAATCATATCATCAGAGCACGTTTCATATTTTAATTCAGAGTTGGTGGGCTAATCCTGGCTGGGGTGTAACTCTAGTGAAGTTTATTGAAGTTGCTCCACAGAGGGATTAGATGTTATTTGTCTTCAGATGCCTCTGCTTTTCTCTCTGTTAAGATATCTTTATGTAGTCAGTCAGGCTTTTTAGCCTGAGTTGAAATATTGACTGCAATATTATTTTTATCAGTGCAAGTTGCAACTTACTTTTTATTTTGTTTCAGTAATATCTTTGTCATTTGACAACAAGCTGTGGTGGGTATGATAAGTTTCTGTTTAGGCTGCAAATGTGAGATGAATGTATACTCCCAGAGTAATCAGAAGTTGAACTCCAGTAATTATGATTAATACTGTTTGGAAATAAGTTGTGTTAATTTTAAGCTTAATGAAATTCCAATAGCCAATTTTACACTAAAAATTATCTCTGCAACATCTTGAAGCAGCCTCCATTTATGATGAATGCATTCACATCACAGTGCTCTTATTTGCAAGGAGATCACTTAATTTTGCTGTGGATTGCAATTTATGGCAACGGTACAGAACCTTGCACCCCTCCTTTCCAAATGGCTAATACATGTTTTTTTTTTTTTTTTTTGGTTTGCAAGTAAACCAGTGCTTAAAAAGAAAAAAGAAAAAAAGAAAAAAAACGAAAAAAAAAAAAAAGAAAGAAACAGCAAAAGTAGGGGTATTTCTAATTCTAAAGGCTTTCTAATATTAACAGTGAAAAGAAGCAATATACGTTAGACCCTGAGCACAGCAACATCTCCTGTGTCATAATGTTGCATGTGGGATTACTTCTATTTAGATATCTTTTATGGAATTTAAGAAGAAATGCAAGGCATATGCCATACTGGTCTTAACCCTCAGATGCAGAGGCACCTAATAAAACCAGACCTATCTTTGTGTACATATACATAAGTCTTCTGGTATTTGTTCAGCTATGCAAAAGCACAGCACAGAAGGAGTTTCCTGGTAAACATTAATCAACTGAAATGTTACAGTAGCTGCACAGAGTGTTAGTAAACCCTCTGAGGACTGGCTGCCGGAAGGAAAATGGCTTTTCTGGTGCAGGTATGCAAGTGTTTCCCTAGCACCGGGCTCGGGTGTGCAGTAACCTCCACAGAGTGGAAAAGAGAGTGAAAGAATGGTACAGCCATCATGCTGGCCATTTATGTATTGCATTCTTCTATAGGCCAAGCTGTAAGACATAGTTGTTTTTCTTGGAGCAGCTCTAGAGCACACCAACCAAGCAGGAAAGGGAGCATTAACTAACCATGGCGGGACAGCAGCAGATGTTCCCTCCATCTTTTGTGTAGAAATAAACTTATTTTTCCCAAAGATCTTGGGAATTCAGCTATTAGAGGACAGAGGGTGAGGTTTACAGTTGTTTGAAACTATGTATTTCCACATCTTTGTAAATATCCTTTAGTTTTGACCTAAGGCAGGATCCAGTTTCGTATTTTTAACACTTTTCTTCTGGGTATTAAAGCAGTTATTCAGTATTGGAGTGTATAAAGCTCACCTTGGTGAATGACCAAACTCCCACTGTGTTCATAGAATCAAATTATTGCCTCATATTCTTCAGGTTTTCTGAGTTGAATGTGGCTTTTATTTGCCTCTGAGACAGCCTCCAGGCTCTCAAGGCTACTCTAACTACTACTAAGCCTCCCATATCTGAGAAGAACTGCTCACCCTTCCTGCCCCTGTGTCTCTTTTGTCCCAAACTCTTGACATTGCTGTTGTTAGTGCAGCTCTTGTGTTTATTGTCTTCCGTACTTCTTTTGGAAAGAAAGGAAGGGCTTGGAATTTAAGTCATCAAAAATGCGGTTTTGACACTATGAAAACCTTCATCTAGTAAAAATAAATTCATTGCAGTAAATGAATGAGTGAAGATTTATGTCACTAGAGAAGCGTTCTTTAAAACCTTTTGCAAGGATAAACAATATTTATTTAATTTGTTCTCAAGTTTCATAGTTTCTCCGACTGCAATGCCAAGAAGGGCTGTTAGGATCATCTAATCAGGATCCCTCCGCATAAATAGAATTTCTACTTCAATCCTGGCCATTTGTTTCTCTGAAGATGTATTCTTTTTAGCAGCTTTGTGCTTCTTAATGGTTATTGATTTAAGCAACCTCTATCCTGCTCTTAAAAATGCTTTGGTTAGAGGAGGTAGAAGTACAATTTGTTTCTTGTCTGAACAAAATAAGCTTCTTTACTCAGCTTGACGTTTCTTTCCTTTATTTCTAACAAGAAATTCCTGCGTAGTAGCTCAGAGCATTTCAGGGAATATTCTTGATTGCCAGTCAAAAAGTCTTATCGATTCCAGGTTAAAATTGAGGGGAGAAAATAGAAAGGAAAAAGAAGAGAAGAAAAAATATGAATACCTGGATAGGATTAGCAGATTTAGCATCTTCATCCACTTCTCTGTTTATAAACTGAAGAACAGGTTGATAGCAATCACTTACATTTTTACAAAATAATGATCGTGTCCATGTCAGTTTTGCTTATCCTTCCAAAATAATTCGAAGAGCTGGCTCACTGAAATATTTATTCCTCAGTTAGGATACATATATATAGATATAACATGGAAAAACAGTGATGGGGGCAATGCAGGAATTTTCAGAAAGGCATTTGAATAAAGATGTTTGCGAGATGAGCATACAGGATGAAGGTAGGGGAAGAATGGGGAGTGCATACTACAGGTTTGGCCTAAAGAGTCACAAAGCGTGTGATGCTCCAGATAGAATTACTTTTTAGAAGGTTTTATAAATACTACAGTCATACCAATCTCGTGATTAAATACTTTGCATACACTAACATCAGAAATTAGAAAACATACTACCTAACAAAGGTTCAGGACAAATAAAGCTAAGCTTTTGTGTGCAGTAGTCTAAATATTTTGGGTCTGAGTTTTAAACTGGGGATTATTTGTGTTGCTTGTTCTTGTTCAGTTGGAGACTAGGGTCCTTCTTTCCGGTGAGAATGAGGATAAAATGGGGAGGACCACAGGTCTGGATAAACAGTCTGAAAGGGAATATAAAGAATTGAAAAGAAATGGAAAATGTACAGTTTGGGTACTAGAGGCTTTTGTAGTACACATTTTCATACAGTTCCTTGTACTTCAACTCCTGAGTAATGCAATGTTCTAAATTAACACCTTCTGGTGTTAGAGTAAAAGAAAATAAAACAAAAGAACAGCAAAGTAAACACTGTGTGTTTTCAGGTGTATTGTTTATGTCGACCCTAGGTTTTACTTCTTCAGTTACAAACGGAAAGAGAAAAGAATATAAGGGATAGCAGTTGGTGTAAAGCATACTGTTCTTCATTCTTCATTTCATATTTCATATATCTTGGGAAGGATGCAGCAAGCTGGACAGAACCTGATAATCAGGAGCACTGCACAAAGATGACAAGTCTCAGTACTGCATTTGTGATTCAGTGTTCATATGTGTGCTATATTATTGCTAGTGAATGCTGTTCTCCAGGTTTGTACTTAGCAAACTATATGAGAGTAAATATTTGCTGGTAAATACATCTTAAATTTCAATAATTATATACATTTCCAAATATTTGTGACACTTAGAGTCTGATACAATCTGTGTAAGTACAAATGGTGGCTCTGTAGTGAAAATGTTATTTTATTTCTCTGAAAAGGCCCACTTAAGTCATAAAATCCAAACTCCCAGTGCAAATGGTTTAACGAATGGCAGCAAGGTTCTAGGAGTGAGTTCATTTGTTTTCATTCTGGGGCCATCTGTTGTTATTCCTAATATATACTTCTTAGCTTTCACCTTTGATCTTTGCAGTATAGGCTTTAAAACTTTTATAGTCCATGATTATATGTTTCAGTGGTGTCAGTGAAAGTATATAATCACTTTCAGTGAATTAGGGGAACTTAATAGTAGTTTACTACTCTAAGAATTGCAAATAAATATACCAGTAAGTAAATATTATAGGGAGATGTCTCTCCATAGCTAGAGGTTGTGATTAGCTCTGTTTCGCAGTGGATTACAATGCGTTCCTTCTTAGGAAGATCTGCTAATACTAAAGAAAGATGCCTAGTAAATCAGACGTGAAATGTTTTCTTGGAGATTACTCACTGGGAAAGCTCAGAGGATACACAAACCATGGCTGAACTTGAACACAGCAGTAGTATTTTATCTCTTCATATACTTACCCAGTTTTCTCTTTTTGAATCAAACTATCTTAATGTTTTTCTTGAGTAGTGCCAAATTTACACACATAAGTACTCATATTCCAGAAATTGACAACATGCTTTGCAGGAAAGGGCAAAGCAAAAGAAAGTGGTATTTCTCTGTCTATCACACTTTATTCTTCCTTAGTACCAGTCATCAGTACAGCATATCCTAATACTTCTTTATCATTAGTTTATCTTTCCATTCACATAATTGTGCAAACCTGAAGCTCAAAATGCTCCTTTTTGACAAAGAGCTTTTGCCAAAGAGCCCCCCTTTTGACTAAGGCCAACCCAAATCACATATTCCTGGAAAACCTGCCTTCCGGATGAGAAAACCTCCTTTTCTTTTCAAACCTTTACGTGAGCAAAAACAAATCTTAATTCAGTGTATAATGCACCAGAATTCTTCTTTAGATTAATTCTCCCTATATCCCTCTGAAAGGATGCAGGAAGCCAGTCTGAAAACCAAAGACGTAATGGGGAGTCTTCTGGACAGCTCTACACAGCTGAAACTTAGATGTCTATGGTTGCATTATCTGTGCTTATCTTTTTTAGTCACTGGGAAGTTGCAGTAGTATTCATTTCACCTTAAAACATAGAAAAATAAAACTCATGTATGAAGGGGGCTACTTCCTGAAAGGAGTTTGGGCTGAATTGTTTTTATGTACACAGCTGCTGCAGGAGTGACTGCTCCCATGGTTGCTGGTGTACCAAACATAAAGCTCTGTGGCTCAGATCCCCTTTCATTCAGGGTAAGGCAGAAGACCTCATTTTACCATTGTCATTTGATGTGCCTCATCTTTGACCACTCTGAGCATTCTGGCCTTGTGTTTCAAAAAAGGCGTAGAGGAACTAGAAAAGACATAGAGAAGAGTGAGTGGAGTAATTTATAAATGGGGCATCTGCCTGATAAGGATATGTTAACAGACGTGGGACACTTCAGCTGGGGAAGAGAAGGTTAAGAAGGGATATATATATGACTGCGGTTTACAAAGTCAACAAGTTTTTCAATAAGTTAATGGTAGAATGTGTTCACCAAATCCCACACTGTAGGAACTAGAACGCAGTGTTAGAGGGAACAGTGTACCTTCTAACATGCCTAAAGCCAAAGCTGTGGGTACTGTGTAATAGCAGAGGGGGCTGTAAGAAGTAGCCTCACTTGTGTGCTCCCCTGTAGTACTGTCTCTTATTGTGCAAGTCAGAAGTATGACTCTAGGCTAAATCGATCACTGGTGATACCCAGTGGGGAATATCTAACATATCCCTACACTGACTGTGTAAGAAATGAAGAGTAGCTGTGCTCCTAATTTGATTTGTTGACTATGCAGGCAATGGTCTGACATCATTTCAAGTCTGGGAGCTCTGGAAGTGGCTATTTCTTATGCTGGTCTGTATTTCTTTAATCAAAAATCACCAAGGGCTACCTCTTTTGAGGCTTTTTTTTTTTTTTTTTTTTGGTCAGCCCAGATGACCTGGGAGAGAGCAAGGTCTTTCTCTCTAACGAAATCAATGAGA
Organism: Tragopan temminckii; assembly: GCA_028571105.1. Lineage (NCBI taxonomy): Eukaryota > Metazoa > Chordata > Aves > Galliformes > Phasianidae > Tragopan > Tragopan temminckii. The sequence goes on along the minus strand of JAOWBP010001760.1, from coordinate 61,945,988 downwards.
ATTATGGGCACTGAATGTATTCCAGCAGGTGTTCAGCAACCCACAAGGTCAGGCACTTGGTTAATAGACTGGAGCTCTATAAAATGGTGTGTGCTATTAGCAGCTAGGGGAAAAATCAAAAGGTAGAAAAGGACATAGGCCAGAGCTGTCAATTAGAAGAAAAGAGAGAAACTGTAGTGACTTGAGCAGACAAAATAGGAGAAAAAAAAAGCTATTATTTTTATCAAATTTATTCTATCTATCTCACATGGTTAGGTTAAGTTGACTTTGTTGTGAATGTTTCCCTGTACAAAATAAGCAAGACCTAAATATCTGGTCAATTCAGGTCAAAACAGCAGTCTAAACCTTTTGAAATGACTGAAGCACTGAAGCAACTTCATGGAACCGGTAACCTCCATCTCATCATTCATCACACCAGTGATATTTTCTAAACTTAATTTATAGCATCTATACAAGTCTTTGTCTCACGGTATTGTAATTAGATTCAAAGATGCTTGTTATACTGTTAACTTTGCAGCTGGGTGTAGCATTCAATAAATAATACCAATCTTGTACCACAAACTGATTCTAATGCAAACAGATAAAAAAATCAAGTCTGTTCAGGAGAGGCTATTAGACACATAATGGCAACAATAACGGAGTTAGAACTGCTCAGCTAATCAGCACTTTTTATTGTCTTGTTACTTTTTCCTCCAAGTTCAAAGAGACAAAATCAGAGGTTAAGTTACCAAGTTCAGATTAGTTTTTTCTCAAGAAGAGCTTCATCTCAGAAGAACTGCGAGGAATCATACTATGTCTCTCTGTCTGGACAAAGCTGCACATCCTCTGTAGTCTGTAGGAGCTTGGTGAAGACCACAACTCACTGAGGTGCTCAGCATCTAACAGCAATAGAACACTTTGGCAACATTGTTCTTTCAGGGTCAATTACACGAGAAATCCTGTCAATTAGTAGCACAAACCTCATGGTAGTGTCATAATTGATTTGGTGAGATATTAATATTGGTAAGCTCACAGTCCCTTTATTAAAAGTGGCTTCCACCTCTTCAACAGAACTCTGGTGCAGGCTCTGCATGGGTCCACTCTTCTTAGGGGAAATGTTTTTCACTCACCTCAAGGCCTGTGGGCCAAGAAGAATCCGTGTGAATTCTCTTTCGTTTTAACTCTTCACAGTGCTTCTTCACACTGTGCTGGGGAAATGTAGCTTTATAGTTTCTCAAGATCACGGAGGTATTTCTTTCTCAAATTTGATTACTGAGCCTGTGAACACTTCAGGGCATGCAATATCCATTGCCCTAGCACAGTGTTTTTTTCACTTGTGCTGAGGCTGCTGGGTTCTTCTGCAATAGGAAGAAGATGATATTTTTCCAGTTTTCTAATCATCTGATATTGCATTCTGGTATCAAAACTCCCCTGAAGTAATTGTTCATCCTTCTGATCCCTAATTGCATTTATCAACTCAGTATGAAACCTATTGCTACCTGGAGCTTTGCCTTCCTTTATCCAAATACTTCCTCACAACTATTTTCATAATCTGCAAAAGCACCTACAAAATATATCCTCACAGGAGGGGTAGTTAGTATTCTTCTTAACAAGTACAGAGAAAAAAGTTATTGAGTTTTGTTACATTCAAAATTACTGTGAATATGAAGGAATATTTTTTTCAGCATACTAAATCCCATGTAGCACTATAGGTTGTGAGATAAAAATTGTTTGTATGCTATTAAGTTCATGCTGTTTTGAACTACAGAATCACTTTGGTAATGTTTTTCTTGGAAAATCAATTATATATGAAATTGTGCAGCAATTTAGTAACATAAAGCAAGGTAATAATATAATTAAAAAGAAAATATTTACTTTCTGCACAGAGTATTTTGTATCCATCTTAATTATGTACCTTTGCTTGATATGTTATATTGTGTTTATGACCTTTGGATTCACTTAGCATTAGAAAGATTTGAAAATAATAAAAGCTGATACCATATTTAGACTTCTGTTGTTATTTTAAAAATGATTGGTATCTAGATCTTTGCTGTCAGTGGCACTGTTTATTAGGAAACTAGGTAGAAAAATATTTCTCATCATATAAATCTAATGTGGTAGTTAAGGAATCAGACCCTAAGCATCCAATTGTCCATCACTTAAGCATTTGGGGCCAGACTGGCCTATTTTTAACCATGTAAAAGTGGTGTAAGTAGTTTGGCTCTATCAGAGTTGAATTCTTCATGTTATTTCCATGCTGTACATCAGCTCTGCATTTGATCCTCTGTTTTATTGTTTGTCCTAAAGAAAAGCATTTTAGGAAATATTCTTCCCAGATATCTTAGTATTGTAGGCATACACAAGAGATTTCATTTTCCTGTTTATTTACTTATTTATTTATTTTAATCAGAGGTAGTTTCTTCATGCAACAGAAAGATCCTCCTTATACAACTTTTCTCTTGGACGAACTGTTTTACTAGGAGCTGAAGACGATGAAATCACCACAGTCATTCTCAGCGTCACTGAAGCAAATGAGACAAGACTTATCCAGCTAGCCATGTGAAGAGCTTAGGCTGATATATCAACATTCCTCAAAGTATTTACAGACTTTTGGAGTCTTTAATTAGCTATTGCATGTTGAAGATTCAGTTCAGTGAAGACAAACAGACTGTATTCTGTTCAAAAGCTGGATGAGTTTCACTGCAGTTCTAGTTTAAAGATTTGTTCTGTGTTGCAAAACAAATCAAGTGCATCGTGATTATAGTTTCACGTTAATCACTTTCTTGTTTCCTTAGCAATCCTAACAAGACTATTTCTTGAGGACTTTTAAAGCCTAAAATCCATCAGGAAGACATCTCCTCTACACAGTGAGCTTAGGTATTTTTTTCAAAAGAGACTGCTTCACTCATTTTACCTGATTTTAGATGTGGATAAGCACTGGTGAGTTCCTGCCTAGTTTCCTGCTGTCACAAGTTCAGATCTAGCCCGTATTGTCAAAGGAATTTATTTATCTGACCAAGTAGTTTACTGGACTCCACTGACAAACTCAGATGTACACATCAATGCTGTGAAGGCTAAATATGAGCAAAACACCACTCCTGATGCCTTGAATGTAGGTAGAAGTCAGATACCCCAGTTAGGTAAGCTTGATCTTTACATTCCTCTATTACAGTAAGTAGCATACAGATATATACCATGAATATCTCATGTGACAGAGGTGCACTTCAGGTGTTGAGGGTATTTGCTAATATTGTCACATGCGCTTTTACTTATTTTGAAGCTACTGTGTCTTTCAATTCTGTAAACTTGATGCATTAGTTTCCTTCCATTCCTAATACAGGCAAACCCTGATGCTATTTTGACATTCATGTTTTCTTCACTACGTTCCTAATACAGGCAAACCCTGATGCTATTTTGACATTCATGTTTTCTTCACTACATTACACATCTTTAGATGCATCTCAAAGATAAGAAGAAACCAAAGTTTCCTTCATAGTCCCACCCCTTGGGAAAAGACAAGGAAAGATGAACAAATTTTTCTGACAAATGGCATAACTGTTTTCTGTACTTTGCTGTTGTCTTGGCCCTGAAGATACAGAACTAGCCCCCCTTACAGCGTGAGATGCCTGAAGCACTGCTCATAGTCCTTCCTCAGAGACAGGATTCTGCCATATTTAGTCATTTCCTTTTGCAGAGATCTTTTCCTGTACCGCATGGAGACCTTCCAACAGTAACACAATCTCTCTTAGAACCTGTTTTTTCTATAATTGAATTCAACTCAAGGTCTCTGTGCTGTTAGAAGCCAACGTCCATTAGGCACTATTCTATATTTATACTCAGCTGAAGTCGGTGTCAAATGCTGTGTCTGGGCAAATGCCAGGGCTGGCAAGTCCTTCTTTTCTGTGGAGTCTCATGTATGATTGTCATTTATCAGAATGACAAAAGGCTTCTTCCACAAGTAGTGCTGGATTTCTTAAATTCTCAAAATGACATCTCCTCCTATAATAATGAATAACTCAATGTGGTTCTATCCAGAACACCCAACTGACTGTTCTCTGACAGCCATCACGTGGTGTAACAAAACTGCTCTCACATCCAGCAACAACAACAATAACAAAATAATAAAAATATCCCAAACAACAACAAAAAATGAAGGAAGAAGATGAAAAATTTGTTTTAAAATAAGTAGGGGCTTGAAGACTCTTTTTATTTATTTTTTCTTCTGGAAAATATTGATCTTTTTTGCTGCCTAACAAACACAAAGGCTCTGAAGCTCTGCTTCAGTTCGGAGATACCTGTGATAATAATTTAGCAGACCTCAAGTATAATGATTTAGATTTTTTAGTGGGGCTAGAAGTTGTTCATGTTCTGTCACCCTGAATTATCCAGGATCCTCTTCCATTTCTGCACAGTGAGTCTGAAAACAGTACTTAATTTCTGCTGAAAACGGAGGTTTTTTCTTTGTTTGTTTGCAGGAAATTATGATGCCTCTAATCTTTAAATATCTATCTGTATTTTGATAAAATTTTAGCCTGCTTCACACCTACAGAGAAAAACTTGTGATGGAAATAGACCAAGAATGTGAGAGGTTATTTGGTCTAAATCTCACTGTCTCTTTGCAGGGTTTCTTTTCCATTGGAAGGTTCAAAATATTGGGGGAAACACGAAGGGCAGCCCATTTGTGGAGCTGAGGCTAGTGGTTTGATCCTGTCAGAAAGCTTCACTGAAAAGTCACCCCATATTTTTGCCCACTGCCCCTTTCTAAGCTACCAAAAATGTAAGGAGTTGGTCCTGCCTTCTTTTATCAAAATGTATCTCTAGCACTGTTGTCTGAGCTGTTGTCCTGCAGTTTAACCTGATAATTTTTTTTCCAGTTTTATTCTAACTCTTGCTACCAATCTCTTCCTAATAGATGTTGACTTCAGCTGTGGCCTAGTGTATTTTTCTTTAGGTTTCTGTATTTGAAAGGACCAAGTAGAGCCTCGATCTTGTGGATATGTTTTCTCCTGGAGACAACTCTTTATCTACTAGTCTCAGTTTCACTTTGAATTGATAATATTTGCCTCCACTCAGCAGACTGCATCAATCTTAATATTTACCTCCAGCAGTACTATTCAACTCAATTTTTAAGTAGTTATTATTGAGTTTTTTCTTCTTTTCTATTTGTGTACATGCTTGCATTCTTTCTTCTGGCATATTCGTCCTTTTTGACGGTTGCAGAACTGTTGAGTTATTTTTCTTTTCCCCCTTTTGACTTAGCATTAAGGTGCCCTTTAAGATCCAAGTTTGAATTAAGTAAGAAGAAAAGGAGACTGGAAAGAAAATATCTCAATGCTGCAACATTTTTGGGTAGGTCAGTTTACTTCTTGAAGACCACCTACAATACAGTCTCTCCGTACTTACTCTTGTAAGCCTTTCTGGAATAGTGAATTTGGCTAACCAACTGCATATACTTAGAAAAAAATAAATGACCCCCACTATTATATAAAAAGGAGAGATACTACACTTTTTAAATTTAGTTTTTCCTTTTTAAATGCCTATGTTGACTCTACAGGCTATAAGAAAAGGCAAGTGGGAAGTGACTTTTGAAAAAGATAACTGAGTATACGAAAATATTCCTTATCTCTTTGTACCCACAGTCACAAATACATATTTATAGATAATAAGAAAGCTTCATTAAGCCACCTGCAGCAACATAAACCTGCTTTTTGGCCAGTAGCAAAGTAATTTATTTTCCTGACCTGAAGTAAAGAAGAAAGAATTAAGGCGACCAAGGCAGATACCAGTTAAAATTCCAGGACATCATTTTAAAACTGGCTAAGCCACTAAACTACTTTGGATGTCATTGAGTAAGAAGAGTATGATGATAACCTGTTCCTCTGACACAAGCTTGGAAGGCAATAATTGCAAATTCACCTCTGTGCCCCCATTTTCTGTCTGCATGAGTGAATAGGCACTGAATGTGCTTCAAACATTTCTCAGGTTTCAAGCGGTTGTGCAGCCCAGTGCAAAATAACAACATTAGGTAAACACGATAGATTGATGCTGAGGACATTTAGGGTGAATGAGATCTTCTGGTTTATACATGAGACAGCCAGGTAAATTAATACGGGAAATTGACAATCATTTATACATGCCAGCATCAGCAGGAATCTCAGCAAAACTGCTGGTGAGAGGTTACATCTCATCTGCCACTGAGACGACCAGCAGAGAGGCTAAAAATTATTCATTTTCAGACACTGTTTAGGTACTTTGTTCACTGTAGAGGAAGAAGACCTTTTTCTTTTTCATTCTTTGTTTTCTTCCTTTTTTTATTTTTTATTTTTAGCAGACAGAAGCAATAAATCAGCTAGTTTAAGAAGACCTCGCAAGCCCAACACAGATTGATCTCACAAGATAGTCGATGGGCTGCTAATAGAATTACAACTAGCTGTCAAAATAGGGAAAATATATCTATGACAGCGACAAAGAGCAAATCAATTGAAGAAGTGTTGTGGACTCTTTTTTCCTTCTTTTTTTTTTTTTCTTTCTTCTTTTTTGAGAGTCACATGCAAAGTACATTGGTGCCTTTCAAAGCCTGCAATTGTGAAAAACAGTCGTGTGTTCATACCGTTTCAAGAACCAGTCCTACAATACGCAATTCCATCAGTCAATTTCATTCTAGTGCAATCACTGGGCTATTCCCATGAGATGAAGCCGAAGAACCTTAACCTATTTGAGCTTTTTCTCATGTTACAAAATCTGTTTAAATAGGTTTTATTAGCAGCTGTAATAATTTGCTCCAGGTGAAGAACCTGGGAGCTTTGTGTTTACCACAAACTGTTTTTTTTTCCAGTTAGTCACAGAAGCTTGCCAGTTTCAGGTGGATTTTAGTGTTTGTACAGCTCAAGCAGAAAATCAGTTACAACAATGTTGTTGGTTCAGAAATTATGCTGTAATTTGCAATAATTAGATAAAAATTGAATTATTGAACAGTGGAAAGTTGACATGGTGTTGCAACATTACTACCTACTACACCATGTTTATAAGCTGTGTCCTTAGTATATTGTGCATTTACATTAGAGACCAGAAAGATTCTATGTAGCTAAAAACATATCTAAAATACACACCTACAGATACATACATATGTACCTGTTTACGCAACAGTCTATTCTGGCCCTGCAGATATTGTAACTGAGTACTGAATCTGAGACACATTTACCAAGTCACTCCAGTACAAACTTCTGCTCTGCTGATACAGCTCTGAAATATTCGTAATAAAAGAATAATGAAAAACAATACTACAGTAAAACTCAGTGAGTGGCATGTGACATAAGACCCAGGACCATCAATAAGCAATGCAACCATCCTCTGGTCCAGCTGTAGCTCTGGCAGAGTGCTAGGAATGAGCCTTTTCCTTGCAGAGCTTTCTCTGAGGAGTTACCACTATGCAGCAAGGCCACTTATCAATCACTTCAGCCATTCCAGAAGGTAGAACTATGTAAAGAGATACTGAAAGGATAAGGCAAAGGGATGCTGAGGAGTGCTGTGACATCCATTTTTTATTATTCCACTCCCTATTCCACATTAGCTTCTCCTGGGTCTAAAGATGCTGCTGGCACTTCTTTCCTTATATGGACTGGTCCTTCAAACTGTGGTGTGTCTACTATGATTAGAGAAAAGGACCTTGGTTTGGTGTGTCCTTGAAACCCAAAAATATATAATGGAGACTCATGCTAGATAAAATTCAAGTCCACGTAATGGGACGTAAACTCCCATGGGTACCACCTGCAATTATCATTATTTTGTTTTTGTTCATCTTTTACAATATTTAAAACAAATGATATGAGTTTAAGAGGTATGTTCCTGCTCCATGGTGCTTTCAAACAACTGACTCAATTGACCGAGAATGGTCCTGGCATTACATTATTACTAGTGCAGAAAAAGCCATGGAGAGACACTGAACAGCCTGAAATAACGGTACTTATTTTTTAAGGTAAAATAAGCTCTTTTCATAGATGAGAAAACATACCTTTATGATTTCCTTATATATGTATGAAAATTAATTTTCTGGGAATTTTTCTCTTATCCCATTACTTGAGTATATAGACCAAAGAGTTAGAAAGTTTTTTGTTTCTTTTCTTACTGCATACCAGTTTGAACAGAGCTTGTGTGCCAGACAACCGTTCTGCCAAAATTAAAAAAGCAAGCAATTCTATTCTCCAAAATTTACTTGTACTTTCTCTCAAATATATGCATAAACACATACGTCCGCATCTACACTTGTATGCAAACATTTACAAAAGTTAACTGCATTTGAAGCTATACTGCCTTGATAAAGAATCTGAAGTAAAGCTGAGATATATTTTGCTGTGCTATGTAGAGGCCCAATTTATGATGACTTGAAGCACAGCTGTGTTCCAGTCTCATGTACAACTGAACTGGGGACCCTTCCTTGAAGTCAGTTGAAGTTGGATTTAAACAGATGATAAAACTTCCATTGACTCTGAATGAGAACAGGGTTTCATGCAGTGAAATTAAACCAGACTGTACGAGGAATCGGGGTCAATGTTCTCAGACCTGGCTATCTTGTTTTTCTTGTTTTTCTTTGCTTACTCTGCCTAACCAGTGCCCAGTTGTGCTCTTTATCACACAGTGGAACTTTTGTTGACTTTGCTGGGTCCTTCAGGCTTACATGAGCATGGCAACAAGGTCTCTTGAGGCAGAACTGTATTTTAAATTCTTTGGAGTAAGAAATAAACCATAACATTAATCTTTTTGCAGAACATTCTATGCATTTTTAACACAGTGATTTTTAATAGATAGTAATAATAGCAATTTTGAAGTACCCTGCAGATACCAGTAGAGGACTTGCCTTCAGAAACGCTGTCCCCTGCTGCTAGTTTGCAAATCTTCTAATTCACTGCCACATGAAGTGTCCTCTGTGAGCAACATTTTTTTACTTCAAAACAGATAAAACTGTAAATTTTATCAACAAAGGCTCTCCAACAGCATGTTACCATCTCTCCTGTGTGGGACTACAGCTACTTTAAATAGTTTCCTAATAATGGCAGTGGGTAGTTTAAAGACCATGAGTAAGTTATTTAAATTAAGCATTTAGATAAGCTATCCATATTTCAAAGCTTATGGATCGGCACTAAACCAGTATATTTTCCTGAGCAGTGTTTTCTTGATGTGGGATGTTCAGTGAGTCTCAGAAAGTCACATAATCTTCCAGTTATATATATATATATATATATATAAATATCTGTGAGAAGTTTATTCCCACCCCCACCATGATGGATGTGGATCTTTGTGTCAAACAGACCTCAGAAGCCCAGCAGGGAGTGACTGGGCTGGCAGTTCACAGCTCCTGTGGCACAGAAAACAATGGGGAAGCTGTTGCTGAGCTCTCAGAACAAAAGACATGAAGTTAAATCCAAGCACTGTCTGATGACAGAGTAAGAGTCTCTCCACCATCGACCACGGCTGTTGCTAGAAGCTTACTCACTTCAAAAGCAGTGGGAAAACTCCAGGAAAGAGGGCAGATATTCTTGTTACTTTCAATCAGATAAATAAGAAGCTGCATAGCCAAAAGGGTTTAACAGCTGCTTTGTAATGAAACTCAGAAAAGATCAAGTGGCTATGGTTTTGACATCATCGCTTCAACATCATGGCTTCATAGCACACAAACATGGAGCCCAATTTGAATTGCTTATGGCACTTTAACTTGCATTTATGTTTTATAAAATAAAGCTTATAACTCAAAGCCTTAGGTAGAAGCATCGCTATGAACTTTTATTACCTCACAAGTAGAACTGCTTTGAGTGAGGGTCTCTCCATTAGTGCAATAAAACTCAATTGTCTGAGGAAAATGGATGGGGAATGGATCACAGAAACAGTCAATCTTACAATACTTGAACAAGAAATTTCATGCCACTGCAGGGTTGGGCCTTAAAAACATGACATCTCTGTGCCTGGCTGTACTGGGAAAGAGAGCTAGTTGGGATCAGAAAAATGTAATCACTGCTTTCTGCACAGCATTGAATCCCTCTCATAGTTATGTTTGGCCCACTTTTGTAAACTACATGTTTTAATATGCATTATGACCATTCCACTAACAAAGGTATTTAGTTTTCTTAAATAGAATTTCAGTGAAATATGTCTTGGGAGAATACATGACCCTTTTAAGGCAGGAGAAACTATTAGTTACTATAGAAGCCCAGAAAATATTTGTTCAGTGTTCTCTTAAGCATGCAGCCAGAATACCTCACGAAGACAGTGTCCCCATTATAAATTACACAGAGACAAGGAGCCTGACTGTCTTCTCTTGTTCCAGTTTGGTACACAAAGTCCTGTGAAGTCCAGGGTTTTCCAGTAACATCACGTTAGTGGTACACAGTGGCAAATCAGTTTGGAGGAATATTCCTGGTTGGTTTACTAGTACTTTCGAGAAAAGATCGTGCTTCTTTTTCTGTGGATTCTGCTGTCTATGTACTGTTTTAAAAGAGCTAATATTTTAACATTATGCTTTAGCATGTAGAGCATAGAGCGATAATATTCTAAATTATTACTGAGGGGATAAAAAGAAGGGTCAGCTTCTAAAAGAGAAGTTTGGAACCCATTTTTGTACCACTCAAGCCACAGAAGCATTCAAGGAGTGTCTGATTCTCTAAGTTGCTCAATGCTTGTAGCAGAGTGCTAGAGGAGCTGTGATTTTCACCATATTTTGAAGGAGCCAAAGAGTTCAGTTTCTTCTCAGCAATGACACTTAACAAATGATCTATAGTTCTAACAGTTAAATAATACAAAATATATCTGAAAGATTTTAGGAGTTTTTCCAGTATATTTAACTTCTGGTAATTTCATTACAATTCTTTGATGGAAAGAAAGAAGATGAAAGTAAATGAGACAAATATTAGTTACTACATTATTCATTTTTAGTGCAGTATAGTACTACAAAAAAAAAAAAAGCCACAAGTCATTCCACTGCAGTAAGATCTAAACCAAGTATCAAAAGTTAAAGACAAAATGCTTCCTCCGAAAACCTGCAAATCCAAACCAAGGCAAAGTCATTCTAATTATTACAGTTTAATGCCTACCCACAATATGGAGAGTTTATTTTCTGTAAAGTTTTTACTCCAATTCATTAGTTATTTCATAGAATTATAAACTGCATTAACTCTCCTGTGCAGAAATCAGCACAGAGTTACAGAGCTCTTGAGCAGATGTGATACAAGAGAGCCTTTTGATTTTTTTTAAACTCAAAGAGTAATGACACTGCAATATCATGTGGTGAAGGAGCAATAATTTGATAAACATTGTCTTTCCATTAGATTAGAGCAATTAATCTGATTCTAATTTAGCTGAAACATTACCATACTGGAATCCCTAGAGTCCTATGAATAATCTCTAAACACATTGACACACTCAGCAGACAAACATTATCTCCACTCATACTGTTATTCCATATGGTCTCCTCCCATTCTGATGGAGGGCACCCTGCTGTTTCAATCAAATAAATGTCAATTATCTGAGATAGATTTTTAGTTCACAAGCACAGGCTTACAATTCAGCAAGTGAGGCTTTGGAACAATTGTCTGCAGTTCTCCCCTGATTGCCACCGCTTCCTTTTCAGCTGCAGTCCTTGCTGTATTGTTGTCAAACTTTGTTGCTTCATATAAAGTTTCAAAGTCTATCTCTTGAAAATTGCAGGTACAGAAAATCATTTGTACCTGGGGAGAAGGAGCAGAGGATAGAAGAAATGGCAGAAGAGTTTACCATATAGATGTTTGTTGGGATGACAATTTATTGTCTTTTCTATTTGTTGATCTAGCAGGGTGCCAAAATTTCATGTGACTAAGGGCTGCTTAGACAATATGATAGGATCTTAATCTTCTAAGGCAATGGCTCCCAAGCCTATTCCTTCGATAGATTGTGGTCACACTTCATCATCTCTCACAGGCCACCTTGCACTTTCAGTTGGAAACACTATGAAAGAAGGCAGGCTGCAACCTCAGACCATTGCAAACCATAGTTTTGACCACTGTTACAAGGTCCAAAGCTTATCCAAAATATCCCTTTGGAATCCAACTCTGACCACTTAGTATATTTCCCTAGTGTTAGCCTCGTGGCTACTCCGGTGTCTAATACTGAGGGAGTGACGTGCAATTAAGTTGCCTGCTGCCTGGAGCCATCTTTAGAGAGAAGCAGCCAGAGCAGCCGGGAGACTTCTCTCATTGGTGGTCTGAACACAGTGCATTGCAGGCCCAAGTAGTATTACATTATGTCGTATATGATCCCTGTTACTTAAGGTAACAGTTTTATTTGGATGTGAGATGTTAGGCAAATACACTTGATGTTGAGGAAGTATGGAGATGGAGGATTTAATTGAACTGTGATTTTTCCTAGTTGCAGTACTTAGGCTGCTCAAAGTAATGCAGCAGAAGAAACATTTTTTTTTTATAAAAGCACATTAAACAGTGTCAGACAATCTTATCACCCCCAAGATATGTGGCATTGATCATATTTGCTTGTGTAGATATGCACAGATATGCATATAGATATGCTGTCTTAGAGAGACCAAATGTATGTCTTTGTTGGAAAGATCCTTTGTCAAGCTACCTGGAGAAAATACCAAACGTGAAAGTTCTGCAATAATATAATTATATTTTGCTTTAGTTTGATCTGAGTGTCATGACCATTGCTTTAAGAATGCTTTGTTGAATTGGGCCTGTGATCTTTTCAGGAAGCTACTTCTTTGAGTGTATATGTGAAGGTCAGAGTGGCATTCTTCTGGCTGAATAAAATTTGACTTCAGTTAGTCTTTACATCCAGTGGACGTAAAGTAAAGTAAGTAAAGTGTGAGTGGTTTATCAGCAGCTTTAACTCTGTCCATCTAGTCTATTTTGACTCTTCAAGTATAACCTACCTTTTTCGAGCTACATTATACTTCATGTCTACACAGGTGTCTGTGAAGGTAATGCCTCCCGTTTATTTCCATGGAAATGGCAACAGATACAAAGAGCCCAGTAACACTATTTGATAGAGTAAATTCTTAGCTACAAAACACTATTTTTCAACATTTCACCACCTATGCACCCCACAATGCAATTTCACCAGCAATGAACAAGAGCCTGCATGCCACATCATCAAAATCTTCACCAGCAGAATGACCCACTGTCGCTTTCACCACTGCTGAAATGCACCACTCACCACCTCACTGTGCTCACATGCACAGGTTAGTCTCCATAAATGTTCAGCAAGCATGGATGAAAGTCAACGGGCTCCATTTTTTTGAATCATTCAGCAAGCGTCAATGAATGCCAGTGAATGCCACCTCTTCCATATGAAGTAATCCATGACACACCTTTTCTTCATACGCATTTCCATGTCAGATGCCATTGTGTCAGACTACCCCTCCGCTGCCACCTGTCACATGGCAACAAAATGTAATGGAATACTGGTGGGAAGGTTCTACCTCTACTGCCATACCACCAAC
>JAOWBP010001760.1:61867461-61906246 GCA_028571105.1 Tragopan temminckii | reverse complement strand
GAATCTCTGTTCTGAGTGACATCTACCTATGAAATAACTGTATGAACAGAAAAGCTAAATTTTAGTTCCTGATGCAGAGGATATGATTTCTTCAGTAGTTCTTCTGGAGTCTAGGAAGAAGGAGCACAGGCACCGGGCTATGATATTTAGCTTCTCCCTTCCAGAAAAAGCCCTAGAGAAATGAAAAAATGCATCCTTCATATGTTGGTGAGTTTACTTGCATAAAACAGGTCATCATATTCCTATCTTGCTTAAGACATCTGAAGAATATCTAGTACTATTACTTAACATCCACTGTTTTTAGACAAGGTCTACATATTTTGTGTGTGATACTGAAATAATGCAACAATATCTGTGCTGATTCCTGAAGATAGTCCTTCCGAAGTATTATCTATCCTCTTTTAGGTCTTTCTGAAGATGCAAGAAATTATATCCATACTATTTCTCTCAACTATACTCTCAGACTGTAAAGAATCTGGACAAGAAACTCTCATGTAGACCTCTAGTTACTGAGACATAACATTAAGTGTCTACATTACAAGCTCTATCTAGAAAGGCTGTTTTTTGTGACACCCCCTGAATATGAATTCCTTAGAATTTCCAGTCAAACATTCTTAGAAGTGAAACAGTTAAGTAGGAGCTAGAGCCACAGTGCTGTAACAGGGGATTAAGGGTCTTTATGGTGGGACTCAGTGAGTTTCCTCTATAGATCTTTTCCTGTACATGCTCTCCTAGATTATTTATATGCATTTGTTGAAAAGCACAGATGAATACATTAACCATAACCTTTTCACTCACCTTGTTGAAAAGTCTTTGTTCTCTAATGCCTGTCACAGTTCTTTGGCTGCATCTGTGCAAATTTTTTTAAAGGAAAGTAATGCAGTCAGTGTCCAACTGAATAATTACAAAGATTTTTTGTCATATGATATGTTGAAAGCTCTTAAGATGTTTAAAGAAAATAATCAGAATTCAGAGTGTATATTAAATTATCAACTATCTAATAAGTGTGCTACTTCCCAGCTGGGATCCTCCTGGTACGTTCATTCATCTTCAACCAGTGTAATTAAAGACGAAAGGTGCAACACTGATGATTCTTCTCTAGAGATCTCATCAGTTTAATTCTAGAACTATCAGTGGAAAAGGAATATCACATAAATTGTTCCGACTTAATTGGACACCTGCTGGAGGTCAAACAAAACAACCAAGGACTACTGAAATAGGGACTGCTTTCTGTAATTCAGTAATTTGGTAGGAGATAATTTGGCAAGGCAGTGCAATCTTTGTTTCATGCCTATTAAAACTAAATCAGATCTGGTTAACAAAAACCAAACCAAAACAACAACAACAACAACAAAAAAGAAAGAAAGGAAGTGGAAAACATCAAGAGCAAGTAGGAATGTACTTAAAATCTCTGCATGAGAAGTGATAGCTTGCTGCATTTAACAGGTGAATCAAAACCTACAATGCTAGGGTTACATTAAAAAGCTTCCTACTGGTGCAAAAAGGGTGTGTAGAATTACTCCTGGTTTAGAAAAACTTCCTTAAAATTTCCTGCTCAGAATATATGTCATAGCTAATGAGTAAATGAAGATTTTTCTTCTCAATTGTAATTTTAAAGCATATCAGCTATGCTTTAATGATGTTATGCGTTATGATGCAGTAGAAAGACAACTCTCTTTAAAAATAATTTTGTGTCTGGTGCTGTCAAAAATAATTCTTCTTGGTGATGTCACCAGACCCCCTTGTTCTGTTTACAGTGGTTATTTAAATCACTGTTTCTATAAATGTATATGAGTGCCCTGAGGGTATCTATATTTGTTACCGAAGGTGTCTCAAGAATCTTGAGGCAATCTCCCAATCTAATTATGAGTGCTACGATTACAGCACAAAGAGCTGTGTTACCAGTATTAAAGGCTCAAAAATTGTGAGTCAGGGCCTCATAACTTGAGACTGAAATAATAAATACTTCTTTTGAAGTATATTTATTATGCTTTGGACTTGCTTTTAATTTTTTCAATTCTGCCCCTTGTGTATTTGTGTGTATGTGCATGTATGTATGCTGCTGTAATTCTAGTATTGTGTCTTGTACTATTCTCCAAGACCTGCAAGGGAAAGAAATGAGAAAAAGGAACAGAGGAAACATTTTCATGTGAGTAGAAGAGGTGAGGCAGTGTCTTGAGTTTCCAGGCTCTTTTTGCCTCTTCCTCTCTTTGGCGCACAGGTGAGAAGTTTACGTTCCTGACCATTGTTCTCCCAGAAACAGAAAAGTGTGTGGTGAATGCAACAAGCTCTAGACTTGGACCTCACTCTCTGTATTTGTCTGGAGATCAAACCAGCACCTTCCTTGTACTGTTTATAGGACAAAACTAAGATTTGGTGATAATGGTTTGAGCCCATGTGCTGCAGGACACAGTATTTATGATGCATTACTTTCGTTGTATGACTGTTGCATTCAAGTAATGGATGTACAAATGTTGCTCAGCTTTTACAGTGGTGGTAACAATTTGTGTCCGATTCTTTAAGACAAACCAGAATAAAAGATCCTCTGATTGGATAAATAGTTGCAAGAGATAAGTTCTGCTTTTACAGTTTACTATAGCTGATGTTATCCCCAGAATTTCAATTAGTGAATTTCCATTGCCAACTGTCATATCTTGTGAGGCAGTATGAAAGCTTTGCATCAGAAATGGCTGCATTACAGCTTCACACAGCACAGGAGCTGCTGCTTGTTGATAGAAACACTTGATTTTTTTTAAAAAGGATGAGAAGCTTTACAAGTATTTTTTTATGTCCCTAAAAGTATTTCCATACTTCATCCTTTTCTTCAGACTCTTAATCACGTTGCTTCTTTGAGTATGCTCTTTTAAATCCAACCCTCTTTCAATAATCTCTCGTTCAATAGTCTATTCTTCTCTCAGCTGACTCAAAGACCCGAGCCACTTTGCTCCTTTGTAATGCGAGTGACTTTCCTGGAGATATCATCTGTAAGTAAACTAATATGAGAAGCTGAGTTTAATGAAGCATTAAGTATGTCTGTTACTTGATTTTCTCACTTCAGTTTTGACTCCTTTTCTCACTCATTAATGTGTGCTGATAGTATACTGTCCATACTTGTTGATTTGGCCAACCACCATGACAACATGTTCCCACTATCACCAGCTGTTTCTACCTTACCTATATTTTGGCAGAGAAGTAGCTTCCTATAATTTTTTAGCATTATATTTTAAAGCTGGAGAATGTGAATATGCAAACAGCATGGTCCTTTGCAAAGCCCTTTGGAATAATGCAAAAACAACAGGATGGGGGCTCTTTTAATGTTATCTAAAACACAGGTAAGCCATATTTTCTTGGTATTTATGCTCCACCTGTTGTCAACAGACAGAAAAACAGTCATCAAAATAACTTTTAGGACTCATTTTGTCCAAACAGAGGCATCTAAGATAACTAGGAGAAATTATCCTCTGCAGGTGACCACAGACTTTCCCTTGCATCTAGAGAAGCTGTACTGACTAGTTTGCAGAGCCTAAGTTTAGAAATGTATCAAATCTTCTCTATTTCCTTCTTCTATACTAAGCAAATCCTTAATGAATTTAATGGTTCACCAAGTCTGAGATATCCACTTCATGTCCAAGACTGGCATTGTGCACCACCGTCTTCAAACTGATATGGGGTGTGACGTTACTGTGTTGCAAGAGAAAGGTTGTCTTCTTTCTGTCCTAACTCTGAAAGTTCAAATCCTCAGCTTAGTCAGCATTGCACTGTAGTGGTCAGAGATGATGGTTTGTCTGGATTCCAGAAAATCCAGAAGGATCTCCCTTTTCCTATCCCAAAAGACAGTACACATCACTTTACTCACTTAGGGCTGCATTAAGAGCATTTTCTTGAATGAAGAATTCACGTCTCTACTCCATGCACTACCATTCTGATTCCAGCTCATAGTTGTGATACCACATCTCTTTACTTGTGATGATACAGTCAAGGAAACTGTCACCTTCAGCCTTGTATTGGCTCAATAGTTCCTGAAAAACTTGTATACATTGTTCTTTCTGTTCCTGTGTGAGCATTTATGGGACTCACCTGGCAAAAAATGTGCAATATTCCTATATTGCCACTACTATTTCCAATGCATTTAAATTGACATACAGCTCCTTACAAAGTTCCTTGGTTGTAATCCGCTGATTTGCACGGGTGGGTTGATCAAGACATTCTTCATTTCATGGTGTGACAGTTGTGCATCGCCATTCAGAATGTGGCTTGTCTTTCACGTTGCTGTCACTACTGCTGAAATGCACCACCCCCTGCCTCACTGTGCTCACATCCACTGTTTGATCTCCATAAATGTTCAGCAAGCACCAGTGAATGTCAAGGGGTGCAATTTTTTCCACAAGGAGGAATTCAGTACCACACCTTTGCTTCATCCACGCTTCCATGTCAGATGTCTTTTTATCACACTGCCTGTCTGCTGGTGTCTGTCAGATGGTAACAAAATGTAACAACACTGATGGGAAAATTCAGCCTTTGCTGCCATGCCACCAACATCTGCCTCTGAGGTAGTGGTCCAATACAGTAAAATAGGAGGCATTACTTTTGGAGTAGCCCTCATATTTTTTTCCTTGTTCACAATGCGACTGATGAGTATAAGCAGTTATGTTCTTATTGTGTGGGTCAAAAAGCAGCCTCCTGCAGGGATAATACACAATTCCCTCAGGTTCAGTCAGCCATAATGCCTCAAGAGGTGAATCATATTCTGCTACAAGTAATTTTGGTCTTTTTCCTTAATAAACACAGTCAGAGCTCAAGACCTATATTTTAACATTAGTGGAACAGCCGTATTGCTAACCCTTAATAGTGCATGACCTGTGATTAAACCTTTTCTGTTGAAATTCCTCAGTTCCAGTATTTTTCCCTTGTGTTAACACTTTAAGAAGGTGAATTTGTCCTTGAGAGAACAAAGTTCTTTCCTCCAGACCTCATACACTTTTCTGGAAATTTCCTACCTCATAGTTAGATATTTCTGAGTTGCAATGTACAATGTTAGTTCAGTTCTATTGAGTTATTGTACTGGTTAATACAGTGAAATGTACATAAGCCCAATCACATTTATTATCCGTGACAACAATGTAGATGTTCTGAATGCTAAGTGATTTTTTTAATGAAGAATATAATTAATTTTTCTGGTCTTGTCCAGAAACGCTTAGTGGTCAGTTCTGCCACTGAAATGTATATGATAGCAAGTAAATATGGCATTTTAGTCAGCAATTAAACATAAAGTTGCTATAATTTTAAATTCAGCTATTAAATGTACTGCTCCTATCTAAAGCAGTACTTGGCTAAGAGCTGGAACTAATCGATTTTTAAAGGAGTTTGGTTGGTGGTCTCAGGGGAAATAAGGTAGTTTGTATGGAAATATATTAATTATGGAGTTTCTTCTGTAATGATGCATGCCCTTTTTAGAGTGCAATATATTGATGTAGCAACTTCTCCAACTTAAATAATCTAACAAACATTTCTAGTTTTGTCTCATCTATCTTGATTGTTGGTTATATTTATTACAGAATGAAAATATGATTTTAGATTTTTAATTATTAGCTATAACAGATTCCAGAGTATCTCAATGAATAAATTTCTTTGTAAAAAGCATATAGCTACAGCAGATTTTTGCTGAATGGGACATTTGTCTTTCCCCAAGATTAATACTACTTTCCTCTTCAGTGTGTCATATTTTGCTCTCAAGTGAACAGAAAACTTCTTCATGGAAAAGTTTTTACTCTTCTGACATTATTTTTAATTAGTTTTAGAATGTTCCTTTACAATCTTTGAAGTGAATCAATATTTTAGCATTGTTTATTAATAAAAAAACCCACAGTTTTTAATGAAGAAGTAATTGCTATATCTTTCTCCCAGATTGGAGCGACATATCTGACTATCTGGTGCAGTTCCTGCATTTTGCCTGCAGAAAGAAGGGAAAAGCTAGAGCTGCTTCCAGGTTATGAGGGCGAGGTTGGTCCTGAAGGTTCCTGTGCTAGAGAAAGCCGAGCACATGCTGTCGTGGTACGACAGCAAAGAATGAAATGCAAATGGAAGGACAGACTGTCAGGATTCAACCCGGGCATGGTGTGTGCGGTTAGTGATGGACACAGCCTGCTGGTCTCTGTACGGAATGCAGCAAGGCAAAGAACTGAGGTGGAGCTGCCTGAACTATCTCCTCTACTGAGTGCAAAGGGGCACAAGCATGTAAAAGCTTCAGTTTACTGCAACATAGCTTCAAACACATCACCTTTGAAACAGAGATCATTCAAAGCTGTTACAGAAGAACAAAAGTGAAAAGCTTTCAAAATATTTTTTTCCTTTTAACCATTTCTCCTCGAAGGACTGGTCCTTTCCTCCAGCTCTGTTCTCATTCGTGCCTTCCCTTGTCACAGCAAGCTCTGTATGAAAAGTCTGGCCTTTGGTCTGCCGCCTTTGTGTGCCTGCCTTCTGCTCCTTGAGTTCTCTGTCACCGACTCCCTGAAGTCTAGGCTGTCCCAGCTGAATGTTCTAGGGACAGTCTCCTACTCCTGCCAGAGAGATTTGTTCAACCCAGCAAGCATCACCTCACACAAATCCCACTGACAGTTTTCCCCTCTGGCTTCTTAATAAACAGAGCATTAAACACAGCAGTTTGTAAGCTCTGGACAAACAGATAAAACAAGGGCCAGCTTCTCTGTTTTGTGTATCAGATGTTGCAGTAAGGATTAAAGAATGTGTTCTGGTAATCCTGTTTCTTCAAGCTACCCACTAAAGTAAGATTTCCTTTTTTTGTGAGGGGAACACACTTCAAAGAGGATGTTGGTTTACAAACATCTCTGTTTCTCCTGTATGTTTGTAACTGATGAAATCTATACGTACATAAGACTATATCAGGCAGCCATTTCAAATACGTTTAATGATCTTTGCAGCTAAGGATCTTTTGTGATGGTATTTTTCAGATTCTTCACAGACATTGTACAATATCACTTTCAGCTAAAATAATGTTATTGTTAGTGCCTATATCTGACTATCATGTCTGAAAGTGAGACATTTAAGAATTAAAAGTACGTCTATTACTGATTAGACAAAAGAGTTTTGGCTGAGGTCAGACAATCATATTCTTGAGGTATCTGAGATTAGCAGAGTGGTGTCTTTAGAGTGAAGTGTATCAGATCTGAAGATGCTTCTTTTGTTAATCTAATATTAATGTTGGGATATGGACGGCAAGAAGTGTGGGCTTCAGAAGATGGTTGCACTAGTCTGTCAGCACTGGTAGATCCTGTGCCCGTTTCCCATTGCATTTTGTGTTCTTGTCTGTTTTCTTCTGCTGAAGTTTGCTCTAAGTTAATCTGACCTCTTGATGAGACATTTTGGCTTATTCAATGGGCAGAAAATTATCTCGCTTTTTTGCTTGCTGAATGAGATGAACTGAGTAATCAAATTGTTGGAGCAAGCACAAAGGAAGTGCTAAATACACACAGCTGGGAGTGGGGAAAATGAGAAAGAAAATCATATTTTTAGTTGTAGGAAGCTTTTAGTCAATCTCAGCACTCTAATGAAACTCATTCTTGGTGAAGAACTTCCATGTCATTTTCACTCTACCTCTGGTCTAGTGAAACCTAAATACATTGGCTGCTAACACTAGGGGCTCTGCAGAAGTGTTTGATAGAAGGCTGTCTAATTTAAGTGGGTCCCTTGGTGGAGATGTCACTGGCAATGAATACTGATAGACTGAAGCTAATTAATAAGTCAGTGTGTAACTTTTTCGTTCTTATATATATTTTTATGAATGTAAAGCTGGTTATGATTTGTTGACTCTTGCAAATGATTTTGCTATTTACACATCAGAAACATTCATGGGAATCCAGAAGTTTTTTTATAACTACAGATGTACCCACTTAGTATGTCTGTTAGTTGCATGAACAGGATGGGAATGTCTCAGAATCTGCAATGCTAAATAATGTGAGACTTTACTGAAGAGTTTGCTTGCTGGAAAGATATAAAGCCATAGAGAAATGGGCATGTAAGAGAGGTTTATTTTTGTCAATGTAGACAAATGCTATTGATTATATGAGGATTTTCAAGTTTTACAGTGTTCAGCAATCACCATAAAAAAGCAGATTTTCAAAATAAACCAGCTCCTCTCTAGACACTATAATAAGAGACAAATTTTCAAAATTATATTTAGTATCCTAAATTATTCTCTTTCTGGGTAGTTTTCAAACACAATCAGTGCTCAGATTTCAGGTTCTTCAAAAAATTTGGCTTGAGCTCTCCATACTGTTCTCAACTGGCTCCACATAGCATTAGGGCAGAATCAAGTACCTGTTCACCATTTTTGATCAAGTAGTATATCCAGATCAAAACAGTAATAAAATAAGAAAATCAGGTGACATTCAGTGAAAAATTTCATTTCTCTAGAAGGAGCTCAAAAAATGACGAAGTAACAAATATCAAATCAAGAATCAAAGATGTGTGATTTAGAAAGTTATTTTGAGTTCAGTTCAATGATGGCATCCACAGAAAAATGCTAGGTTTTCCAAAAATAATACCTCTTATTTATTCCCATGGAAACTACAGAGAGAACAACAATGCTATGTGATAGAGCAAATTCTCAGTTATGAAACTCTATTTTGCTACATAGCCACCATCATTAGCTACACATTTTAATTGTGCTTGTCAAAATCTGCACCAGTGGAGACGACCCACTGTTGTTGTTGCCACTGCTGAAATGCACAACCCATCACCTCTCTGTGCTCACAGCCACTGTTTGGTCTCTGTAAATGTTCAGTAAACATCAGTGAATGTCAAAGGGTGCAATTTTTTTCCCCGCATGGAGTAATTCAGTGCTGTACCTTTTCTTCATCTGTACTTCCATGTCAGACACCAAATTTGTCACACTGCCCCTCTGCTGCCATTTGTCAAATGGCAACAAAATGTAATGGAATATTGATGGGATTCAACCTCTACTGCCATAGCACCATCATTTTCCTCCAAAGTTGTGGACCAACATCATAGAATAGGAGGCATTAGTTTTGGAGCAGTCCTTGTGCTTTTCTTCGTAGTTCAACTTCGGCTGATCAGCTGGGGTACTTAGACTCATATCTACAAAAATGATAGAAAGAATTTTGAAAGTAAAAAATGACAGAATTTGACTGAGAAACTTGCCTAATCTGTATACAAGAATATTGTTATTAGAATAATTTATTGCAAGTTCATTGTATTGGTATTAAGTAATGAGAAAATAAAGAAAATAAATAAAGAAAATAAAATGAAAAAGAACAGTTAGTACTTAGGCTTTGGGTTGATGCTGGACATAGAGGAATAACAAAAACAGCTGTACAGGGAGTGTAGGCCAAAGAAAATGGGTATTAGAACTGTACAGAATGAAGTAGTATGTCATCTAGTGTAGAGCAGTGGCCATGACTGCAAAGGTTTAAATGATTGGATAAGAATGAAAAAATTACTTTCACTCAGTGTTTATCCATGTAATAAACTGTAAATGAAAAAAAAAGTACAAAATGAAAAAAAGCTCCAAAGG
Source organism: Tragopan temminckii (assembly GCA_028571105.1). Classification (NCBI taxonomy): domain Eukaryota; kingdom Metazoa; phylum Chordata; class Aves; order Galliformes; family Phasianidae; genus Tragopan; species Tragopan temminckii. The sequence goes on along the minus strand of JAOWBP010001760.1, from coordinate 61,896,696 downwards.
CAGTGAATAAAAGGATCCCTGAGTTAAAACTGTTTTGAAGAAAGAAGATAGAAAGCATAATATTGGCAATGTACCACTGGTATGGTGATAGCTATGTATTCAGTACTGATTTTAGAAACCTAAGTACCACTGGAAATATATTCATTTAACTAAATATTAACTTCTCGAGGAAAAAATAGAGAACAAGAGCTATGAAGAAATCCAGCACAAGTCTGTTAAGAATGGTCTGCCTTATTTTTTCCAAATAGTCAGTGAATCAACAAACGCTGATGCTATTTTAAGCTTGATTTTGCATGTAGAAAATTCATTCAAGAATAGAGTATAATAGAAAATGACTTTGAATTGGAGGATACTGTAGCTTATCAGTCTGAATGAAAGGACAAAGCCAGGTTTTCAGTCTGGATGGGAGAAAAGCCTTAAATGAAGGAGTGTTGGTCAGGAGAACAGCACAATAAGACACAAGCCATACTCTTGTCTATGGAGAAAACACAGAATTAAGAAAAAAAAGGAAAATGAGTTTAGAATTTCATCCCAAGGAAAAAGGGTGGAGGAAATGTCGGAACGTACAGGTGTTAATGTTCAATGTAAGGGATTTATTGTATTATATACATTGAAAGGGATTTCTTGGAGGTCAGCACAGTCAGTCCTCAATGAACAATTAACTGGAGCAGGATGCTCAGAGCCTTGTGCAATTGAGTTTTGAATATTTCCAAGGAGGGAGATCCAACAACGCCTTTGAGCTACTCTCCCACTAGGTAACTGAAGACATCAGTAAGATTCCTGCCCTTAGCCTTCTCTTCTTAAGAGTGAGCAAACACAGTTCTCTGTCTTCTCGGGTGTTATGTGCTCTGGATGACCAAAAAGAAATGGCGTACAAAGAAAGAGATGTTGGAGTTCAGAAAACACAGATGCAAAGCATGAATTTCCAGAAGTTCTAGCTGAAGTGAACTTTGCAAAATATTAGAAAAAACTCATCAGACATTATGAAGGCATTAAGATAAATATCTAATATAATGGCCCAAGCTTCAGCTTAGTATTCTGCTGCTATTGTGGAAAGACCAACCCTCAGAATCACAGAGCCAGTAACAAATTGTTTAATGACTTCCTTCATTTTGAAATCATTATGCAGTGAATGTAGTGTCTGTTTATGGGGAAAAGTAGCCTGATCAGCCTATGTCTGTTAGCTGAATACTGCATAAAATTCAGAACATGTTTTAAAAGAGACAATAATTAAAGACATTGAAGTTCATCAGAAACCAGATAAAATGTGTCAAAATCCTATCAACACAGAAATTTGTAATCCTACCTTTTCATAATTTGTTTAGTATAATGAATTACTTCCTAGCAAAAGGAATGCAGGATACCTGACTTAGAATGACTGTATCATACTGTATGAAGTTCCTGTTCATTAAACTTGAGAATAAGGATGATAAAAAATAATAATAATAAATAAAATAGGAAAATAACTGATTAGAAAGGAAGGAAGCCATAGTTGTGATATAGGCTAAAAGGAGGTTATTTGAGGGAGACTGTTCTTCTGGAGAAGGAATCTGAATGCAACTCTTACATTCTTTTTGTTAATGAATGAGTCGGGGAAACACTGTTAATTCAGAACAGGATCATAATATGACACTGGCAAAAACTGGATGACCTTGAGAACTGCGATAATAGAAATGGGATGGCGTTGAAAAGAAATACAAGTGTCTCATAAAAATAGGATCTTACCAGTATAGCAGACAAAAGAAAAGAGTTTTGTTTTTGCTTGATTAGAGAATGATACAAATAACCAAAATGATGCAATTCTAAAGAAAGGAAATTCAACTCTAGGAAGTGTCAGCTAAGGAACCATTAATGGAAGGAAGAGAGTGGAGGTGACTGGATGAGAAATACCTTCACCATTATTGTAAATCAGCCTTTGTTTGAGAATGATAACTGACACCAGAAAAGGTGCAGAGAAAGGCTAAGAAGATGGCTGGGGGTATAAGAGTAAACAAAGAAAATTTGCTTTTTTTAGTCCAGCAAATTGAAAGCTGAGAAAATATTTAACGTAGGCCTGTATTACTTACGTGTAGTTGTCTGAGACTGCTAGGAATGAGATTTTTCCAGTCAGATACCCCTTGATCTGCTGATTTCAGATTCTTTACTACTCACCATGGAATTGATCTGAAATTGCAGCAGTTATTCAGAGACTAGGCATGGGGAATTAAAAGAATTTAAATAGAATAGTATAAGCCTAGACACTTTCATCCTGTCTTGAACTGCCATTATATGCGTTTAAGAGGGAAAAGCTCTGGAAAATGTGTGGAGTTAAATTCTGACTCCACTGAAGACAATGGTGAAATTGAATGTTTATGGCTTTCTCCCAGCAGTATACCTTGTTTGAGAAAAGCTTCTTGGAGAGAAGTAGTTCATTTTTACTGTCATCTGATCACTCTATTGTTCACGTTCTTTGTTCAAATTTAGAACTGTTAGCATAACCAGTTTTAAAAGAATAAAAAAACCCTGAGATTATGAGACTAATACTGTTGGAATGAAGAAATCAGGCCAAGTAGGAATGTTGGTTTTTTTTTTTCATTCTCTCTCTCTCTCTCTCTTTTTTTTTCTCAATCTGAACAAATAACTAACAGGAATTAGAAAAGAATACGTTCTAAAACATACTTCCTTTTGAATTGAATTTTCTTAGATTATGAGAAAGAAGAGGGCTGTAATGTTTCTAGGTCTTTCATTGTCACTCAATAAATTTCAAAGATTATTGGAAGCAGGTTCTCACAAGACTCTGTTATTTGTCTTTCAAAATGAGCACAAACTCTTAGGACAGATCGTCTAAATCACTTTGAAACAACCAACAGCTTGGTACTGTAGTGCAAACAAACTATTTTATAAATCAATTGGGAGAGCAAATTCTTCTACAGTGCCAGGGTCAAAAAACTCTGTATTTCATTAAAGAACAATGACAATAACTCAGTTTAAGTGTATAATGACCCAAGTCAGCAGTCCTTATCAACAAATGTTTAATAGGAACTTTAACTAGTTTGCTGACATGCTCTTCTTCAGAAGACATTATAGGCTCTTCAGCATACAAAACAATTGATTCTACTATTTAATTTTGCTGAACATGCGGAGGAAATAGGCATTTTATCACAGCCTTGGTTTTTATAAACATCATTTAATATATTAACATACTCTTAGGTATGGTCAGTAGAACATGCTTTCTCAAAGCTGTGACTGTGCTTTCTCAAAGAGTGACTGTGCTCCAATGATGCCCTATAAATGAATCAGATGTCACTGCTTTGTGAAGGTGGAAGGCTGATGTAGGTCTCTTTCAGGAACAGTGTTTCCTGACTATCTGCTGATATAAATTAAAGCAACTATAAAATGAACGGGTGTCAGGGAACTATTACAGCAAAAATCACTCTCTTAAGTACAAAAACAAACGTACATTCCTTTCTATTTCTTCCACTGGTTCTATACACACTGTATTTAAAAATGTGGGCTAATATCTATATTGGGTAGGTCCACTTAGTTTATGTTATGGAATATTGACGTTGTGATAATAGCACAGGCAAAAAGTAGCCGTAGGTGAATAAGCTGTCATAAGAAAACTCTATTTACACAGTATTGGGCATTCAAAATTCAGCCAATATATTTGGTTAAATGCCATTTGTTACTTTTAAAGTTTATGAGGCAGTCTGAGGATCCTAGGTGTAAATAAATTTGTTGTGGTTTAACCTGGCAGTTGGCTGACATACAGTCAGTCTTTCTCTCACTCTCCCTCATCCCAGTGGGTTGAGATAAAACTATTTACTAAGACAGAGAAAATGAAAAGGATAATAGTTATGACTATATATATATATTTGAATGTATATAACAAATGATGCACACACAATTGCTCACCACACCCTGACTGATGCCCAGCTAGCCCCAAGCAGTGGAAAAGAGAGAGATCTCGCCCGCTTCAAAATTCCTTCCGCATGATGTCACATGGTATGGAATATTCATTTGGCCAGTTTAAGACAACTGTCCTGCTTCTGCCCCCTCTCATCTCCTTGAGCCCTTTTCTGCAAATGGCCTTGTCTCTGTACAACACTGCTTAGCACCAACTATAAACATTAGTGTTATCAACACTGTTTTTTCCTAGAAATGAAAACATAGCGTAATGCCAGACACTCTGAAGAAAACAGTTCCATCCCAGGTGAAACTAAGACAGCATTTTGTTGATTTTTATAACATTGCAGTGCTCTAACTACACATTAAAAATTACCCTGCAAAAAAAGGACTAAACTAGCATACAAAAAAGATAATTTTGCTTGAAGTGGAAGATTTTATACAGAAGGTACTGCCTTTGTCACTGAGTCCAGTCCCTACAATCACAGTACTTCTGCAGCACTTCTGTATCACACAACTCCTTGCCCCCTGGCCCACTAAAATCTCCCGAGTATGCCTTAATACATTGAAACCCAATAATAAAGGATGATGAAGGAGGATAGTAAAGGAGGTATCCCTAGAGGAGAAGTGAAAGAAGAGTGTATGTACTGGATGGAGCTGTGATGAAGGAGACACTGAAGGACACAGATGAGAAATACTAGGAAATCTAGAGATAAGAAATGAAGAAGAAACTCTGCTCATGGGAGTCCAAATTGATTGAGTCATGCCGTGTTTGCAACCCAGTAATGTCATAAGCCTGGACAACCACTGCACCTTATGTGATCAAGATGTCTGTGGAATAAACCACTATACTTGAGTTAGTAAGTACAATTTCACTTCACCCTAAAGGAGAGAAATAGGCAGTTTTAAGACAAGACTAGTTTTCAACATTTAATTTAGGGCAAGATGTATTGGTCCATACGAGTACCCGATTTTCCATTGAGTCCTGTGTATTTTTGGTTTAGTTTTTATTTTCATTCAGTACATGAGAAATAGATTCTGCTGGTATGGACATTTTCTGTCAGAAAAGGTATTACAAGACACATCCTCCTTATCCAAATAGCATAGACATGGAGTAATACTTCCCATGGATAATGATATGGTTGTGTGTGATAAACGATGTCAGTGCTTTGTTGTGAAGGCTGTTTGCCTTCTCCCCTTAACTTGATTGTTCATTGAACAGGATAAGTTCAAAAGGCTTGTGTTTATGCAGCCAGTGGTGAAGGGAACAGTAAACCAGTAACTTTGTGAAAAATCATCCTGCAGAAGGAGGACTTTTGAAGTTTCATTCTTTTATATTGTATTATCCTTTTCAGCCACTGTTGACAACTTCGTATTTAGTATAGCCAATCTTTTCTGGTGTTTCTTTTCTACAGAAATTGTGGGACCTTCATTTTGTTTCATAGTTTTTTTGACTACTGAATAGTAACCTGACACTTTGAGAAATGGGACCTGTGGACTAATGAAGTTGAAAGAATGTGTCATCCAAGGATGATATTTGACAAGGCAACTATGCTACTTGAGCAGACTGAAGCTGCAAAAGGGGGTACTCTGCTCTTTCATTTCCCACTCCATCCTATCTTGCTCCTTGGTTCTGCCCGTTACATTGTCAAAGCTTAGCAAAAGCACACACACACATTTACACACATGTGAGAAACAGGAGCAAAAAGAAGTCATACAGCATCACCACGGCTGCTGAAATTGAACAAGTAGGACTGTTTGTGCAGGAAGGATGAAGGAGAACCATTGCTTTTGGCAGTCACACACTGCTCCCTGTCTTACCTTAGTGTGATGAGGTCCTATTCTCACACAAGATTCACCATATTCTTTGATTCATTGAGACTATAATTTCACACCATGACAGAAATTTCCTTAAGCCCCCTTTTCAGATATCCAAAAAAGGCTGCAGTGAGCTAGAAATTATGAAGTTTACTGAGAACTTAGCCCAAGTAAATGAGTTTTCCTGAGGTAGAGCTTCCCCTACAGTGCTGATGCTGGGGACACTGGGGGTTTACAGAGCTTGAGGGAGGGCAGCTAAGATGGGTTTATAGATTTATCCATGTGCAAAGGAGGAGGCTTAGGGGCTGAGCAGCATGTTTTGCATCAGTGTGTTAAAGAAAGAAGAGTAGAGGTTTTGGAGGTTGCATTCACATTCTGCTGAAATCACTTGCACTGTTTTTTTTTTTTTGGCTATTTCTCAGTGGGGACCCTCGGAGGTTACAAAAAAGCACAGATAAAACAATTTCACTTCTAAAATTTTGTTTGGTGTTGTTGCCAAACCTTTGAGTTAACCTTGGGTATTTCTCTCTGTGTTTTGGAAGAAAACTTGTTTTACAAACACTACAATGCCCAAGGAGAAGTCATTCTTCCACTTCTCCACCATGAAGATGCTTTTATTCTAACAAAGATATCTTTAGATTTTTGGAAACAACACTTTTTACTTGCGTTTCTTTTCCATTATGAAAAGTAGCAAGGTCCAGCACTCCTGAAGAGAAGGTGAGACTGTGGTTCATAAAGAGGTTTTAGCTGTCGTGTGCTGAAGTGTGAACTGATCTGGTCTCACTAAGGAAACTTTGACAGTCACCATCTCCTTGCAGTGATTATTATGACATAAAATGATTTTTGAAGACTTGGAAAAGAAAAATTCCCCTTAGAGTAAGTCTTACTGATTTTATCATTGCTGACTTCATCTGTGGCTGCTGATTTACTTCTTACTAGCCAGTAGGAATGTTTCTATTTCCATTAAGAGAAAAAGAGGCTTAAGGAAATCTCTGTCATGGTGTGAAATGATAGTCTCAGAGAACCTGATACTGTTTATTCCTCTTAGAATTCATTCGTTATCTTTCCCATTCTTTTTGGATTTCAGAGGCTTATTTCAATAAAGGAACATCTGAATACTCATCTGTGCTAAAGCAAACACATTGTACATCTGGTGGACAGTACATCTGTCCTCACATAATGGTGGATAACTGGATGTTCTCCAAAATGATATTATGCCATATGCTGTGCTTCACCTTGTGTCTTACTAGAGATTTCAGACTTCAATTTAGAGATGTTACATTTCTGTAACTTTTCCCTTAGCATCCCTCTGGAAGTTTTATATGCATTTCTCTACTCTTGTTATCAAATTAACACAGATTGTACAACAAAAATACGTTATAAAGGCAGAATCCTTTGGTTGATTCAGACAGTTGATTGTGGGGTTCCTCTTGTGTGGAACGGTTTGAAAGTACACTGCCCAAGTCTGCATTGTCTATAGAGATTGGAGAAGACAGATGATTATGTAATGATGATTAAACACCAAAGTATTTCTCTAATAAAGAAATGAGGTATGACCTAATTACTACTGTTTGCTAGAAAAGATTGATCCATTTATCATTTTAATTTCTCTAATGGTTAAACCTTTTTTTCTCCCCAATTTTAATAAAGTGAAACTTGTAAAAGCTTTTCAACTTCTATATTTAAAAGGAAAGCCACATCACTTATTGGGGCTCAAGTAGTCTCAGTGAAATTGTGAAGACCTGAGAAACAATTCTGCAACAATTACTTTTGTGCTTTTAACTCACCTGAATGCAACAAAAAATTCTAAAAGTTAAGTGCTAAATCTTAAACATGTCAAGATTCGATCTTTTCACTGAGAAGTAATTTAATAGTTATGACTTTCAAGCAGCGAAAGCATTCGCATCATTGACTAGATTGATTCAATTGATAAGGTAACCCACGAAGCCTTTGAAATTTGGTCATGCTTCATCAGAAGTTTCTTCTCTGGCTTCTTGGGAAAAGCAAGGGAAACTTACGTTCTACTACTTAGAATGTCCCTTGCCCAGTGGTATAAATGTGGAGATACATCTGCTTTCCTCTTCTTGCTTTGAAGATCTTTCTAGTCATCAGCACTGGGATAACATTATTGTGATATGGGTTGCAGTTGAATTAGATGATACACTCTCAATTTTTTTTGAGACAGAACATTTATTTTAAAATAGAATACAGAATACATAGTAAGAGCTTTGATAACCATATAAAAATTCAGACTTCACTTTCTTGGGCCATGTCTCATTCTACTAGTGTCTGTGCTTCAGGCAAAGCTTCCTTGGGCTTGGTTGATGATAACCTTGGCTTCTGAGTTCTGCCTTGCAATGCGCTGTCAGGCCTTGCGTAGCCAATGGGACACCAATTATATAGAACATTAGAAACATCTTAAGCAGAAGAAAAGTCAGTTGTCCTCCTTGGCTAATGAATATCACTTCAGAGAAGCCCAACAGGAAATACTAAGCAGAATAAATAACTGAACAAATCTAGTACAATGAGCCCTGAAGAACTGTGCCTTGAGGAGTAAGGCTGAGGGTTAAGCAGTTAATCCAGGGTTAAGAATACACTGACAATCCCAACACTTTCTCACCATGAGATGACTCCTTTCCTGTCTTGTGCCCACCTGATCTGAGTGATGCTGATCATCCCCAAGGTGCAAACAGCAGACTCTGTGCTTTTGTCCAAAAACCTGTAAGCTGAGATAACAACTGGCTCACTATCTCAATTTTTCCTCTTCACTCTTCTTCTGAAGAATATCACTCAAAAGATGCTTCATATAGTCAGTAAACGACAGAGGAGATGAGAGCTTAGCCTTCAAATGGGTGGCCTGGATGAGACTCAAGTACTTGCAAGAAAAGGTGGTAGCAAGACTGTGAGAAAGGGAGACACTTCTGACAAATCAGACCTTATGTGAAAGTAGGAGTGGCTAGTCCAGACCAGTGGTGATGCTATGAAGGCACATTTGGATGTCTTACTGCCACACCAAACTCCTAAATGATCTGTCCTTTTCTGTTGAGATAATTACTGTTCTTCAAGAGCTGGCCAGACTAGTCCTGCACTATCATCTTTGTTTCTGATGACGTGTGCTAGGTTTACTTGTGTCACCTCTATACTGTGGCACACATGAAACAATCAGCTCTTAATTTGGTGGGGATCTCATTGAGACTGGAGGAAAAGTGTTCACAATTCAGACCTCGCATGGTCTGTCACCTTGATCTTGGTCTCTTCCCAGTATCCAAGTCAGGACAGAGACAGGAATGAGAAGAAGGGCTCTTGGAAGAGTCTAGAGATAATGCAAGGTGAAAGTTAGATTGCCTCCCACCTGAGGACGCTGCCGACTGCTTTTCCATTAATTGTGGTTGAGGGCATTAGTATCTACCAGAGCAGCTTGTATTTCCAGTATGCCAAACCTCTGCCCTACTCCACATTTTTTCTTTTTGAAATGTGCGCACATATTCTATCTCTCCTGGCCTGAAACAGTTGAGGATAAAGTTGAGGCAATCTAGAGGATTATTTGGCTCCTGCATGATTTCTGGAAGTACAATAACAAGTCAGTCCTATATCTGAATGGCTGTAGCCTTTTCCATGGGACTTAGTGCTCTGCACAGTAGCAAGTTACTCCTTTTGGATTCCTTTGCTGCAGAATAAGCGTTGCTCTGAAGGAAAAGGTGGATATCAGCTAGCAGGCTGGCAATGAGCTTTTGCTGTAAACCTAGCTCAGTCTCAGACTGCTGCTGAACGGCTTGTGAGGAATCCTTACTACAAAAGCCCAGGGAGGCTCTTTATGTGAAAAGGTGAAGCCTTCAAGTGGTTTCAGCTTGTAAAGCCCAGTGCTTTCCAGAAGAAGGTCAAGTCTTTAATTACAATCTGTACTTGAAGCTGAAACACTTTCAGGAGAACTTTTTTATTTCTCCAGACAGTTACAGGGGAAGAGGATTGTAAACAAATAGATCAGATGATTAACATGATGAGTTTGCTCTCTAAATGGCAAACAGCACACATGAAACGAGCTTATAGCAATCCTACTAACAGGTTCAGAACTTCACCAGAGACAAATGTTGAAGCCAATTCTAGTTCTTTCCTTTGCTTCTGTGGAATTGCAGCAGCTGATAATTTCTACTGAGCTGAACTTTGGAAAAATTTAACAGGGTAAATGACAAACTTCAATTGTCAGCTTTGAAATTTTTCAGTAAATGGGAAATTTCTGATCAAAATTTTACTAGGAGACTTTATACCTCTTTTCATAACCTTGGAAATCTTCAATAAAAGTATTTACTGTTACCACTGCTGATGAAGGCATGTAAAAATAAGTTTTACAGTGTTTCTCCTTTTTATTTTGAATTTTATTGAATTCAAAGAAGAATGAATGTACAAACACGTTCAAGCCAAAAGGATTTTATTTTTTTGTGGATACTGTTCCTTAGCGAGCGGAGGTTTTAACAAAAACTGTAGTTCATTATTCTGAAACAAGAAATGAATGGACTGATAAGATGCAAAAGCTTAGGCAGGACACTTTTAGAAATTATTCAACTCATTACCCAGTTGTTTTCCTTGCTATGTCTAGTATTGTTACCATATAATAAAAAGAAGGCTATAGGCTTGTGGTCGGCTTCTCTGCTACCAACTGGCGAATTAGAAGTTCCTCTTTTCTTTCCTTCTTTGTCCTTTCTACTCTTCCTTAACCTTTTCTCTTTCTGAAGCAAAGTAGATCAGACAGCACTCTTGATACTTAAACTTTTAGAAGATGTTCAGTTTAAATTTAAACTTAAATTGTTTAATTTTGAACTTTAAATAACGGATTCTCACTGCTAGATTTTTGGTCTTCTGTACAGCTGAAATTCATCACTCCATGAAGTTATGCAATTGTAGCCACAATAAGGTGCTTCTAACTCTTCTCTTCATGCTACAGATGTTATGATTTTCCAATACTCTCTTCATACTGTAGATGGAGAATACCACTTTATTATCTTGATTTTGTGAAGTGATCTTTGCAATTGTTCCTATATGTCCCCAAGGAAGTACCAGTGATTTGCTTGTGTTCTGCTCCCTAGCCATACCACTACATGCCTGGAGTCTCATAGTTCCCAGGTCCAGTTGTATCTCACATACTCATTCTGCTTCAGAGGGCATTGTCATCCTTTCTTTGCCTCTCCATTCAGAGAAAACCCAAGAAAGTAGATGTGACATGTGCTCCATAATGTCTTCTGATGCTGATGATCAGAAGATAGGGACTGATGGGTACTTTGTGAAGTGCCCTTTCCAATCTAGGAACAGTCTCACTAAATTTAAACCAAATTTGCATTTTATAGAAATATTTGAATTGTTCTTGTGTTCCCTCAAAAAGACCAGAGGAGGAACCAGGAGAAAGAGCAGCAAGTTCCAACATGGCGTAGATCAGCTGAGCTGCCTCAGGTGAAACCTCTTTCATTTATCACCTGCAGATAATGATGTGAAAAGACACTACTCCTGCTTAACTGTAGTGTCTCTTTGTTAAAGCAATTATTTACAGCATTTCTCCAACTGCAGATACAATTCTTTGCTAGTGGTGTGAGGACTTGCTTCCAGTGGCCTCTTACAGCTTCTTTCTCCTTGCAAACATGTTAGCATGTTTGTCTTTATTTTATTTTAGATACATATGAGGAAAAAAGTCAAACATTTGCAAGTCTCTGTGTCTCTGTCAGACGCTTGTTCACAAGAGGACAATGAGGCTATATCTTTTGGAACAAATAATAAAAAAGAAAGGAAGTCTGTTTTCAGGATAATTGATTTTCATGTGTGTTAAATGGATAGTCTGTAAGGGGATGATTTACCATGTTATAGAATATTAACCATTTTCCCTCAACCCCATCTACCAGTTATGATTATATTTTGGCTGTAAGTGTTCAGTTGTGTGCAAAGCTATGGAAGCAATTTTTCCAATTTCTAATTGCACTGTTTGCTTCAGTTACTCTTGTAATAGTATTTAGATTCAGCTGAATATGCAGTTTATCCTGCATGTTTAGCATAAGCACCCTGAAAATTTAGCTTATATACGTTTATACGTATTTACTGGGTTTTACAGTGATCAGATCCTTGGCACTAAAATATCAGCAAAGATGGAAGAAGTAATTATATAATTGATGTTTGCTAGAATCCTTATTATTTTATTTTTTAAGAAACACAAGGAATAAACAGTTCAAAATAAAAGACCACTGCAGTAAAAGAGAATAGGAAGTTGATGATCAAAGTTTAGAACCAAATTTCAAGTATAGTATAATATAAAACATTCTAGATCATTCTTTCCTCTTCAAACACTGTAAAGGTAAAGAACCTTGACACTGAGAAAAATGCCTAGGGCATTAGTGCGCGTAACTATCTCCTGCATAAGATCTAGGACTTGCAATTTCTTACCATATACAATTTTCACTATGCAAAACTCAATAATTCTAGAGAAAAAAATAGTGATATTAAATAGTGCTGTTATTTCACCTTTATGACCCTCAGTTTCCAGATAAGCCTTGATGGCTATCATAAATCTGCCTGTGAGGAGGTTTATTAACTCCTGGTGCATGTGTGAATAGTTTTATAATTGCTGAGGGATGCTGCTTTTTGCTCTTGCTTCACGAGAAGGGCAGGGGGGAGCAGCCATGGCTACAGGCAGTGTCTAGGAGCAATGGGATGCTGTGCAGCCCCTGCTTCAGGATCTCTGCTCTACTCGCTGGATGATGTGCCTGCTGCAGTTCCTTGGGGAGACAGACAGGGCTTTACAGCTGCTTGCTGTGGCCCGGGCAGCATGGGCATTCCTGCGAATGTGGCCAGCACCCTTTTTATAGGGTGAAATCCTATCCTTGTGAAATCAATGGGATATTTGCCACCAACGCTGATGGGGCCAGGGTTTACTCCCAGAAGTTCTTCATTGTAATCTGAGATAGGCAGGCAGACATCTCTGGGAATGCAGAAAAAACCCCTTAGTTTGCACTGGCTTGCTCCTGCCAGGCTCTTTTCAACTGCCTTGAATGTGGAGTTTAATTTTTACTGTGCCCAAGGCCTAGCAATCTGGGAATTAGTTAGGATGACAATTTGTCCCCTCTGGGGACCAGCTAGAATTGCAAGAGGGAGATTTAACTCTGGCTGCACAACAGGGCTCATCACAACCCACACCACCCTTGTGTTTTTTCTTCTCCAAAACCTTTCTATCCTACTCTCTTTTTTGGCTACAGGGTGATACACGAGCAAGGCAGAGTGCTTCCCTCCTCTGCTGGCACCGCACAAGGGGATGGCTGCAGGAACTGCAGACAGCACAGTGATGGGATGAGGTATTTGAGAACAGAGCCTGGCGCATCTGTTGTTTCTCAGATTAGAATTGAGCCACTAGTAGTTGTCTGACAATCTGCAAGTTGGACTTATAAATCTGCTCTTGTAAGAAACTGACTTATAAACGCGCTGTGCAATTTATAGAGCCTGCCAGCGAATCTTAACTGCAGACTCTTGATTTATGCACTGTCCGTTTAAACAGTGATTTTTAGTTTGTTTTTTCACTAAAGTATTTCAGTATGTGGTAAGTCAGAGAAAAAAATTTCCATATCCTTAACGGGATTAACAAATCTTAAATCAGATCTGTAAGTCCTACAACAGATTTACAAATCATACCAATAAATCCAAAATAAAACTTCACCTCTTTTTTTCCCCTTTGGCTTTCAAATCCTGATTTTGCAGCTGGTTGGTAAGGAAGTGATTTATAAAGCAAGAATTTAAAGCTCAACTGTCAGCATGATCAGCTCTGAGAGGTCTGGCTCTCACGTCTTATCTGAGTGCTTTGATTTACAAGCTGTAGTCAGGCTCTCTCTATCGCGGATTTTCTCCTGAAACTTGGATTTATTTATTATGAGATCTACAAAAGGTTAAATTCTCTGTATGCCACAGCTCGACTGGCCCAGCAGTGTTATGGAAAAGGTGATGCCTAATCAGACTGCAGCTGGCAAATGTGCCCTGCATAGCATTTGGTTGTCAGAGAAAACAAACAGCAGCTGAGCAATAAATTCTTGAAATGTTAATAAGCTGAGGTCCTTGACTCTTTCTTCTTGCCTGTATCTGTAAGGCACAATGCACGCCTTCAAAAGCCATAGGAATAAAGGTGTAGGTCCTTGTACTAAGGTACACTTGTTTAAGTTTTGTCAGAGGTAAGATTAAATACAGGTTACGTGCTCTACCGAGTATGAATGGGCTGAAGCGTATATCTCAGCTTATGTTTTAGTACCTTGCTGAACATGACTGTATTTGACATCTGATTCTTTTTCAGATTTGAGATTGGATTTTCTTTCTAACTTATGCCAATGACTGGTCTTGAAATTAATGGAAATAAAAGTGTCTGACAATTAGAACTACATAATTACCAAATGCATTCTGGAGACTGAAATCAATATAATATGCTGCCTCCTTTCCAGGGAAAAAAACAATCACAACAATTGAAAGCAGCTTCAGTGACAAGAAAATATTTAATTTACATATTATTTATGTGAATTTGTTTCTGCTTGAAAGATTAGCTCCCATTAATCAGATAAGTAATTTAAAAATCACTTTCTATACTCTAGAGTGATCACTTTAAGTACCCATTTTTTTTTCTTTTTCAATAATCAAGCTTTTCTTTATCTCATCTAACATATTTTCCTTCTACCTGTTCTTTACCTCCTCCCTAGTGATTCAATACCAAGAATATTTTCATATTAGAGAACCTGGCAAATCACATGTAAGGAGCCTGCATATTCTGTACTGTTCTGATCTGTTTGCTGACCAGCACCCTGTAGCTGAGTAAATGGGTGTTTTGCTCACAGATTCTCTTAGTGGACACTTTTGTTATCATTTCTGCTCTTGCAGAGGCTCTGGGCTTCAGAAGTCAGGAGAAAAAGTGGTGACAGAATTATTGTGCGATGTCCAGACTCACGTTAACATTCTTGTCTTTTAATAAAGTTGATTGGTATTTGCCTAAACTCAAAAGTAAATTCTTGGTCGTATTTTAGGGGTTCAAAAATATGAGTGCTTAAGATCATATATTAGAGGGTGGAAAGTAAGTGAGCCTATAAAAAAAAGTTGGAAGCTGATTTAATACCACAAAAGGAGATTATTTTAGATTTCTGAGTTATCTTCCTAATAAGACTATTTTGCCTACTTTTGAAGCAGTTATAGCCTCTTGTTAAAATTTAATTAGGACCTTCTATTTTACACACAGATGTATTTGTATCAAGCAAGCATGTTCCTGCCAAATCCAAACGATACTAGCTGCAGCTGTTGGAAAGGTGTTTAACTAGGGGCAAATGGTGTTGGGTTATTGCTTGATTAGTCTAGCATTCCCTTTTAGGCACAAAGCAGGAGGGGATATAGCCAGCCAGACTGCTCTGTACTCTGATCTGGTTACTCCTAGCCCTGTTTTAGGACTTTCATGCTCTGTTCTATGCAGCAGAACCTGTGTGAAATCAGCAAGTCCTATGCTATTTACTGTTGAATTTGCCCCTGCTCCTTACAAAGCAGGCAGGATGATTCTGTTGCAGCTGATCATCTAACTTTTAGTTTGATAAGTGTTGTGATTTGTCAGACAGCCACCTGGATTTGAGGAGATGAGATCCGATGTGCTGTTGCCTACTGATTACACAGTGATTATCTAAATCCTTGCTTGTTGTTGGAAGCTGTTTACTGAGCACAGCAGCCCATCAAGAAGAGACTTCCCAATCTGAACAAATAAATTGAGTAATCCTAATAGCAAACAAAGTGTTTCAGAAATAATGAAAAACACCAAGGGAGGTGGAGACTGGAGTGTGAATGAATAACTTTGTCAGTGCATATCTTCCTCAGTAGTGCTTGTTACATTTTCAGGGAGCAGGCACAGTTGCAACTTCACGGCAGGGCAGGAGGTTGTACTGATAACAAGATATTACATAAAGATAAACATAATTACAATCGTGGGTCTGTGTCATTTTAAAATTATTATAGTAGCATGGTTTTAATAATGCATGGGGTTATTCCAGAATAAATAAGTATCTATTACTGGTCAGGAGAACTGTGTTTTGCTTAACTTTTCTACTTGATATTAACCAACCATATCAAAACTACCTCAGGAAGAGCTACAAGACTGAAAGAGCCATTTATTCTTTGAAAAGAAAAACAAGAATTAAAAAAAGTTCTTTATGGCTTCTGTGGTTTTAACAAATCAAAAGAAATTCATATAGAAAATGGCATAAAGGTATGTCCTCTACCTTGGAGTAATGAAATCTACTAAAAAAAACTTACATACCTAGGAAATTGAGAATTAGAAATGAAGTTTTAATTTTTATTATTGCAATTGGCATATATGCATCAGTGAAAGCTTTTTCTTTTCCTTCAGATACAGACAAAAACTTCCTTGACAATCCATCCTGTGTTTGCAGACATTGGAGATTTTCTATAAGGAAGGGCACACAGTAAAGAGTTTAAATTGAAAGGTCAGCTCCACATTGTCCTGCATCATGGTGGAAGAGTAGAACATCACAGGGACCTTATGTGAAGTGCCATCCTATGGCATCATGGTGGAAGAGTAGAACATCACAGGGACCTTATGTGAAGTGCCATCCTATGGCATCCAGGAGTACCATTTTAGGCCATGTTAAAGAGCTCACAGAGAACCATTTTTTAGTCTCAGCGTAAGATGTCACTTGAATGGCCCAGAATTTGATTTGCTGATTGTGTGTTGTGAGTAATCCTGATTTATAATGAAATAAAAGGTACAGATTGAAGAACATGATTAAAATAGTATGGCTTATTAAAATGTGTCTCTTTGAAAATTCTGCTTTTTCCCTTAAAAACATGAAAATACTGATTTCACGTTGCTCCAACATTACTTAGAATGTCTCAGTTTGTCTAAATAAATCAAGAAGTCTTAACCTGGGACAAATGATGTAAAGCAGTAGTTTTGCATTTTTTAATTTCTTTCTACAGTACTTTACTGGGATACTATAGAGTTTTCACCTTCCGAAGCTCAAATAATTCATACCTTGTTCTCCTCACTACCATCAGTGTTGCTTGTATTGCAACATGGTTCACTTCAGGGGCTTGTGGTACTGGAAAGCAGTTCAGAGGAAGCAGGTTGCTTTGGAAGAATGGGGGTGTTTGGCTCCTAAAGTATTGTTCTTGTGAAGCTTTGTGACAACTTACAAGGGTCATATTGAATGCTGAACAGAACAAAAGCAAAGCACTTGCTTCCAGGACAGCTGGTATGTTTTTCCTGCAAAAAGCTTCAGCCTCTGACTGAACTTTTTTCTTTGTCTTCACATTACTGAGGTCTTGATGTTTTTTCCCCACAAAACACATTAAAACGTTACATGGAAATAAGACATTACTATTGGAAAATGATAATGTGGGAAGAAGATTTTCAAATTATACCACAATTTCTGATGAGAAATGTATTTGTTTGGGTCTCTTCTTTCCACCAGCCTAATGCACAGTATTGCAGCTGTATTCATGCACAAGCATATGAAGAGCTCCACTTGGCTGATATGCTCAAAGAGTCTCCAAGCACTAAGGGTAAGCTGTTGTGCTTTACCTTGTTGTGGAACACTAACAACCATTTCTCAGCAGAATAAAATGAGAGATGAGTAAATGTGTTTTATATTTAACTTTTGAGGTTTCCAGCTTGTTCTAGACAGGAAACACTTGAACAATGTTCTGTTGCTCTCTGTTCTCAGTGCTTCCCAACCTACCTCTGCACTCTCACTAAGAAAGAAGTGGAGGAAAAAAGAAAGCACTCCTCCTGGGTAGCTGGAAAATAAAAGGGTTGCATAGTGAGACAAGAGAATAGTTACCCTCCATACTATCTTCTCTGTGTAAGGAGAACAAAGACTGCTTTCCTGGCTGTTTGCCTTGCCTCCCCCTCCTATCACTTGGTGGTGGAAATTATCCAGTTCTCATGTCCCAACAGCCCCTGGGTGTGGAGAGAAACACTCTGACTGTGCTAAGTCCCTTGAGAATTAGTCTCAGATTCAGTAGGGATTCTCTGTTCCTCAGAAAAATGCATGGCATTGGAGTGAGTTTGCAAATGTGTAGGCTTACAGAACTTAATATGACTGTTAACCTTTAATGGGAAATTTTGAAGGAGAAAGGAAGGCAAACTTTTACAAACCGATGCAAATCTTAACAGCTCCTTCTATATCAGAGAGAATTAGAGAAGAGAGAGACCCCGATGGGATAAACTTTTTTTCATGTCTTTGAATTACAGGTCAGGCTTTGCTTTTTAACAGTGAAAGAGAAGTAGAAGCAGGTATTGACTTCACAATGATGCAGATTAGGTTTGTGTGCTCATGCAGACACAAATGAGAATTCAAAGCCAGACGCCATTTCACAGAGGGAAGAAATGGAAAATTAAACCTCTCATTATTGCATTGAAAATTATAGGATTACATCTATCACCCATAACATATGACAAATCTTATAGTCAGCTTTGCTGAGTGGATTTGCAAGACTTTTTAGAAAACTAGAAATTTAGATGTAGTAGTTAAAGAAAGAAATAATAACTGCAAGTTGCTCTTTTTCTTTGTGATGTGTTTAACTGAAGGCTTTCTTAAAAGGAGAAGAATTATCTCTTCGGCCTCATCTGCTTTTTCAGTTAGATTTCATTGTGTACTGAAGGAGCAGCTTAGTGAAGACCATATCCTTAAACATCTGCATTCATTTGATCAGTAGATAAAATCACTGTTTCCTTTAGGTGTATGTGACCTGGTTGTCTTCTTTCTGGCTTCACTTGCAGCAGGGATTTAATTCATAATGTTTAATTTTCAATTCTTAATACTCATCTGTGTTGTCGGTTTATTTAATAAATATTTAATCTACTTCAGTAGGATTATATATAATACTGGGGAAGTTGTGTTTTTTTCCACAGTTATTATAACTTTTTTTTTTTTTTTGTGAAAAAAAAAAAAAGATTAAGAATATGATTCATTAAAAAATCAAGGAAAAAGAAAAGAAACACAACTGTGGCTTTTACAGTTTAGCAGTGAGCAGTCAAGCATTTTTCTTCTTCATGCAATTAAAAAAAACATGAAGATTATTTCAAACATCCTGGAGTTAATGTGTGTATCTGAGGAAGAGAAGAATGTGACTTAAATGATTTCTTTTATCATTTTGAATTCTTATCCATTGCAAATATGATTGCTTCCAAACATGATGGACCATGGAGTACAGCCACAACCAGGCAATGCAGGCACATTCAGGTTTCTCAGGCATGCATGATCAGTGAATGGAATGGATTGTTAAACTGTGCTAAATAAGAACAAAAGCCCTAGTGAAGTATTCACTTACTTAGAAGCAGCTTTCTGTTTCAATCTCCTTATTCTGTTACATCATGGGATAATATGTAGGAGACATCGAGCCAGAATCGCTTTAATCAAATAAAGAAGCTGAAAAGGACTTCTACCCCCAGTATCATTTTATTGAGACTAATATTGTTATTGTCTGCAGTGTCCGTATCAGACAATCTGGATTGATTTAATCATTTCAGGCAAGGTTATAGAGTATCCTCAGTACGTGTCCATCAGCATATCTTTATGAAGATCAGTGCCCTCATACTGATTTACATCAGCCCAGGGCTCACCAGGTAACTTCAAACCCCAGTTGTCTTGAGGAGTTTCTGGATGAATTCTGACTCATTCGCCATTCAAAAGACATGAAAGGAAGCATCATAATTTGAAAAGATGTGACGCATACTATATCCCATGTGAGAGCTGCATGTTTTATACCAGGTGAATAGTGGCAAGTGACTGTCATTGCCCTTGCCCTCCGTAGGTGTGTTGGTGACCCTGCAGCCAGCACAAGACTGGACCTGTTTCTGCACTCAGGGAACATGGAGGGCTGCCAAGAACTGATGACTGCCAAGGGTAAATGATTACTAGGAATGCAATGAGGTATGGAAAAGCTTCTTGGTTTTCCCCCTCCTCTAATACACCCATATGTCATCAACCACGAGCTGGACTGAGTACAATGTTTGAATCAAGCCAGAAGCAATAACCCTTAAATCAGCCTGTGACAAGGTGAGAGGGAAAGAAGAACGTGGTTACTCAGGTTTGGCAACACCATCTTGATGGTTCCACTAAAAATACTGCATTTTTTAGAAACATGAATGTATTGATTTAAGTCATTGCTGTAATTGGACCTTTGGTGATCATAATTAGGAGTTCGTCAGTGAACACAGAATGACATTTGAGAACATGTGCTTAGAATCTGAATGCCAAAATGTGAGGGCTTGATTTGTAGATCTGTGTTAGCAAGCTCCGTAGGGGATTTCCATCCACAAAATGTCTTCTTGTTAAGCTGTGTGCTCAGTCAAAAAGATAACAAGGGTGACATGAACAGGGATATTTCACTCTTGCTGCTCAGTCTTCCCTTGTTCAAAAGATTTCTGTTGTCAAACCAGGGGAGAAATGATAGCACACACTTATTGAGCCTCTGTCACATATCAACAACAAAAGTGAGATTGAATCTGAACATTATCTGAACAGAACATCATCAGAAGAGAATGGCCAAGGGTCTCCACATGCCAGTTGTCCGTCTAAGTGTCTGTCTGACAGTTGTAAATGACAAATCTATTCCCTAAAACATGCAACAGTTCTGGAACAGGGGAACAGGTTGTGAACGACTTAACTATCACTAATAGTAGCCTGTAATTACTATCTTGTTAGGTCGTGCTCCTTTAAAGAGATCCCCTGAGAGAAGAAACAAAGTCAAGGGCACGTCTTGCACAGACCTACCCTTACAGATCATCTGTGGGATTACTCCTGTGTTTAGCCTTGCTATTGAAATAATCAATTACGTTCATCTTCTAATTAATGAACTAGTATCCATTTCATAGAACATGCTCATGTCGTAATTACTGCAATTGTGTTACCAGTGGAGCACTTGGGGAATGGACGTGTGCAGAGTGCTATTGAGGTTGAGTTGCAGTCTGTGGGGAGGCAAAGGTAATGTTTCCTGTGCTATTGAGTGGACAATTTTTTTGATGAGAAGATACGAAGGAATCTGATCAACATGCCACTACTAAGACAACACAATTTTCTTGGTTTAATTATATATTAACCATATTTTATATTTAGAATGTACTCAGGTTTTAATTCCAATATTTGTTTTATCTTAGCTGTGGCAGAAAATTCATTCTATGCAGTAGGAATAGAATTTAACTCAGTATATAGGGAGAAAGAAAAAACTCTTCATTTTGTTTCTTACTATTTATTGTAATCCACTGTTAAACTTTTTTTAATGTATAAGGCTTCAGAATTCCATGGTATCTTGAAAATCTTTAATAAAATGTATACCATCAATATTAAATGTCTGAATAGAAACTCTATGGAGAGAGAAGTAGATGGGCAGTTTGATCACTTCGAAAATGATACTTCAATTCAAAATGAGTTTGCCTGATGATATTTCATACCTTATATCAATTAAATTCTATATTGAAAAGAGAAGAAAATATATGCATGCAAGGCTTTATTAAAACCAAGAAGAAATGTCACAGTGAATTACTGGGGTAGCTCTTTAACTGGTGTAAATTAGCCTGTCTCCACTGAAGTAAGAAAGAACATAGCTCTTTAAGTTCTGCTTTCCAGTGAATCTAAGCTTGACTTATAAATACATACATGTACATATACAATTTCATGAACATTATTCAAGGATTATTTAAAAAAATGGCTTTTCTATATTTCTCCCGGAATCTGAGAATATTTTACATATTGATGTCAGTAAATCAGGACATACAGCAATAAAAGGTAGTTGGGAGGATCGTAAAAAGAGCTCTTTGTACATAAAAACAAATGAGTAGGCTATGAGTATGCTTTTCTCAACTTTGTGAACTAGAAAAAAAAGAGATTAGTTTTGTTTTGTGATTTGCCTTTTTCTTTGTTGTGACTTTTTCCCCATTTTTCCTTATTGTCTTTTGTGCACCTTAGATCTAGTTTTAAATTTGCATATTTCATTTGGATATGCAACTGGTATTAATTTGCACAGCACTTATTTATCACTGATCATCTGATGGAGGGGTGTTGTTGTACACGTAACAGAATAATCCTCTGTTATGTAGATGATGACAGACAACGCCTGTTTTATATAATTACAGTTTGAGACAAAACAAGAAGAAAATTCTATTAATAATTTATGCATATGATAATCAAAGCAAGTTATCATGCTCACCACTTCAGAACAGAGGCAAGATATAATAATTTTCTAGAAATTAAAGTAACTATTCCCACTTTGTCTTCCTCATACATTTAAGTGCCGAGTTTCAGCCTGAAGCATTTTTTAATGGTTGCATTACAGAACTCTCAAAGTGGCTGTAATGAAGACAGTGACAAGACAAGCAATCTTGGTGCTGTCCAGTGACACTGTGAGGGTTGCACTCAAGAAGTTACATAAATTGTTGGAGAATGCACATATATCAGGTGCCAAATAATGAAATTAAAGAGAAGACTCTCTATGTGAAACTTATTCCATATTTTTTTTCAAAAGTTTATTTTATCTGTCTGTAAAACCTCTCACTTTTCTTGTGAACATAATGAATTGTGCATGTCTTGTGTGGATAATGAATTAATGGACCTCTGTCCTGAGCTGGATGGAAATTTCTCAGTGGAAATTCACTGTGGCTGCTGTACCCTCGCTTCGTACTAGTGTGTAGCAGTGGATATGTGTTCTATTCAGCAGTAACATGAATGCAAATGGCACTTTAGGAAGCTTTATTGGCTTGTGCTCTCTCTCCTCCCTCTGGATATATCAGGAAAAATATGTCACATGAAAAGTAAATGTTCTCATGTAAACACATTGTATGGAGTTGTGACAAATTTCAGGTGCATAGTAAATTAAATTGATGACAGCTACCTTTGATCTCCTCCTACATACTTATTAATCACAACTCTGCTTGATTTGCTTCTGTTGAGCAGCTTCCAAGTTTTCCCTCATTTTTAAATCAGACTCCTAGTGGTGTGCATGAACATACTATGCTACTGAAGGAGGGAGGAGAGGTGAGTCTGAGACCTCCTCAAGGAGAAATGTTTAACTGATATGGAAAACTGTACACGAATGGAGATAGAGGAGGAAAGTTGCAGCTAGGAGTAATGCTAGATGCTAGATCAGCACATTCCATTGATATTTCTTCTTATTGATTATATTATGGTGGTGGTGTGCTTGCGCACAGAAAACTATCTAGTCAAGATTAGGATACGATGATCAGATCTGGGTTTGTTTTTTTTTTTCTGATACAATTCTGGATTCAGATCTTGGACAACAAGGGCAGCCTCTGTGTTACTCTCTCCCATGTCTCAGTACTGACACCCTGAACATCAACATATCAGCTGTGAAAAGAGGTCTACATAAAGTCACACAGAATGTCAGCCCTGGTAAATTTTGCTCCTTCCTTTTATGAGCTAGAGAAGATAAAAGTACTGTCCCAACACCATCCATTAAATACACTCTCTATATGTAGAGAATATATTAGAATGATACTATGGATATTGAATTTATCTTCATAAAATGGGGATGGTCTCATCAGTCATGAGTGTCACAACTAAGCAAAGACACAAGTGAATAATGAAGCCACCCCTATCGAGTACAGATGAATTCAATTTCCCCTCCACTATAATGTCATATTTGATTCAGTGAACTCTAGCATCTACTTTTTATTTTTTAAGTTGCCCATGGGTTCTATCTTTTTCTCACTCTCTCTTTCTAAAGCCATTTTTGTGATGTATTTTTCTGCTTTTATGCATCCTGCCTATCTTTTTCCTTTGTCTGACATAATGACTAAGTTGAATCATAAACGGTATACACAGAATGCAAGTACTTACCATGTCAGGTGCCTAAAGTCCCTGCCCCACTAGCATTGCTGGAGGACCTACTCCTGGGAGTTGTGTTGACTACATTTCATGTACAGAAGTACATGCCGTGGATAAATTGACTTGTTCTTGGATATCTGTAAAGGTCTATTCTCTTATGATTTTTGAAAAAGTAAGTCAGTCTACAAATCTGTTCATCCCAAAGGAGAGCAGTACAAAGGAGCTAGACTGCAGGAGTGTCTTTAACTGCTTAACAGTTCTAACTGTTGTGGATACAGGCAGAGGAGGATAGATTAAAGACTTACGTAAGCGTGCCGTATTATGTCATGTACAGAACAGTCCAGGTTAAAAAAAAAATAGGATGCAAAAGATGCTATGGTCTTCCTCTCACCAGGACAATTTTAGTAGATATAGAGTTAATTGGAAAGTGTGCTTCTTCCCTCTCCATATAGCCCTGGCATCTTTCCCTAGAAAATGCCTTTGCTGGGTGCTGCCTTTGAGCCTGCAAAGGAAGCCGTAATTCAGTATTCCTTAGGTACACTTGGAACAAATGCCACCTGCCCCATGCTGCCACAGTGGATGTTAGATACTGAGAGAAATGCACAGGGACAAAGAAAGCATGTTCAGACCCTTTGCCACTCCTAGTGTTGAAACTGTGCCAAGGTCCTGGCTGCAGACAATGCCAGATTTGTTTTCAGCCAACTTAAACGTTCACCTAATCCTACAAAGCTGAGGTCTATCTACTTAGACAGAAGAATGTGCCACTTAGGCTTGCAAAGGCAGAGCATAGTGCTGTTCCTGGGAAGGGCTTTTCCTGTCCGACACAAGACTCTTACTGAGATCCCCAGAGGATGCTGCAGCTTTTCCTTTTTGTAAAACAAAGAATAAATACAAACGTGTTGCATGAGCAATGCAGCTGCTGCTTTGACTCTGAGCACAGTGCTATTTTGTACCTAGGCTCTGTATTTTGTATTGCTTTATAGAGAAAAAGGCACATTAGCTCGATTTGCGGCTAATTACAGCAGTGGAAGATTCTGTGGGAATGCCTCACCAGGTTTTACCAATAAACTCCTTAGAGAAACAAGGAAATGTATTCACATTATATTTACCTAATAGATGAGATTCAGTCTGTTAGATGAGATATGAAGTAAATTAAATTCCGTGGCAGGTGAACACCCTGAGGGTACTGTAGTTTATAGCACTATATTAATATTCTGTAAGACCACTGCATGAGCTTAGTACAGCTAACTTCAAAATTAGCTTTACAGGCCACCTGCAGAATTTTTTCTGGTTGCTTTCATAGTCAGAGCTGCAATCATAGATAATTTAACATAAATATTAAGTAAATAATTGGTTCAGAATATTTCAAGGTCAGGGACATAAATCTCATTCCCATTTCATGAATGCAAACCATAAAAATACAAGGTAGTGCTTAACCTGGCAATCTTAGTTTCCAGTGAGCCATATTCCCTGCAATTTTGGGGAAAAAAAAAGAAAAAGTCTAAACAAATTCTGCAGAAAGCAGTGAAAGAATGTGCAGAGGAATTACTGCAGAGAGATGATAATATTCAGAGCTCTATGTAAAGAATGTTCAGACTGATAAAATGATTGTAATGAGGTCTACTAAGGTTTTAGAGAACATTCATATAGATTTAGTGATACGGATATAAACGGAGGGTTTTTGTTATGTTTTCCTGAAAAGATGATTTCTGAAGCTCAGCTCTGGCTGAGATAATAAGACAATGGTAGCGGATGTGCTTTCTGTGACAGCCATGCTTACAAGATACTCTCTAATTAGCCTCCAGAAGCTTAAAACTTGCAGGTAAGGAAGAAGTAATCTTCACAACAACTGGGAGATCTCTTAGACAGAAAAGCACATTTACATTTTGAAGGAGGTTAACTCTTCTACTAATTCAGTTCTCCGATACCAGAGTTTGAGCGGGAGATCAAGAGGAAATACTCTCAGATGCCAGATTTTTGGCTGTTCCCAAACCTTAGTGGTTCCAAACAGTCATACTTGGGAAAGGGTCAGCAAGTCACTAAGTCTGGTATGTGCATTTTCCCGCCATCACCAGACTTCTGATATTATTTGTTTGTTAGATACCATTTGCAACTTTTTTCTTACTTTAATGTGTCTGCGCAGATTACTGCTTGATGCCTTTGTTCCTAAATTGCCCTTAAGGGTAATGAAAGCTAGTATTTTAATCATTGTTTTGGAGAGTAAGTTGGTTTAATTAGCCTTCCAGTGCTTTCCAAATTCTTTTCAAAACATTTGCTCTCTGATATTATCGTCAAATTGTAAGAGATGGCTGAGGAAGGAGAGCTGCAGGTGTCCCTCACGGATCCGGAGATGTCTGTTAATGCAAAATTGATCTGAAGAAGTATTTTTATCAGCACTTGTCACAGAAAAATTGCAATCACAGAATGTGCTTTCATAGTTTGTCTCAGTCGGCTTTTACCTGTTGCTCTCATAGCAGCACAGCAATTCCTTTAGGTTTTGTGAGATTTTTATGTGTTCTTTGTATTTCAGACCATTAAATATTGAATCTCAACAAGCTAAGTTTCCTTTAAGTTGTTCCATTAGGTTGTGCCTATAGAGGATACCTGCTGGCTATTCCTCTACTACTGTAGGGAAATCTTCTGGAGGTATAAAATCGGGATAGCAGAATCTCCCTCTGGGCTTTATTTTCAAAGGCAAGTATGCAGAGCCACTCTCTTTGGTGCAGAAGGCCTTGCTTTGTATCTGCTAGAACTGGTAGTAAAATCCACTTGAGAGAGTTAAAAAGGCACCTGAATATTTAGTGACTTAAGAAACTGTAGAGAAAGATGCTTAGGAGTAATTGGAATGGACTAGAAAGGAGTGGAAATCCCCTGAGATCTTGACAAGAAACCTGAGAGTTTTCAGTCAGAAAGACTTTCACTGTCTTTTCTCATCCACTTAATGGATGTTTTTCTTCCTGTATGTCCAGAAGTGAGGAAGTATAAGAGAGAACTTTTAATTATTAAGTAATGTATTGATTGAAGCATAATTTCTCTCTCAAAACTGAGGCATGCCTGTATGAGGATAGAGCCTAAAAAAGGGCTATGTATGAAAGCATGAGCAAAAACAAAACTTGGAACAGAAAGATGAAGGATAAAAATGGAGGCAGAAAGATATAAAAATAAGGCGAGGATTATCTTACTTATTCTCACACCACAGATCATTTTCTCCTCAGATTTACTGAGATACTATGATGTGTCTTGATTACATTTTCTGTGTCTGCCAACATTCTTGAATTTGCACTTTGATACATTGTGGATGCACACCTACTGTTAAACATTCATGATTAAATAATTTCAATTGGGAAAAGTCTGCTCCACCAAAATGAGAAGTTCAATAGCTAAGGTCTAAGGCAGACATATGAGGTATTATATAGGGTAAGTTTCTATATTCTCAATTCTTCTTACTACACCCTAGAGGTACTGGGAGACAATGGAGACAATGTGTAATGAATGACAGAAAATGAGTGTAGAAGCATTGTATGGTGAATAAAGCCCTTAATTACAAGACCAAGAATAGGAGAAAGGAGAAATTAAGAAGTATAAGCAAGAGAGACAAAATATCTAGCAGAACAAATGGATAAAATCATTTTCAAATATGTCAGCTTGAATCAGCTAAGGTAAACAATTGGAGTCTCAGTGCATGCCTAGACTAGGGAAGTTTTGCCACTGAGTACCATAAAATGGAGAGGAGTCATAAACTGCTAGAGAACAGAGCAGAAATATGTGTCTGACCATTTATAATCTTTTAATCAAACATGGAGCCCATAGCTGGAGTCTTGTAGCTTTGGAGACTACTTTGTCTGTGCATTCATAGACCATTCATAATGCAGTGAGCCATAAAACGCTCTCTCACTTTCTTGCTTCAGCAGTTTCAACACCTTCCTCTGGGACAAATTTCTCTAATAACAAGAGGTAATTCAATTTTGCTCTTGCTCAGTCCTAAGCAAACATTTCTGGCAGTTGTGACTTACCACATTTTTGGAGGCTGTGCAGGGAAGACATCATAACTGTTAGAAGCTACTGGGTGCCCTGTCAGACTGTAAATTGAACTATTGCCTGGAATCTTGTGGATATAGTCATTTTAAAAACTTGGAGGTATTTTTTATTTAATGGTGCAGGGGAAACCAGTTGCTGCCCCAATGCACTTTCATTTATGTTCCATAGGCATGCTGGCTCTTTGTGAAGTGGCTGGTATCTGTGAGACTATGTGGGATAAATATTTGTGGTGGTGTTAGGGGTAAAGTGGCTTCAACACTGGCAGTGGGTGCAGAGCTGGGAGCGGTGGGGTGGGTGCAAGAAAGCTCTAGAGGAGCAGCACTGCTTCCATGCCACTGCGTTGCTTTTGATCTTAATGGTAAGCATGTGCTTTGCTGATCTGAGACCCCTTGAACAGGTAAGCTAAGGAGGAAAACTTTTCATTCCAACAGTTCCATTTCTACCACTGTTATTATCTATCAGCCAACAGCAGTGCAATTTGGGATACAATTTGGCTGTTGGAGTATTCAGCACACTGTTCCAGTTTTACAAATCCTTTTAAATTTACAATTTGGGAAATTCATTTAATTTGTAAAATTTCTGGATCTGTGATCTCTGAAAGGTTTTCTTTATCCATTTCTTTAAGATCTTATCCTGTAACTGTTTTAGTAAGGAAAGTATGCCTGTCTTTGTTTTTTATGCGTGATGAGCTTTTATTAACTTATACTGCTGCAGAGAAAAGATGTGTGGTTATGTTAGGAGCATGAAAATACAACTAGAAATGAATAAACTTTTATTCTGTTTTGTAAGAATCAAATATTGATTTATGTGGGCTAGTTTAAAAATAAAATAAACAAAACAAAAGCAACTGTCAGAGGACAGCTTTTCTTTGCGAAGTTTCTTTGGAGTTTCTTTGAAAAATCTCAACTTTTTAGAAGTAGGATCGCAGGCAAGACCCGTGGTTTGGTGTTTTCAAATTTTCTATAGCTACTTTCTCTGTAACCTCCATAGTTTGAGTCTCATCTTCAGGCCACATGGTGCCGAAACTGTGGTCCTACATTGCACTGACAGGGGACTTCTCTTCATGTGAGGGTTTGACAAAAAACGTCCTTACCTCTCCTGAGGATTTCCTGGTTGAAGAAGTTCTGAATGCTTCTCTGTTTTAATTCTTTATATATATATATAAAGCATTCCAAAGCAACAGTGTTCACCTAACATGTTCCTATATTTTCCGTTTTTCTTCTCTAGATGGCAATGTAGCACTTTTTCATCTACTGGGAGCCACATGTTTCTGTAAAATTTGTATAAACCTAGTAAGCCAGCAATAGATTTATTTTATTATGTGCATACAGTACTAGCTATAATGGCTCCCTTGCCACTCAGCCATGACTCTCACTCCATCACATGCATCCCCTCACCTTCCTTGTCCTCCTCTAGTCCCCATCTCATAGGCTTCATCACCTGTTCTTGCCTCTCTTATCCTACAATCCTGTATTTTTTTGGCTTGCATCAGACTGGGACAACTGTGCATGCAACGCCCTTGACTTCTCTCTTTGTCACTCTGTCACGTTTACCCAAATCTTGTCTTATGCACTCTTTTATGTTTTCACCTGTTCCTTTGCACCCAAATGAATGATTTCATATTCATCTTCTGTTTGAATATCCTTTTTCTTTT
>JAOWBP010001760.1:61842641-61867361 GCA_028571105.1 Tragopan temminckii | reverse complement strand
TTATGTTTTCACCTGTTCCTTTGCACCCAAATGAATGATTTCATATTCATCTTCTGTTTGAATATCCTTTTTCTTTTTTTTCTTTCTTTCTTTCTTTCTTTTTTTTTCTGGAGCAAGAGCTTAATTTTTATGAAAAACTCAGTTGTGGTGCATGATAATGGAAAAAAAATCATGATCAGACTCTCATTTTTTGTCTGTAAAGCAAAACATGCTATACTGCCAATCAACACTACTGAATTTAGGAACAGGCTAATAGCATATATTTTCAGTTACTTAAATGCATCTTCACTGCAACAGACTAACATCCACCTAGTCTTCTACTCTGTCTCTAAGAGTGGCTAATGGTGGATGCTTTGGGAAAGACTATAAGAAAAATTATGTGTGAATTCCCATCAGGTGACACTCGACGCTTTAAAGAGTTTAGTATTGTTGCATCTGTTTGTATTTGAGAGAGATTTCTTTTATGAAGTGTGGAATTTGTTTCATAACGTATTTACGGAATAGATAAGCAGATCTTAGTTTTCAGATGCCTTAAATTTGATTTCTAATAATTAAGTGCAGTGTCCCTAGTTACTGGTTTATCAGAAATTATGAATAATTGCTGTTATCTTTTTTTCTTTTAATGAGATAAAATGTATGTTACACCATATAACAAAATTATGCAATGATGCTTCTAGTTTTCCTCATTTTTTCTTATCCATTAGTTTCCTAAGTTCCTATTTCTTTTTAATCTGATGCTGAGCATGAAGATTATGGTATTTTGGGGTTGACTGCAAGATCACCGTGTAAGGGATATTGGCAAATTTAAAAAACATTGTGGTGTATATATGGTGTGGTTATTTCCCTCTCCTTTTCTTTATTGACAGATTTCATTTGACATGCCATTGTCTTTTCACTTAGTAACATGATATCTCCTGCAGCTCTTCACAGGCAGTTTGTGAGTGAAGTGTTGTAATTTTGAATAATCAGAAAATCCAGTTACCTCATTCAAGTCTTAGTTTAGAAGATTCTCATTTATAAGACTTCTGAAATGTGAAAGCTGACTATATGAAAGCTGTTAATGTTATATCTTTTAGCTAGTAATTAAGCCTTAAGATTGTTGAGAGAATGCTCCTTTTTATCCCATGACAGTTTTCTTCAAGAGTTTGAGGTGGTGAACAATGTAAATATAAAAAAAGCAACTAACCAAGAAACCAAGAAACCAAACAACAACAGAAAACACTACTACTCTTTGGATAACACTCTTCTATACACTTTTTAGACTCTTTCAGATAACTCCTGTTATCTGAAATAACTCTGAAATAATTAATAAATTATTAATAAATTATTATTGTTATTATTGTTATTATTATTAAATAAATAAATAAATAAATTATTAATAAATAAATCTGAAATAATTAACAGATAACTCCTGTTATCTGTTAATAACTTCTTGGCCATGATTTACGTAGAAGTCATGCTTGCTACCCTGTTAAATATGCTAATGTATCAGCAGATTTTACTCCCAACTATAACTTCAATCTATTAGATCTAAATTTCGATGATTTATGTCCCACCAATTATTTCACTCATTACAAAATATAGATTCAGAAAATGGAGAGAACAACAGAAGAAATAATGAGCAGCTGAGAAAATTCGAAGGTGGACTTTCACTTGGATGAAAGTCACCACAAAAATAGTAGTATTTACTTGCAAAGAGGAGGAAGGAGGATAGCAGTAATATAGATCTTTATGAAAAGTTATCTTAAATGCAAGGAAGCATATTCATAGATGTGATACTAATGACACAGGCAGAAAAATCAGCAATGATGACGAGTAGCAGCAAGCATATCCAAAATCATCTTTGCAAAATGGTGAGATCACTGTTAAGCTCTAATGTGTGGATATACACACCAAATCTGTGAATTAGATTGGATATTGAAGAACACACTGAGAATGTAGGGACAAATTCAAAAAGGTCAAGGATGGCAATAGACATCATCTGGCAAAAGACATTAGGAGATATAAGAAAGCATTCTAAATATATGTAGTTGGTAAGAGAAATACCTAGTAAACGTTTCTTTCTTTCCTGTGCAGTAAAATTACTGTGAGAAGAGGATGATAAAACAGAATGGGATGTAATGTCCTTTCAGTGTTAGTCTTTGAGGAAAAGGTCTCTTTGAGAGAATGCATAGCATAATTAATGCCAGGTGCAAAAGGAAGTAAGATTCAAGAATACAATAGGAAAGAACAAGTTAGAGAGTTCTTAGAAAAGCTAGGTGTATTCAGATGTGGTGGGAGTGAAAAATATAATTGTGGGATATTTAAAGAGTTTGAAAATGCGAGTAGTTATTCTTGAGATATGGAAGATAAGCATAACACTGGTTATCACAGCAAGGAAGTAATGAAAAACTAGAAAATGGCTTATATGACAGGACTTTATTTAAATTCCACGAAAATTCTGGAACAGCTTATGAAACAAGCTGTGCTATGCTTACCTTGAAGATAAAAGGGAGACGCTTAGCAACCAAAAGGACTTAGCAGTATGAAAAAAAGAAATGGTGTTTTTTTTGTGATAACAATCCACATGGAGTTTAGCAGGAAACACACCTCTCCTTCAGATAAACCTGGTCTTCATGAAAAGTCAAAAGAGAGGAAGTGAAATTGCTTGATAGGTAAATCCAGAGAGTAACTCCGTGATTACTGTCTAAGTAGAAACATATAGTCCTTGCTAGATTTGCTAGGGGTCTTTCAGGTCAGGTTTTACTTGAACCTTTACTAATATCCTGAATTTGGTGTTGACGTGGAGCCAGCAGGAGTTGCAAATCCTCTGGAGGACAGAGTGGGAATTTAAAATGATCTCAGTTAAATGATTCCCAATAAAAAGCTGAATATCAGTAGGGATATTCAGTTTGGTGAAGATAATCACCTACACAAATATGGAAGGGAGAACAAATGATTAAGAAATAGTCCTTCAGGAAAGAGTCTGTGAGTATAACGATAACAACCTGAGCATGAATCAACAATGTCTTATTGTTACACAAGGACAAACTTAATCGTAGGCAGTACAAGCAAAAAGAAGTTTGCAAGCCATGTGACAGTTTTTTGCTCTACTCAGCCTTGGTAAGAACATACTGGAGAACTGTGGCAGTTCTAGAGTATCCTGTTTCATGATAAAGGTAAATAATAGAAGAACTTCTTTCAAATAAGCAAACGGAAACAGGCTAATGTTGAAAGGGATAAGAATGCTTTTCCTAGAAGTGAGATAATAAGAAAGGAAGGAGTGGGATTGTAACAACAGGCTCTGAAGATGTGAAAGCCTTCTGCAATGGATTATGACCATAAATTCACTGTGTGGGCAATAGGCATGAACTTCAGTAAGAAAGGTAAGGCTTAGATATAAAAGTTTCTAACAGTAAGGAGGCTGAATCACTCAAAGAATGTATTTTACTACTGCTGTAGGAGCTATATCATTAAAGATTTTCACACAACATCTGCCAAAGACGATGTAAGATCTTACAAATGACCCAGCTTTCAGGTAGGGGATGGGCTAGATGACCCCTTAATAATATTTTCAGCCATGTTCAATGTTATCTCTCGTTTTTATTCTTCAGCTTCTCTGTTTTCATCACATACGAGCTGCTTGCCATCTGCTTCAAGGACTTATACTTCCTGTCTAAGTTTTCTTTTCTCTAATTTACCATGGAAAGTTAATGAGGCCAATTTCATACTTGGTCCAACTTCACTATTCTTTTACGTTTCCAGATCATTCACTAGTATATTGAACAACATTGGTCCCAGCAGTGATTTTGAAGTACTTCTGCTGGAAAATTCCCTACCTTTCAGAATGAATCATTTGCTATAACCTATTGTTTCTTGTTTCTAAACCCTTATTAATCCCTGAAAAGTCTTTCCTCTTATCTTGTGCCACCTTAATTGTGCCAGCACTTCAGAACCATAGCTGAAGGATCTAATTTAAAACGTGTGTTTTATTTTTGAGCACATGCTACATTGTATTTGAAAACTATTTGAAACACTCTTTTCTCACTGCATCTTTTAAATCTTTGTTTCATGAGATTATAGAAATGATGCTAATTCTGCCCCAGTATCTTACAGTTATTCATGTGCCCCCCGTTCTAGTTTTATTATATTTTATGCTAATTAGCAGGCAAATGAATTTTCTGGTATGTGAATCAGCCTCATTAGTCTGTAATTTCCAGAATTGCCTCTGCAGCCCCTTACAAAGCTTCATTTGATATTTGTCTTTTCTAACTCTGCTGGAAAGTAATAGAGCTTGCAGTAACAGAAGGGAGCTTACAGATGTTGGTTATTCAGCAATTTCACAATGAGTTTCTTTAGTATTTTGTTAGTATGACATGGCCCTGTGTGCTGTATTGTCCTTTTATTTTGTTTAATACACTTTAAAACTTTTGTTGCTTAACCAGGTTCTCCATAAAAGAACCCCAGTCAGATTTCAGCTCCAGTTAACACTGATGAAAATAATTTTTTTTTTTTCATATTTTGATATTTGGTATTTTGAGTATGACACTTTTACCCTGAGCATGGTTTTGCCCATTTGTCTAGTCTATTTTTTTTAAAGTACATTTTATACCCTTAGCATTGTCCTTCTTTCCTCATCAGCCCATGCTGCCAGACTTCAGAGTGTAGTTTTCAAAAATTACAAATAAGCTACCTAGAGCTTAATACTTTTACTGTTACTGCTTTCAGTAATTCAAGGAAGAAAGATATGATATTACAATCCCTCCAAAAAGAGGTAGTTGTATTAAAAACATACGTAGGTTACCCCAAAAGTAATGCATCCTATTTATTTCCATAGGAACTACAATAGAGACAAAGAGCTCAATAACAGTATTTTATAGAGCAAATTCTCAGCTACAAAACACTGTTTCTCAACATAGTCACCATGATGGCTGTCTGAAACATGACTCATCTTTCAGGTCACTGTTGCCACTGCTGAAACGCATCACCCACGACCACATTGCACTCACACCCACTATTTGGTGTATTTATAAGTACTAGAATAACACAAGAAAAATTTCTCTAAAAGAAAAAGTGAAGTAAAAAAATTATTTTTGAAACGAGTACTCCAATAAGGATTGAATTGAAGATTGATCCTGCAACTCTATCTCTTCTGAATAAGATCCATCCTAAATTCTACACAGAAACTGGAAATATCACTATCCTGCAGCTACTGGCCTAGGCACATTTAGGAGTTTGATGGATTTAACATCAAATTGCTAATGTGGAATTTTGATACCTTAGTGGTTATTGTTGGAGCCTCTGGTACCTAACGATGGTGTTTTGGACTGTAGGCATTGTTCCACTGGTCTGTATTGCTCCGGCAATGCAAAGCAAACACAAACTCAGTTTAACTACTCAGTCAAAGTAGGTCTCTGACTGCTTTATATCAAGGGAAGGGAAAAGCAACTGGAGAATGCTGGTTAATATGTCCTACATAATGTAGGCTGACTAAACAAAATGAGGACAAGTATTTTAGGATTAGAGCAAATCTGTTGTTGTTTTGTTTTCTGTTTATTTATTTATTTGTTTATTTTTTAATCCCTTGCTTTTTTTCCAGGATAAAACTGTGGAGTATACTTGCCTGGGTATACTTGAAAGATAATAGAGAATGAACCATCTGTAAATGGCAACATAACTACCTTCAAAATACTGAACTCTTGAACATCAATGCAGCTTTTCCTAACTTAGTTCTTACTTTTTTTTTTTATTTAAATAAGATCATTTGTGCATTGGTAAATGCTGTATTCTGTGCCACCCTTCAAAGCTGCTTTTGAGCAGATTTATGCTGATACATGATTAAAGATAAATATTTCAAGTGATGCAACGTTCCTTCAACTTCTTTTGAACTATATTTTTAATATCTAGGAAAGTTGATGTTTCAAATCATCCCTGATCTCAGTGCCCTAGGGCTTGCAAAGATCCCCAGTATTAATGAATGTAACCTGAGGAAAACATTTGTCAGAGGGAGCTGGAAAAGGAACCATGAAAAATGTATTATGTAGACTGGAGCAAAGTTGCTAGCCTTCTGATTATAAATCTAAAATATTAAAATAATGAATTCACAGAACCCCTATTAGACATCAAAGCTTGTATCTTATTGGGGTATGCTTTTAATTTATATGCCCTCTTTCAGGCCAAAAGCAAACCTGATAAATCGAACAGTGAATTCCTAACATGATTGAAAAAACCTGGCTCTGGATCGTTGTTGTCAATGGAAAGGAGACTGAACTCTGCTCAAGTAGATGCCTGTGGTATAATTTAATACCCCATTATCAAACCTTACAGCTTTTAAATACACTGCTAAACTTTAAAGCAGTAACTTTGTAGCCTTTATGCTCTTTGCTCTTTTATCGTATTTCAGTTTTGTTTCAAAATTCTGCAGCAGTGGCAGCCATAAGAAGGGGAAATGTAAGTGCTTTCAGTTGGCAAGAGTAGCCACTGTTAAAGTTAATAAACATGATGTCTTTTTTTCTCCTTTTTCCATGGGAGTGAGGAATGCGCTGAAGTTAATATGCAGGCAGCTTGTAGCTTATATATTACCAAAAACCAAACCTCAGTTTAGGAATGTTGAAGAACTCTTCATTACATAACCTTCCCTTTCCAAAAAAAGTGAAAATGTTGTTATATTCCACTTAGAAACATTTCTGTAACAGACAGATAACTGTTATGGATGAAGATGTTAAACAGCAGTAGTGAGACACAGGGCGAGAGAAAGAGAGAGATTATGGAGTTAACGTGGGATTTGGGAGACCTGCTTTCAATTCCCTCATCTGCCACAGGCTATCTCTGTGACCTGGAGCAAATTTGTCCCTCAAGGGTAAATTTACAAATATGCTTAGACATTTAACTACTTCTGTTTAAGCAAAGATGTTGCTGGTGAAATTAATTGTTAAATTATTGACTGGTGCATTTTGTTCCCAGGCTTTCACTTTTGCTTTGCCAAATGAGGATGATGTTGCTCTGTTAGTTTACAGTTGTTCTGGTAGCATAAATTGATTACAGAGATCTTGGGATGCTGGTAGTCCATCTGTATGAAACATCAGTGTATCTCATGATTATGCTCCTGCAAAAATTCACATTGAGCTCCTTTCTGATATTGTATTCCATTCAGATCAAACCATCTCAAAAGACCTATAGCAAAGCCAAAGAAGGGCAATTGGAATGATCAAAGATATGTAATGGTTTCTGTACACTGAGAGGTTGGATAGACTGGCATTCTTCAGTCTGAATGAGAGATGACTGAATAGGGATGTGAAAGCAATCAATACAGTTGTGAATAGGTAACGGTTACTGAGGTTTATCACCATGTAAGTGCTGGAGACCATCATCTCAAATTATTGACAGTGGACTTAAATCTAGCAGAGGAATTACCTTTTTTCCCAAACATACAATTAAACTGCAGGACTCTTTTCCAAGGGGACTGAGGATGTTAGATGGATTTAAAATATATAGTAGACAAATTCCTGGATGAAAAATCCATTCTGGATTATGGAACACAAAAAAATGACCTTGAGTTCAAGAAATCCTGCTGGCTTAGACTGCAGAGGTTATGGGAAATCGCTGCCTCCTGTTTATTCTCATATATTGTATACATGTTTTTTAATGGTCATATCAGAGAACAGTCGAGGCTATACAGACATTTTGCCTCAGCTGCCACAGCATTTCTTAGGTTCTTTTGTAAAAGAAAAAGATACAGAAAAGCACATTTATCTGTGCAAAAATATTTTTTTTTCATAAATTCAATGATAGATGGTAATGGCATATAGATGGCATTTTTCTAAAAATGCAGTGAGAAAAATGATGAAATGATATTTTTGCATTTATGTTTTATCTACCATCTCCCTAGAAAGAGAGACAAGGAATCACTATTTGAGGAGGTGATTCTCCTTCAGTGGCTGGATATGTCCAGACTGTACCTTCTGACTTTGGCATTAGTGAAGGTCAAACTTAGGGAAAACCATCAGTATGGTCCAGAGAATTAGTTGTAAAGCCTTCTGTCACATGGCGTCTTTGCCTTGAATGGTGCATAAACTATTCTTTTCACATGATACTTTTCATCCCTCCCTTTCCTGTGCCCTGCTACTTCTGGTTCGTAAGAAGAAAAAGCAGAACATATTCACTCTCATGAATGGAGTGCTGCAATGAAGGGCTATAAGATCTTTAGAATGTATAAGTAAGAAAGAAGGGATTGTGGGGTGGCTTTCTATGCTGGAGAATGTTTTGATGTTGTTGTAGAGCTCAACACTGGAAATGATAATTTCAGGTCCTTAGGGTCCTGATCCCAGGGTAAGGATCAGAAGGATGGACAACAGAGCTGACATCCTAGGGGATTCTGGATGATCCTCAAGAGGAAATCTTAGTGGTGCAGGAACAGACTCTTGCCGTGTGCCATGAGATGAGCACTTGAGGAATAAGGCTGATGTGGTTGAACAGGGAAATTTTGCTGAGACTCTAGGAGAAAGAGTTTACAATATTTAGAAGAAGAACAGGCAACTTGAGAAGAGTACAAAGATATTGGTAGGATATGCAAGGAGAAAACCAGAAAGATAAAAGTCCAGCAAAAACTTAATCTGGCCACCATTAAAGATAAATATTAAAGATAATAATAAAATGTTTCTAAAAATATACTAACAGCAAGAGGAGGGCCAAGGAGAATCTCCTACTTTTATTGGATGCAGCAGGGAACGTTACCAGTTAGCATGAGGAAAAGACTGAGTTTCTTAATGCCTTCTTTACATCTGTTTTTAATAATCAGGCCAGTTATCCTTGGGGTACTCTATACCCTAAGCAGGAAGACAGAGATGGAGAGCAGAATAAATCCCCACAGTTCAGGAGGAGAGCTAGAGACCTGCTACACCACCTGGACTTTCACAAGCCCTTGGGACCAGGGGATATCTACCTGAGAGTACTGAGGCAGCTGGCAGAAGTTCTTGCCAAACCACTTTTCATCATTTATTGGCAGCCCTGGTCAACTGAACACAAGATAACTGGAGACTTGCCATTGTGACACCCATCTACAAGAAGAGTCAAAAGGAAGATCCAGGGAACTACAGGCCTGTCAGAGTGAACTCGGTGACAGAGAAGGTTACAGAACAGATCATCTTGAGTGTGATCATGTAGCAAGTGTGGGACAATCAGGGGATCAGGCCTATCCAGATTGAAATCATGAAAGGCAAGTCCCACTTGACTGTCCTGATCTCATCCTATGACTGGGTGACCCACCTGGTAGATGAGCAAAAAGTTATTGATGTAGTCTATCTGGACTTCAGTTTTGACACCGTGTCCCATAGCATTCTCCTGGGGAAGCTGGCAACCTGTAGCTTGAACAGGTATAGTCTTCGCTAGGTAAACTGTCTGGATAGCCAAGCCCAGTGAGGATGGTGAATGGAGTTAAATCCAGCTGGTGACTGGTCATAAATGCTGTTCCCCAAGGGCCAGTACTGGTGCCAAATTTGTTTAATATTTTTCTTGATGATTTGGATGAGGGGATTGAGTGTACCTTCTGTAAGTTTTCAGATGACACCAAGCTGGGAGGAAATGCTGATCTGTCTGAGGGTAGGAAGGCGCTACAGAGGGATCTGGATAGAAAGGATCGTTAGGCTGTGTCCAATTGTATCAACTTCAGTAAGATCAAGTGCAGGGTCCTGCACTTTGATCACTGCAACTCCATGCAAAATTGCATGCTTGGAACAGAGCAGCTGTAAAGATGTGTGGAAGAAAAAAGTCTGGGTATTTTAGTTAACAACTGACTGATCAAGAGCCAGCAGTGTACCCAAGTTGCCAAGGACAATGGCATTCTGGTTTGTATCAAATAGTGCAGCCAGCAGGATCAGGGAGGTGACTTTCCCCTTGTACTCAACACTGGTGAGGCCACAACTCTAGTACTCTGTTCAGTTTTGGGCCTCATACTACAAGATATAGAGGCCCTGGGACATACCAAAAGAAGGGCAACAAAGTTGGTGTAGGGTCTGGAGCACATGTCTTATAGGGAGCAACAGAAAGAATAGGGATTGTTTAGTCTGGAGGAGTATCTCTACAACTCTCTACAACTACCTGAAAGGACGTTCTAACAGGGCTGCTATTGGTGTCTTCCTCAAAGTGACTAGTGATAGAATGAGAGGTAATGGCCTTAATTGTGCCAGAGAGGTTCAGGTTGAATATTAGGAAAAAATTCTTCTCAGAAAGAGTGGTAATGCATTGAAATAGGCTGCCCAAGGAGGTGATGGAGTCAATGTCCCTGGAGACGTTTGAGAAACATGTAGATGCGGCGCTGAGGATCATGGTTACTGAGCATGGTGGTGATGGGCTCGCAGTTTGACTAGGTGATCTTAGAAGTCTTTTCAACCTTAATGATTCTACGATTCATTGCTGAATATCATTCTTTGCTGTGGGTGAGAAGTCAGCAAAACATCCTCTTCATCCTCTTTGGCCTACCCAAGTCAGCTAGCATCACAGTCTCAGCAGAGTAAAGGGAGAAGTTATTCCTTCTGGAGACAGTAGAAAAAGGATGGATGATTCAGTCTAGCCTTGAGTGTTCTGAGTGCATTTTTTCTGAGCCAATCTGTGGACACTGGGGGGAAAGGTTGGTCACATTCTGAATGTGGATCTCCCCATGGAAATGGGCAGTACTAGGTACCAGCTGTCAATCTCCTTGGAAGAGAAGAAGATATCTCCTGATTTTCCCAAAAAAATCTCCCCTGAAGAAACCCTATTTGTAGCAAGGCATTCTTCTAGGTGAACTGAAAGGCATGCAGCTCTCTCTGTGAGGTTTATTAACACTGCTTACCATGTGGTAATAGGGCATACCCAGCAGCAAAACACAGCACTTTCCTCCCAGCAGGACCAGAATACAGCTTTCAGGCTTGCCCTAGCCCTAGCAGTCCTGAGAGTGAGGAACTGAGATGAGACAGTTTATTTGCAAAACAGAGAACTGTATTGCCAGCAATGAACTGAAGAACAAACAGAAGACTTTACACAAATGTGACACTTGCTCTTTTCAAATTACAGCAGTTGTATTTTTTATTACAGATGAAAAACAAACAAGCTGCTCTGTCTTGTCTCTCCCAGCTTGCTTAGAGACTCAGCTCAGCTTGGCTGCATGTAGATCAATTTGTTTCAAGAGATCAACATTTCCTTTTTAACCTTTCAAACTGTAAGTCCCCACAGGATCCTGATGTTTTCATCAATTATATATTTTCATTTTGTATTGGTAATCGATAACACTTCAGAACACTAATGCCATACAACATCATTGTCTTGGTCTAGTAAGTGAATAATAACTAAATAATGCATTTCAAACAAGAGAGCAAATGAATATTCTTCCTCCAGCACACGCACACACACACACACACACACACACACAAAACATGCAAAAAGAAATCACCAAACAACAGGACATTGATTTTTGTGGCTCCAAATTTTTCAGCTGCAGATAGAAAAGAACAGAACAGAGCTATAGCATACCATCTTACTCCTGAAGTTGCACTTAGACAAGAAACTTCAAAATGCATCTCCTTTTCCCAGCATTGCTGCTGGATAAATCTTTGGTGTATATCAAGATAATGCTGAAAAGCTGCAGTTATATGAAAATTTGGAGAATAGAAGAAATGCTTGCAACCTCAGCATTTTTGGCAAAGCACTTTCAGATACTATGTTCTCAGAAGACAAAGCTTTCTAACAACAGATATTTGAAAAACAAAGCTACATCTGTACTGGTAGAGCTGAGAGGATCTGGGAATAGCTTTGGACTCTGGTTTGCAATCATGCATGCTGTTACATTGTTAGTACAGGTTTTGTCAGAATTTTGGCTGGTGCTTAGTAATACTCTCCCAAGCAGAGCTGGAGTGTATGTAGATTGGGAGTTAACACTCTCAGCAAACAGCTTGAACACAAAATCCCTATTTTGGGTTAGAGAATTTGGCTGTGCAGGTTGGAAACATGCTGTGTCAGCTGGCCTTGAGGCCAAAGAGCAGTCTATCTCTCATTTTATTTGCTAATGTAGATGTAGTCAATGGGTATTAGATGTACTTGATAATTTTGCTACCAGCAGCAGAAAGAGCATCTTGTGGCTAAAGCATTCAACTGGGACTGGAGAGAGTCAGTTCCTGGACTGCCCAGATTTTCGGTGTAACTTGAGGTCACTTATTTCTTCTACTTCTTTTTTGGCTTATAAAATGTGGATAAAAGAACTTTCGTACTTCAAGCACTGTGAAGATGACATGCAGAAAAATATGATAAATGACTGAACATATTTAATACACCAAATATATCTTCCTAGAAGTGTGTAGAAAGTTGTAATGTTTGTCCAGGAGGATTCTTGCTTGCTTGCTTGCATTCTTTTTCCCTTACTTTCTCGTTTCCTTTCTCTCTTTCTTGCTTACTTTCTGTCTTTTTTCCCTGTTTCTCACTTGTTTTCTAGTCTTCTAGCTTTCTTTCTCCCTGTCCCTTTTTCTTGCGTGTTCTCCTTCTCTGTCTTTCTTGCTGTCTTGTTTTCTTTTTTCCTCCCATCTCTCTGCCCTCTGTTTATTTTCCCAAACTGAGCTGTTTATCTCAAGCACTGAGGCCTCTGGAGGCCCTGGAATTTGTCTAGGTTATTTCTGTCTTCTGCAAATTCAGCCCACCATTGTACCAGAATGAGATGAACCTCTGCC
Organism: Tragopan temminckii; assembly: GCA_028571105.1. Classification (NCBI taxonomy): domain Eukaryota; kingdom Metazoa; phylum Chordata; class Aves; order Galliformes; family Phasianidae; genus Tragopan; species Tragopan temminckii. The sequence continues at coordinate 61,854,690 of JAOWBP010001760.1, read as the reverse complement.
TTGAGTTTGTCAAAATGTGTTTTGAGCCTGAAATGTTTAAAAGAAGCCAGACATATGGCATATTCTAAGTAAATTTTGCTTCACTGGAAGATTCAGAATCAGCTGTCAGTGACTGCGTGATACAGTCCTGCACCATAATAAGGATAAGGAAATTTACATAAATGTGTAATGAAAAACTTAATTGAACATACAGAAAAGAGGATAATTTTATTTTCCATCCTGAGTCAGGATAGTGCTTAAAGTTTTCCTTCCTGTTAAGAACACTTAAGCACCTTTCCCAAGTAAAGACTGATAATCATCTGATTTTGGTTATGGTAGCAAGTGATACCAGACAGATATTACATCCAGAATAAAATACAGTACAAAACACGTATTTGCTTGGATAAGTTTATCTATCTCACTTCATTGATGTTCTGGCTACTGCTCAGCAGTACTGCTGGAACTTCTTCTCCCTTGCCTCCTGTTCATTTTCTCTTCTCTTTTGTTCGTTTTCTCAAATCTTCTCAGGTAAGATAAACAAGAAAGTTTCTCTTCAGCAGAGCTTTTGCCTGAATGCGTCAGTGCTTGTATGTTGACGTATGCTCTGATAAAGCTCTTCTAACACGCCGTGTGAATTTGCAGATGCCACCTTCATTTAAGCAGTATTTCTTTGTATTTTCTATAAGGATGATGATACATTTGAAAAAATGTATCTTATTCTATATTAACTTCTGTATCATTATTGACTGCATTTGTTAGCATAATGAATAGCTGGGAATATATATGTTGAGTATGAAAGGAGTGTTATAAACACTGTTTTCACATACTGCAAAGCCTTGTCATGTCCTCTTGGTACTGCTCAAATTATGGTCTCCTATGGCAGTAGAATGAGCAAAGAGCCCTCACTTGGAATGTATTGAAATACACCTTTGGGATTCTTTGAATAGATGCCTTGTCATAGAATAGGTTCATGGATATGGTTTTTCTCCTGACTTGGTAGAATTTCATTATTATTAATTTTGTGTTCATATTGTTCTACATTTTACAAAGTGACCTATTCTGAAAATATAAGGGATAAATTTTATATCAAGGTATATTAAAAATGAACAATGTAAATGGCTTGCTATCTAACCCAAAATATGTCTTTTGTATTTTGTCTTTTTTTTTCATCCAGAATGGTAATCATACATTAAAAAACTAGTCAGAAACAGATTTCTGAAGCTCTAGGAATGAGGAATGCTTTCTCTAATTCCATGTGATTAATTTTTTAAGATCTTGACAAGTCCTTCTTTCTTATGATCAGTTAAAACATGGAGTAACATGCTAATAGAAATCCTTACTTTTTCAGCTTCTTGAATATATCCCTAACCTTTGCTGGTGTAAAGGGCACCAGTCTGTAATGAGTCTTTGTCAAGACTGCCATTTAGACTGTCCTGAGATCTTTCTGCCCCCAAAGATTTATCTGTTCCTTCTCTCAGACCTGCACACTAGAATAGGTGGGAATTTAGGAAGTTTTCAGACTTTCCAGCCAAACTTTCTGTACAAAGCCCATTAAGATTTCTGTGCAAATGGGAGTGGGGTATAGGAGGACCTGTAGAAGAGAATATGCTTCTTTTAATCTTGACTACAATACAACAAGATTTTTTCCATTGATCTTTGATCTGAAGTACAAAACATCCTTTAAGCCATGGGAATTCAAAGTATCTATTGAATTATCTATCTAGCAACAGTACAATCATTTTTTTTGGAAATATACGTTCGCTTACTGTGTCATTTTAATTATATTATTCTAGTATCTGACATACATCTTTGGTTCTCAGAAGTCTGGAGGAACTTCTGTCTTCACAGGCATATGCACAGTGGAGTTACATTTTTTTAGTCAAGAGTTAAATTTTATCCTCTACACCTACATGCTCTCAATCCTACTGATGTTACTGAGAGTCTTTAACTTCAGTGGGGGTTTGACAAAGGCCTAATGAAAGTTGGCATCGGCTACAAAAATCAACAAAGGACCATTTCTACAGGGAAATTCAATCAAAATAACCCCCTTCAAGAATTAGAATAGACACCATAAAAAGTCTAAAAAAGCTAAAAATTATGTAATTAAATATTTAACACATCTAACAGACAGTAGGAGTTTGTACAATTCCAGATTAACTCTTTAATCTATTTTCTGTACAAGAGAATTTAACAAAAGTGAAACACCCATGTAATTTAAAGCGAAAAGCGCTTTTCTTTCTTGTGGATTATGACACAAATGTTGTCAATAATGAACATTCAATGAGCTTCAAGGCCAGAATAAGTGGAATCCTTTGAAATTTCTTTCCCATATAATTCCTAAGCTTCCATAAAACTGAAAAATGATGTAATTGCCCAGGTTTCCCACTGTAGGATCTTGCACCCAGCTTACTTTCAGAGGTAAACAAAATATTCCTGTTTGTGGTGGCACTCAGATACAAGTGCCGTTCAAGCACTACCTGGAGCTCTTGGAGATCAAGGCAGAGTTCTACCTGCAAAAAATGTAGTCAAACTCCTGCATTAGAAGCAATGGGGTATTGAAAACATGGACAATAACAAGTAGTCTGCAGTTCACCTAGGGCCCAGGAGTCTTTACCAGCACTGGACTTCTGCTTCAACCAGCACAACTAACTGATTGCATTAACTTTCATTTATTTTTTTTATTTACTATAAATATAAGGCAGTTAATTTTCGTTTGGAATTAGCATTAGTATGTATTTCCCTAGCAATGTAGTAGGTATTTGGTGTAAATGGTAAGTACGGAGTTTGTCTTCTTCTTCTTGATGTTTTTCAATTTTTTTTGTGTCTGTGAATGGAGATGATTTTTCTTCTAATATTTATGAGCTGAAAATAACAGTGAAGTCATTGCTTAAAAGGTGAAGAGATACAACAACAAGAAAAGAACAAACAATATATATCAGTGTGAATACTGTAATGCAGACGCCTGTTTAGAGAAGCAAGTTTTCTCCCATTGGTTCTTGATTTATTAATTACATCCATTTGGGAAATGAACCCTCAGTAGGCTGAAATATAATCCTCTAGTTATTTAGTGGAGAAAAAAGAAAAAGAAAAGCAATACAAAACATTCCCACAAGTAACAGTGCAGTATGTTACCAAAACATCTGAAATAAAAAATATTCACTTTCCTTGTAGATTAGCTATATTACAGAGTGATTCTAAAAATGCCACTGTATAATGGGTATATGGAATTTACTGGAAAGAAAATATAAGTAAATAGCTGATTTGATATTTCAATGTGTTTTGTGCACTCCGGGCACAAAAGGAATTTGTCTGTGTTTTGGTCCCTGCATGTTGTTGCTGGTTTTGAATGGAGGAGGTTTAATTGAAGAAGCAAAGTATATTCTTGAAACGGACAGCAAAACAACAGAAGAATGTTGGAATGTCTTAGCAGTAGTTGTTTGACATCAATTATGTCAGCGATAATACGAAATATTCTGTATTCTGTTATTACTTCTGTAAGAAAAAAGATCTGTTCTTCAAAGAGGTGAGTGCACCATCTCCGACAGTAATGTGAGAATGTAACTTGTGAGAAGACATCATGTTTCCATCTGTTTTCAGAGAACCTTAAACAATGGCCAAATCCACTAAACTGTTTCTGCTGTGTGAATTTGTAAAGTGTGGTTTACAGTTTTTCATGGCTTCTGTGTCTGAACTTATGCATGCAAATCTGGAGTGAATGTCTGTTGAGTACAGCTGCCTTTGAATACAGACGTGTTTGTTCTGCAGGGCACACGCAGCATCAAAGGTCTGCTGCTATCATTGACAGTCGTGTTGGCCATGTATGAAACCCTGTATACTGTGAAGCAGAGAGAAGCTACATTTTTTATCAAGACCTTCCATTTCTAAATACTGGCTTCAGAGTGTATTTAACACTAGATACTTTAAAGAGTAAAGTGTGATAATACCTGGTAATCATCTCATGATACTTTTATTTTTTTGTATGTCTTTTTGCATCAATATTGTCTAGTAGCAAGTCTTTTTTCCAATGAGTTAGCGTATCTCCAACCTGTCTGACTAACTGGGTAAGTTAACACTGACCTTTGCAGTTGCTTTGTATTCTTGCTTTGCTTTTCCCCTTTTCATGACATTGTCTTTCAGAGTACCTCATGAGGGTGTAGATTTTTAGGGGGCATGGTTAACTGAAGATCATAGGAAACTGGCATTTAAACAAAGAAGCCATGCATTCTTGATGTTCATGAGTCCAGAAATTATACTTCCTCTTGGTTTTGTGGTGGCAAATCATCACTTGATAAATAAATGGAAATTAAAGGGTGTTTTTATATTCTTATTGTATTTTATTTCTTGTGGAAATACACTTTGAACTTTAATAGACCAAAAGGACTAATGATTCTGGTGGAGTAGCAGGGGGGTTGAAACTACATGATTATTACGTCCCTTTTCAATCCAGGCCATTCTATCATTTTATGATCCTCTGATTATTGGAACACTGGCCAAATGTCTGCCAGATCCACTGGGACTTCGGAGCAGGTTGCTATACAGAAATTTTCAGGAATATGTTCTTTTTTTAGGAACTTGATAGTCTTTGTTGACAAATCATGCAGTAGCCAGACACATATTAAAATTAGTGCCATTGAGTGAAGGAGCCTCCTTGGACACATCCTTTTATCATCTTAGAGATGCCCAGGTGCTGGAGGTGAGCAGGCTGAGTTACAGAACTAGTGTTCTGCACTAGCAGGAGACGTCTCTCCTGAAAGAAAAATCTCCAAGAGAGATGGAGAGGTGGATCTGAATCCTAAATCATCTGTGAATCCTTGGGACACTCCAGGAGAAAACTTACTGTGCTCCCTCCCTGCACCACAGAGGCAGCCTCACAGAAGTCATCTGAGCCAGCACTCTCAAGTTTGATTTTGGCAGCACTCTTTGACCAGGAATCAGAACAAAGCTTCTCTGATTTGCCAAATCAGGAATGTGACATCTGATTTTATTTCTGTCTTATAAAAAATATATATTCATATAACAGGTTTTCACTTTAAAATGGCACCAACTGTAAGATGTATGGACTGGAAGATACATATGTTTTATCTAGGAAATTCAAATAAGTTTTAAAAAACGTAGCTAAATTAAGTGAGTAGAAGAATAGTGTTAAATGTCTTGTACGGATGAAGGATAAAAAAAGAGGCTGGAACACCATGTGTTGCTTATATCATTTTCTTTTCAGGAAAAAAAAAAAAAAAAGAGAAAACAAATCTATGTAAATGTATGAAGAAATGCTTATTTGAAATAACCTTCCAAACTAATGGAAATGAATCTCTTTATGAATATATAAAATGAATATTTTAAATACATCCCAGTTCTGTGTTAATTCATGCAAAGGATGAATGAAACAAGTTACAAATGGGGAGAGTGTCAAATGCTCAGATCAAGACAGACTAATACATTCTGAAAGATAATTTATACCAACTAAGCTGTCTCAGTATTTGGCATGTGTTTCTCTAAAGCTTGAGTGGTGAAACACTGTGGTTCATAGGCTGTAGACTTTCTGCACAAGGTGGTCAGCCTGCAGCTCACATGTGGAGTCCAAGGGAGATAGGCTTAAAGAACAGTTTTTCACATTCCTTCGTACCTTATGTATCGGGGTTCTCTTCAGTGTTTTCAGACTCTGGCTTCTCTGTAACTGAACAAGATGAGATATATTGCTCACAGTCTGTAAGCAAATTACAGGAGAGAAGTGACATAAAGGCTGATGGGAATATCTATATTAACTAGGAAAATATATTGTTATTAAACAACCACTCCTATATGTACTTTCAAAATTTTGTTTTGCCAATACTTTATCCCCTCCCCAAACAAACAAACAAACAAACAAAGGAGAACCAAAATATTCAGAGAGGATTTTGACCAAACTGAGAAGGGAGATGGAAGCAACACTGCACAACTTACATGCCATTAGGAGTGTAAGGAAACACTAGGGAGGTGTTTTTATAATATTTTAAAAATATATGTAATTTAAAATAATTGAATTAGTTCATACAACTTTGCAGAAAAAGTTCAGTAACTGTTCTGATTACTGTCATTAAAGATCAGATGGAGAATTAACAGTATCCCCTTATACTAGTAAAAGCGGAGGCTGAACTTTTACAAGTTTGCTGCCATTAAAGTGTGCAGCATGTGAAATACCTATTAAAGCTTACAATGATAATTCTCCCTCTGCCCCAGCTCTTTTTTTAATCCATTTTTCATTTCCCTGACTGTTTGACCTTCTTGAATGATGCTATAATTTACTGGAGGGTCAGAAAGTCACAGGGGGCCCACATAAATCAAGACAAATGAAGATAGGGTTTCTTAGCAAATTCAACACATATCTAAGGGCTACTTCATACTGTGCACAACACACCAGTCCTGTTTAGAAGAAGAGCAGACGAAAGTTTGCTTTATACATATTAAAGGTACTTTTTTATAGCCTTTGAGGGAAAAAAACTTGTTTGCAATCTTTGCATTCCAAATTCTGTAACCAAATGCCAAGACTTTTCAGATCTGCCAAGTTCAAAATCTAAGATTTCAGGTCCACTTGCCAGCTCACATTTTCCATTTGGCAGCAGAACTCTCTCCAGCCCTGCCAGTAACTGGCCCCCAGGATACCTCCTTATGAGGCTTGGTATTTAATTTAATTTTTTGTTTTTCAAACACTATTGTTCCATAAACATGAAAGTCCAGAATTTCAAGATAAACCCAGCCTAAGCAGAATCCCCTTTTCTTTCTGAAATGTCTCCAAGACGGTGCCCACTTTGAGGGTAACTTGGGAAATGATATCTGACTTAGCGAAGGGAGCTTATTTGTTACCTGCAGTGATATTTCTTTGTGAATACACATTTGCCAGGGGAATCCTGTTTCTTTGCTTAGATAGTGAGGATCTCTTTTTATTTCTCTCCTTACTGTGCATGCCTAATTTGCTTTACTGTTAATGAGAGTCTAATATGTTCTTTGAAATGGATAAAAAAACTTCTATGCAACTGATAAAACAGAGCTTAAAGAGACAGGGTGACAACACTTGAGGCAGAGTAAAACAGCTGTCTGACTGTGAGTTTAATGCTTGCCTACCACTGGAGTCAAACAGAAAATTGTGGGGTTTTTTTTCCTTTTTGTTATGAAAAGGCTGCTTAAAGTGAGGAATGCTAGAAATAGAGAGGCAAAAGAACTGAGTTTTAACTAGATTTGGTGTGTGATACATGGAATGATTCCCTGAAACAAATAAGTTAAAACTATTCAAATTAGAACAATGGGAATAGTTGGTTTGTCTGGATTATACTGACATTCTTTCAGAGCTCATCTCTTTGCTATGGTCTCATTGTGATGGTGACCTTCTAGATCAAACCTGGATAATTTAAATCAAGTGAACGCTTTCCGTTGTTCAGCCATCCCCTAGTAGACCGTTTAGTCAAACTTTCAGGAAATTTTGTGGCAACAAATCACCATGACACACTTATTCTTGCAATACTCCTTGTCCACCCTTAGAGAAGAGCCATGACTTAGCATATGAAGTGGTTTACCTTTCACCCCAATTAATGTTTTTATAATGAGTACCAAAGGAAGCAATGATGTTTTGCCACTTATTATCGAGTGTTGCTGGGGCAATCTATGAAACTGAAGACTTAGGTCAGTGGCAGCACTGACATGATGGCAATCATGCTGCTGAGGTTTAAGCCTTACTACAATGATGAATAAATGGGTCAATTTAATTTCCAAAACTATCAGTCTGAAGCTGTGAGGAGCAGAATGAATGAGATACAAATGTTCAGGGGTTTTGCTGATTTGGCAGAGGTTAGATTTGGTATTCTGGCCATTTTTGAACCTACTCAAATATTACTTAAAAGAAAAACAGTGAAGGAATAAAGCAAGAAGTTATCATTGTGTTTTGTCTAAAAGCTGAAATTGTACCTGCATTCTGTTTAAGGGCATTGATAAATATTTTTTATATTGTTATATAATAAGGCATGTGATATTCTATAATGTTTTATGTTTTATTTTGTCAGTAGATTCACAGAATTACTGTCCACAAATGTACAACTTTCCAGATGGCAAAATTCATCCTTCTCAGTTTTAAGAAATGATACCATCTGAGATGTTATTGCACACTCTAATCCAACCCCCTTTTGCTATCTTTTATATTGTGTAGTAATGCTTAAACTTAATTTAAAAATACCGGGCATAGGGGCAGAGGCAGCTTAAAGACATCTGACAAAAATTACATTTCTAAGTAATTCTTTGGATTTCTTATGTAGAAATAGGCCACTCTGGGAAAGCTATGATACAACAAGAAGAATAAATGCCTTGCGTAGAAATTCAATACATGCCACACTGACTTAAAATAAACCTTGTCCACTTGAGGTATAGTGACTAATAGCAGTGGATGTCCATGCAGGTGCTATTTATATGAAGAATTCCCTTCTTGCAGTCCATTATTTTCTTTTTCTGGCTTTTTTTTCTTGCTATTACATCAAGTCATCTATGCCAGCAACCATATTCGCTCTACCTCAGGGCAGCTTTTCCTAAAAGACCTACAGAAAGAAAAAAAAAAAAAAAAAGGATAAATGAGTACATATGCATATATTTTATACTTTTCTTCAATCATTTCAAGTATTAATGTCATTTAATCCTTCTCATTCATTTATCAACCCTTTCTTTACACTAGGGAAGTAATTTATCCCTGCTCCTTCTTTGGAAAAATGTCATTAACCTCTTTTGCTCATTATGATTGAGCTATAGAATATCCTCCCACTGGGAAAAAATAGAGGGCCACATTAATTGAAAGAAAGGTGTTTTGGGGAGGGAAAAGCCTTTCCTCCATTCGCTATGTCGTAGGTGACAGTCACTCAGGTTGTGTCTAGATTACCAGCTTGGTTTACCTGGCTTCCATAGATCCTGATGAGCCTTGCAGCAGCATCTAATTACCCTTTGGTATGGGTGGGAGCAGGACTACAGCAAAAAGCCTTATCTGCAGCACAGAAATTAACCATCATAGAGGAGTGTTGGTGGCTCAGAGCTCTTCAAATCGTTGCTCAATCTGTACTGTGTTAGAACTAAAGCCATGGGCTGCTGTGTGTCCCACCCCCCAGCATAAGATCAGATGCAGATTTAGCCCCTGGATTTCAGCTTCCTTCCCTATAAAAAATAACATTTGATTTGACTTTCAGGATATCCATGCACTTTTAATTGTTTAATCTTAGAAATAATCTCACATCAATACAATTAGACAGAAAGATGATACAAATGCAAAATGCCATGTTACAAAATGTTTAATCTTGAAGTGTTTTTTTCAGGGCTGACAGCTGTCAAATTTCAATATTCATTAAAAAATTATATAGTTAGGCTAACACATTGCCATAACTAACAAACAATCTCAATCAAAGCACTGGTTTTCCTTGTGGCTGCATTCCGAGATGAGACATAGCAACTCTTCCCTATTTTTCTGTACTATGGTGTCTATTTTTGTTGCAGGTAGGCTTTGAAATACACTGAATGTTGGTCATTTTTGTGCCCAGACAACTGGAAGCTCACACACATCAAGCTTCGCAGCTGACTGCATCAGCGGGCAGACAGGATGGCAGAGCTGTATCACACGGATGCGCGTTCTTGCGAGAAAAACCAGAAGAAACCAAGTCAGACTGATTTTAGGAAACACTGGTTTTGACATCATCAATTTAATGCCTTATGGTTCGTGGATACACATTGCTTCTGAAGCCCTGTGGGCAAGTTTCTGATTCTTTCTGCTCTGCATAATGAGAAGATCTGGCTCTCTGAGCTCAGTTCTCCTTCTGTTTTACAGACCCCTGAAATCTATCCAGTTTCACAGACTGCCTTCGTACCTGTGTTCATATCAAAAAAGACACTGAAGCAGCTGTGGGATGAATTATCTATTTATTTATTCATTACAAATGTTTCTTTGACCTGGCAAACTGTGGTGTGCTGGGAGAGCCTTTTTGTCACTCATGTTACCTCTTATCCTACACAGGAGTCGCAGAGGATTTAAAGGTCATTTGAAAAGCAGCCTTTTGCTCTTTGACGACCCTTTCAATATTAGCCTGCAGTTTTGTTTTACAAAGTCATCATTATTAGCTGTGTTCATGGCTACTGCTGTTTTCCTAGGATTGCAGAGAAACTTGAGATACTAATTGCAATGAGCTAATTTGGCAATACTGTGTGAACTTCCTTAAGGCATTAGTTAAGAATATACTTTCCTTTACACAAAGAGTATTTGAAAGAGGGAACAGACTGCAAAGGCAGCAGAAGGTATGCTTTTGTACTCCTATACTTAAGAGTAGATGGTATAATTAGCTTACAATGGCAGTTGAATATATTTCTCAGAAGGAGAAAAGAACATACAGAATTAAACAGTAGCTTTAGCTTAATGATAATCAGTGATAATGATGATAATAATAATAGTACTTAGAACTTTAATGTAGAGATTTGCATCTTGAAAGTGCTATGCAAAACATTGACTTAATTACTGTCACCTCTTCAGGGAAGGTAGGTATTGTTGCCCTGACTCATTAGATAGGGAAATTGAGATATAAGAAAATGAAATGACTTGCCAAAGGCTCTGCAAGAGCCTGTAGAGGGATTCAAACTTTCCATGTCCCTTTGCCATTTGCGTTGTTATGCCAGGATAATTATGCACACTTTAGGTCTGCTTTGTGCTTTTGCAACTTGAGCCCAAGTCCTTTGAAATTAGAACTGTGTGTATAGTGTTTTGAAGGTTTTCTTTTTCAATCAGAAGGTGATTGGAAAAAATACTTTAATATGATTTTTTTTTTTCTCTCTGGGTCAACATGAGACATAGAGGCAAGCATTTCAGTTTTGCTTTTAAAGTTTTTTTAATTTTTTTTTTTTTTTTAATACGGACGAACTTTTAAAAGAAAGGGCAGAGTTTTGTGTAGAATAAGTCAGGAAAAAAAGATATTTTTCCAAAATTAATTTTATTATCAGTCTTCTGGGGGGAGAGATTGATGGAATTATTTACCACATTTCAAGTTAATACACATTCTCAGATCCGCAAACTGCTTTTGTTTTTTTTTTTTTAATTTGTATCTAGTAGATACATTCTGCCTGGTTCTACTTAAAATCAGTGTGAATCTTTCTGCCTCAAGTATTTCTTCTCACGGAAGGACTGTGGATCAGCCCTGTGGCTTGATTATTTGCAGAGTGTATGTTGAGTCAAACGATGGAGTGTTAACATAAACAGTTTTCTGACCACAACCACAACTGAATGTGATGATGAGGCAGTGTAAGATGAGTTTTGTTCCATGAAGATAAAGAGAAAGCATGAGCTTTTAGTTTTAATTATTTCCCCGTGTGAAAGACATTAAAACTAGGATACAGGAATCAGTTTTGCTTTGACTGTGTGTAGTGTGTTTTTAGCACAGATCTTATGGGCACTACAGTTCTGGTTAATTAAGTCTGAGCCATAGTTCACTTCTTAGGTAAGAAATGTTGTTCCGTATCTGTGGAACATAAAGCAGTAATAGATGTCAACATCTGCATCTGCAGGATTTAGGAGGAACTTTTGATAATTGTTTTCTCTGCATCCTACATTCTGTCACCTTCACTTACCAGCAGATCACTGCACACAAGCTTACAGGCATTTAAAGGCTGCATGTTCTGAGCTCCTCTCTGTGAACAGGGTGAGATGTGCCTCGATATTGGGAGTCTTTCTGCACACAGCTGGTGTCTCATTTATGTGTTTTGAGTACCTACGGGGTGGTGGGGCATTTGTTGGTACTCCGAATGGACATGACATTCAGAGGTAACAACTTCATGTCGCGTTATTGATTTTTGCATTGTACCAGCACTCATTTCTGGATATATGAATCCCTTGCTGAGCCTCTGATGATAGTCTGACCTAAAGCTTCTGAAGATTTTAGTAAATGAACTTCAGGAGTGCTTATCCTGTTTCCAGAACAACATAGTCCAGTTCACTCAGCACTCAGCTAATCAAAACATCAAGCATTTTTATCCAACAGGATTTCACCAGGGTTTCTGTTAAAGGATTTTGATTTATATATATATATATATA
>JAOWBP010001760.1:61806325-61842541 GCA_028571105.1 Tragopan temminckii | reverse complement strand
TATATATATATATATATAGCCATGACTGAACATAGCAGCAGAAATGCGTATCATTGAGAAAACTGTGGAGAAACTTCCTAAAAGTCTTCCTTTGCATTTCCTTTCTGCAGGAGTTTTACATTAAAGCCCAAATATTCTGTAGCAGTCTCAGCTTTCCAGTCACAGTAAGCATAAAGAAGCTATTTCTATAAAGTGGAAACAGGCAAAGAATGGCTGGTTACCCAGCTCACATTTAGAAAAACTGCTTTTTTCAACAAATTGTTTAAATGAATAATACAGGATAAAATTATTCCCAGGTTTATTTAGCAAATCATTTCATCTAAGTTATACCTTCAAGAGAATCACAATATAACAGTTAAGCTAATAGAAATGTGCATTCTTTCATATAATTGGTGAGATATCTTTACTGCTCTAATTATTAAAACTAAGTGGCTTTTTGGGAGGGAAAGTATGAATGAAATGCTAAATTTGGTTTATTTTAGTCCATATTAGAATACCAGAGATGAGTTGTTGTGCCCACATAGTTTAACAGACTCTGGGCTTTGAGCAGTACTATGTAAGAAGTGAGACATACTGAAATGCAATAGGAAATAAGCATCTGAAAATGAGATTGTGCTGTAATATATGTTGATCACACAAGGTGGCAGAATGAGCTTAGGGCTATCTGAGAAGTAAGAAGCAGTGAAGCATCAACTCTTTCAGTCAACAGCATATCTTTTCTTGCCCTACAAATATGCCAAGGTGCTTCTGTACATGTAGAGGGATGGAGGGAATTGTTTTGATATGACATTTTTTATCATTATCCAAGTTCTTCAGTTTCCCTTGGAGATATAATGGAGACTGTTCAAAGACTGTGGCTAACTTTGGAAATTAATAATCATACAATATGAACCTGCTCACATTTTCACTTGTATTGAAAATAGTTTACTTCTACTGATACATTGATTCTCTAAGTGGGGTTGAAATCTTCAGATGAAGGACAGCTACGAGAACAGGCATGTAAGGTACATTTCATTTTTCATTATCGATTTATGGCTAAATTTATTTCTATTGCAAGTGAATGAAACTCTATTGACTTTTCTGGTGTTGTATTTACTTATAGAAGCACTGAGAATGGCAGGTAGATACATGTGTCTGAACTGAGGGCAACTCAAAGAAGAGAAATTAGAGTTCAAGGCAAAGAGAAAGGGCTATTCTACAGCAATCTCTGTGCTACTGCTTTGGCCAATGGGTTGAAGAATGGTAGTGATGCATCTTTCTGCACCTGTACCTCTCCTCGAGTCACCCCTGAGCCTGCCCTTTTAGCAGTCACAGGAAAAGTGCTGAGCTATGTCTCCAGACGGCTTTGGTAACATGCCTTCTCAGTTTGCTCCTTCGGATCTATGTGGCAGCCAAGTGATGTATCAAAAAGATGGAGAATTTCAGCTATGGTCAGGGACTAGTTCCAGTCTTGTGTACTTAATGTGAATTGCACCAACAGTGCATAAAAGTAATCCATGTGTTGAACTCAGTTAACTTCGGTTGTTTGAAGAAAGAAACATGCCACTGTATGACGTATTTTAGAAGTAGCTAAAAATACATCTTGCATGTGAATTTAGTCCTATCTATAACTAAATTAAGTGACTGATCAGGATATTTTTATGGGTAAGACTTAAGGATAGGGATCTGTTCATTGCCCCTTATGCAATACATATCTAGAAGCTCATTAGAAGCTATTAGAGCTTATTCAACCTTGCAACCTTTTCAGCAGATGTTCAGCTGTTTGTTTTTCCTCATTGCCTGAAGATATTTGGCTAAACATTAAAACAAGACTGGAGTAGGTCAGGAAAGCATTTGTTTTCCAGAAAAAAATAAAGTAGGAAGCAAAACAGATGACAATTAATATTAAAAATGTCATCTGTAATATATTGAGAACTGGAAAAGAAGAATTAAAAGAAAATTTGAAATTTAGAGCTATAACAAACACTGGATTTTTCAGTCTGTGTCTTTCCACAGACAAGAGGTTACAAAATGATAAGAAAAGAAAAAAAGAACTAAGAAAAAAAGGCAAAGAAAAGTAAAAAAGGTGAGTACTGGAAAATTTCTTTTTTATCAACTGTATTTGCCTTTGGCCCTTCAGTCACTCATGGGAGCCACAGTCTGTGACAGGCACAGCTTCCTGAATGGGCCATGGCCATGTCTAAAAAAGCTCTTTTTATCCCATAGCTGAACTCCGGGTTTCAGCCCTAAGAGCTCCCTGGCCCCGTGTTATTGTCTCCAGATTAACCCAAGGTCAGTGCCCTGTCTTTCAGCTGGTAGCTGCTACCTCTCAGCTCAGCCTCAGTAATTGTGTGATGTCTCCTCTGCCATCCCACTGCAAACCCAGGGAGGTTATTTTTAATTGCCAGTGGTTTTAACTTACCTGCTTGAATGTACAGTGCACAGCCTTGAGTCACTCGCGCGTACTTCTCAGCCTAGATCAGGTAACTGAGTGGAGACAGCTTCTCAAAATGCCTCTCTGCTGTGACTGCCTGTGAGTCCTCCCTCTTCTTTTCAGTACAAAGTCAGGCACTAACAGCCTAAACCACTGCAGGAGATGCTTTGAGTTAAACTGCTAACCTTGCACTGAAATGGACAAAAAATGCTCACTTATTCCTGCTCTTCAACACCTCTCAATCGTTAATTACTGCCTCTCGGTCTGATTTTTCTCACAGCACTCTGCTGCCGCTTGTGCTGCATACATAGCAAAGTGTGAGCTCCCTGGGAGATGCAAGCCAGGGCTGCGAGGCTGTGCAGATAGAGTAGGAGAGTAACAGCAGGGACAGCTGGTGAGCTGGGGCACAAACTGGGTTCAGACTGGGCTTAGCAGACATTTTGGGTATCATCTGTCACGATACACCAAATCTGCTGCGTGCAGGTGTGACCCCTGCTTGGGCAAAACATGTGAGGGTAGAGCACATTTTCTCTATGAGTACTGAAATAAGCTTTGGCTATTGCACTGTAGCCCTTTCGTCCCATAAGCTGTATATAGAAACCCACTGTAGCTGGACAGACTGCTGCAGCCTGGCAGGGAAACAGAGGGTAGATGTTTGGACTCTCACATATGCTGTCTCTATAAGCACGGACACATATCGTGTGCTGCTGAAGTGATGTGCAGTTACACACAGCAGACAGGATGAGGACATGCCATGGGGTTTGCGTGGTCACTGAAAATGCTCCCATTTCAGAATGCTGCTGGAAAGCTTGTAGGGCAAATGCATATGGATGACCCCGGTGTCTGGAAAAATGTGCTGTGAAAAGGCTGTATTGGACTGGAGGTGATTCTGAGCTGCAGACAGTCCCTGACAGCCTTTGTAAAGTGATATGAAGCAAAATACCTTC
The DNA here is from genome assembly GCA_028571105.1 of Tragopan temminckii. Lineage (NCBI taxonomy): Eukaryota > Metazoa > Chordata > Aves > Galliformes > Phasianidae > Tragopan > Tragopan temminckii. The sequence goes on along the minus strand of JAOWBP010001760.1, from coordinate 61,839,181 downwards.
GAGAGCAAGGAAATCATTCTGTGCTGATTAATGCGTTGCTGGTATTGATGGTTCGGCTGCCTGTACAAAACAAATGTGGGTAATCAGTTCATCTTGAAATAACTTGTACGACTGAATAAAGGAAGTTTTTGCCTAATCTATTTCATACTAATTGCTCCATGCCACAGATTCTGGGCCTGATTCAATACGAATTGACACAAAGGAAAGGTACTCCAGTCACTGCAACTGCCATAGTGTTCAGATCAAAGCTTCTTTTGAAAAGGAGCAAACACAGCATGGTAAATTAATGTTCATCTGCATCTTCACTATCTGTTTTTTGAGAAAAAAGACAGACTTGACTTTTTGTGTGCAGCCAAATGAGTCGCAGCACTTGCACGCTGAATTGCAGGCCAGCAAAGTCAACTTGAGCACATCAAAGCTTCAGCAGGAGCTGGGGCTCTGCTGGCTGCTGTTCACCACAGACCACCCTGGTTGGATGTCCGATGCAGAGTGCTAACTACATTGTTGCTGCATGGAGCCATTTACCGTCCAAATAACATTTACTGCTTACGAAGCATTCGTCAAAAAAAATCACACTGGGATCATACCTGTGGCTTGAGCTATTTAAACATCTTTAAAAATCTGTCCCTTGAGAGGATTTAACTCAGCAGGATTTAGACTGCAAAGGCTCACAGCATCAAAGGGACCAAAGCGTCAATCCGTCTCTTCACGCCTAAAGACATAATAGTATCATGCTCCCCCCAAGAGGGGGTACTGCAGAGAAATTTCCAAGCTCTCAGCACCCAAACTAGCTGGCTCTGGAAGCAGATGGAGAATAATTATAGCAGTGTCGAGCTGCACCTGAACTAATTAGCTCTGCTGAGAAACAGGGATTGAACTTAATAATGCATGTTCTGCCATACCAAAAAGGCTAGACTGCCTTTGAGACCCATGTGAGTGTCTCTGCATGGTGCTGTGCTGAACTCTGTGGATGTACTCTGAAAGTCAGCTTGGAGCTTTTTTGCCATAATCCGCTGCACAATGTAGATATCACCTTGTCCCAGCATTCAGGTACCATTGGCATAATTACTCCTCAGCTGTCATTTACCCCCTGACTATTAGTTTAGCATGCTAACTTCTGCATATGCTCAAGATCTTGCAGTTCAGTCTCACCAAATATCAAGATCTACCTCAAGGACTGCTGTGGCCTGTTTCTAAAGCCTTGAAGGATTCAAAATGAAACCCTCTTTGCAGTGGGCCTGATGTTACTGGCATGGTCAAAACATAAAATGTATGACAGTTGGGAGAGAGTAGTAGAAGACATAGGTTCAGATCCATGCTCTGGAGCAGTAATACCTATCAGATATGAACATAAAATCCCGTCTTACATGCGTTTCCTAATAGCTATGACTAAAGCCAGTCTCTCTGGCTCCAGTCCTCTACATATCATATTATTTCTACAAAGAGGATCTACCCACCCCACAGGGAACTGGGAGTTGGGCTCAGGCTCTAGAGATGTGTCAGTCAGAAGCAGCAATTTGACCCCATCTCCTATGCCATCAGGGATTAAATAAGTCCAAAGCTCTCACCTCCGGTCTACTACTATTGTTCTTTTAAAAGGGATCTGTATCACTCAAGTGACTGATGATGTTAAGGTGCTTAATGGCTGTAAGTGTATAGAGACTATGCCACCCTGGACACAGATAAGCACTGTTCACTTCTGCTGAAATCTACTTAATGCTAGTTCGATCTCAGCAGCTTTTGCTGACTCCTCACCTTGGTGTCTGCCTATGAAAAACTTGTGCAAGAACTGTTCAAGGGAGTACTAAGACTATGAGAGAGACGTTACATTACTTCATTCTGTGAAGCTTAATTACGATCTAGAAAGTGAAAAATGAAATTAAAACCTTGAATTACTTAATGCCTTTTGAAAATTTTAGGCATAGTTCATGACTTTAGATGATTTTTAATGTAGTACTTTTAGACAAATTTAATGAATCAAATTGCAACTGCTGATTCAAGTATGCACACACCTCCAGAGCTAAGAGTTCTAATTATTTCTGCAATTTTATAACACACAAGCTTCAGTGTTTTCAGCCAAGAAGATTTTTGGTAGCTTTTACTGATGCATCTTGCTGGACCCATTTGTTGCAGAGGAGGGTAGCTCTCTCATCAGAAACTCAGAATTCCTTTGATCTTACTGCAGAATCATTTTTTCTTGCCATTCTGCTAATAGGATCTGAAATAAAATCTCCTAACTAGGAAAAGACATGATTTATATGGTTTGTAATAGTTGTGTGGAATTCAATTGCCTGTGGAGGAAACACAGGAATCGTTATTTTCCATCCTCTTCCTGCATTTACTCTGCAACATATTTGGCTCAAATAATCCATTTCTAAAAATATCTGTGTGGTAAGCGGATGAGGGGAGACTTTATATACAATATTGCATTTGTAATAAGAGAAAGGGAGAGATATGAAGAAATGAAGAATTCCCAAGTCAGAGATCTTCCCTCATGCTTCTCTCGGTATGGCTTAGTGACAGACTACGTCTATTACAAGAGGAAAATAGAACTGCAACCTCTCCCTAAATAATTAAATGAATACTTAACTTGCGGGTTTAAAACTTACAGTATATTATAAAACTATTATATTTCCTTTGCACAAAAAGGCAAACTGCCATTCAGCTTCCTTCGTCATCTGGAGCAATTAGAATGAATATATTGCAGGTGCAGTATCTCAGGAAACTGCAAGAAGCTGTGCTGCAGTTTTGTACCATAGAGGGGTGTCTCAACTCCTGGAAGAGCTGAAAACTGGAGAGATGTGAGCACCTGAAATGTGATTTTATAATCATAACCAACACCGATAGATGTCTATATAATAGACACGGTAGGAAAGCTATATTTCCTCACAGATTGTACTGTTGCTCATTTTATTTAACTGGAGAATGTAAACTATTAAATTTTAGATTGTGGATTACCATCCTTTTTTTTTGCCCAGTTTATCTTTCTAACTGTAAATAGAAATTTTTTTTTAAATGGCAACAGAATGTGATAGCTTTGATATTATCTCAAGATATCATCCTTTTCCAGTGGTATATATTTTTACGTTTTCTTTAAGACAAACTACTTAGGGGATTCCTTGGCCCTAGATTGGCTATCATTTTATTTTATCTAACTGTTCATGTAAAATTGGAACTTGTACCTGACTCCAAGATTCCTTTTAGTTTTTAAGTGCAAATTCTTCATAAATTCGGGTGAGCATGGTAAGATAAATGCTTCCTAAAGCCAGATCAGAAAGTGGCATATGTGGTGATTTTTCTTTTTCTGGTAGGGTGATACCAATCCACATCTGCTTAGTATTTGACCCTTAGAGCTATCTGACCTGATAATCATTTCTACTGATGCTTCATTTGCAAGAGCAGAACAGAGGGACCTCAAAGACCATGGCAATTATTCATACATGGTTTGATGCCCTTTTATTTCACCACAGAGGCTTAAAGGAACTACCATGGTAATAAGATTCAGGCCCACCATTTTACCTGCGTGAAATCACTATTTTGATGAATGATACTGATATGGAACATTTCCTTCCTTGCAGATATGAAGGAAAAAATTCATACTGGGGGCTTCAACAAAAACCCAGTACAATGAAATATTTGTGCTTGAATTTCTGATAGCCACTATGGAATTCCATATAGCTGCACACATATAAGGACAGATGAGCACATCCACTTACCCTGAATTTTGGGAAGTGGTAAATGAGGAGGAATTGCAAATATCAGATCTGAAAAACAGTCTCTGGAAGAATTGAGTTTTCAGGTTGTCACTGTGTTGAGTGATCTGCTCCATGTAGCTATAAATATGGCAACAGCAGCTACCACCCCTTAATTTGAGCTGTACAAACACACACACTTTAGTGGAGTGAAAGAAGGAAAAAGGGCTTACTCTGAAAGGAAAATATCAGGAAGATATCACATGCAGCAAACTCCTGTGTCAGGATAAAGACTTGTGACAGGATAAAGACTTTTTTGTAGATAACATTCCTAAAGACACAGTGGCTTGGTGGGATGTTATATGAGAAAAAGATACATATTACTTCGGTGTTTTACTGTGTGCAGCACAAATTTTTTCAGTGTATGTTTTTCATCTTGAAATACAGAATGGTTTCAGCACTCCTCTGAAATTTTAATACTTACTGTTAGAAATATATATATTTTCATACTATCCTGATCTGAGAGAAAATCTTTCTGTATTGGTTATGAAGTAAGAAAATCTGTGGGCTCTGTGGCACTATCCTCGGTTTTGTCTCTGGGTTCTCTGCATGGGTCTGTAGCTAATGTTGTAACACCTGTCCTATATTTCAAGTGTAGCAGGAGGCCTTTTGAGCAAACTATCATTTAGAGAAGAGCTAGAGATTGCACAGTCCCCTGTGGCTCTGGGAAAAATTTAATGGAGTTGGAGACTAATCCCCTCACCAATGCTCTGTGGAGCACAGGGAGCAAATTTCCTTACCTCAGAGGAAGAAGTCAAATGTTCTCCAAGGGGAACCTTGGCCAATTTTTCCCTTTACCTCCCTCTGGGGTAAGGTTTTCTAAGGGAAAGACTGAGGATTGACCCTATGGAAATTAGAATTTGAGGAGACCTATTATAAAACTGATTTTATTTCCTTGTCACTGCAAAGTTGTTCCCCATAGCTTGTTCTCTAGTGATTTATCCAGGAGTTTCAAACATCGTAAGTACCAGTGGTTCTGTATTTCCCAGGCCTATCTCACTGACAGATGGCATAGAGATGGAGTTCACGAGGTACAGCAGAGATAAAAAGAGAGATATCCAAATAACATAAAGATGAAACTTCATTTTTACAGTGCGAGTATACACTGCTTGGGAGGATCAGGAATGAAACCAGCAGCATTTTGCAATATATAATCTGGATGATATAGTAGTTTAGCTACATTTAAAAACGGTGAAATTTGTGTCTGACACAAACCAATTACTTAAAAAGTTACATTTCTTTAGATCTCTTGAAATTCCATTTCCACTCTTTCCTTGTAGTATGTTTGCACAATACATAGGAGAAAAGTCTCTTTTTCCTTCTCTTTCCCCCCTCTGTTCTCTTACTAATGTCCTTCTCCATGCAGCCCCAACCCACACACCCTTCTTCAGAAGCAGATGTAATAAGAAGTACTACCAGATATGATGTTCTTGAAGAATTTCTGACCTTTTGAGCAACATACTGTGAGATTTAAAACTCCAAAGGATTTACTATTAAAAACAAAACAAAACAACAAACAAATAAACTTTCAACACCTTACAGCTCCTGGAAAACAAAATCCAAAACATTCCAAGTTTCAGTTACCATTTCTTACTGCCAACATTATTGGAAAGTCTACTGTCTGGTTCCATCTTGCTGTCCAATTACCTCTTCCTATTCTGTCTTAAGCAGCCACAGCAATATCACATCTCTTCTGCTACTTATCCATCCAATATGGGTGTACAGAAGAGATTTAATGCTAGATATACTATCTTTTCTAACTTAACTCTGCATGTGAGATTTGTAATTTGCTACCTATTTCTATTTGAAATTGACTCTGAAAATTTTTACACAGACAACAAATGCAGTAGTGAATTCAGTCTTCAGATTTCTCTTTTCATGGGGCAGCTTTCTTTTTGTTTCATTGCTTTTGCTTTGTTTGTTCAAATTAAGTATTTATTGCTTTTAAAAGAAGAATTAACTTTCAGAAAAAATAATAAAGGATTTATCTGATGATAAAACACGTAAATCTTTCTAGAAACTTCAGAAGGATTTTAATATTAATGCAGATCAAATATAGAAATGTATGCAAGTTGAGTATAGTTTCATGGTATCAGGAAGAGCTGTGGAGTCAGAGTGGGAGTAATCCTTATTAGGATGAATTTTTGATATAGATAAATAAGAAACACAGTATCTCAATTTTTCCTGTTACTTAAATCTCTTCATTCTTTTGTGAAAGGACAGGAAAGAATGACTAGTCACTTCTTTGAAATACAATGCTGGATAAGTAATTAGAGAAGAAAGTATAGGGAATGAGATAGTAGTAACAAGAAAATAAAATCAGTTGCATAATATATATTCTCAGTTTCTAGTTCCATAGGGTCAATCATCAGTCCCTCTTGTAGAAAAAAAATAGATAATTAATTATAGAAAATTAATATTTTACTATTTTTAATATTTTAATAAATGTGGATAACCCCTTCTCCTGTGGTTCCCTCAGGATAACTCTTCTCTCTCAGTATGAATTCTGGTATAATGAGAGCTTAGTACTCAGTATTCCTAATTTAATACAGCATACAAACTCAAATAGGTGTTTAAAGAACTTAATTTTTTAATCTGCATTTTATTCTTACCAAAATGTCACTGAAATCAAGTAATGTCCTCACTCAACAATGAAAACAAAAAAATAGAAATATATTTGGAAAAAAAAGGGAGAAAATGGAGAGTTGAGATTCAGCACTATTCTAAGTGATCCTTTCCAATGTTTAGATTTTTATTTTCGATTATGGAAAATGCTGTAATTTGTGAAATTTCATAGGTTATGTTATGATAGCAAAGAGAGGAATGCATATATATTTTAATTCTTGCTTCACACCTAAAATGTTATACTTCGCTTTGCCATTATTTGGTTTCATTTTTATCATTGTCACACACCCCACTTCCATTTGGCTAACCCTTACACATGCTCTCCAATTGGTTTAACAAAGAGGGTGGGATTGGAAAGATTTGTGGTTGAAAAATTCACAAGATACAGGCCTTGATATAATAGGGTCGGATTTCAGAAACTCCTCAAAGATGTAAGTCCTTTGCTACATGAAGTCCTGGGTTTCCTAATTTCCAGAGAAAAGTCACTCTACACATCCTCCACTTTTCAGTCTCTTTTTTTTCTTTTTTTTTTCTTTCTTTCTTTCTTTTTTCTTTTTTTCTTTTTTCTTTTTCCCCCAGAGAGCTAGAAATCCTTGAAGATCTACATTTAAGAGAGTGGGATAGGTGATGCACAGCCCAGGGAGCCGAGACACTAGATTATTCCTCTAACACTTTCTTCATATACTATCTCTTCTCAGTCTTAACATTATTGTCTTGAAAGAGATTTCAAGTTTGCCCAGTACAATGACTTTGAAAGTCTGCATATGACACTCATTTGTGCTGTGCTCTAAAATCATTTTTGAAAATTCCCTACCCCCTTTATCATTTGGCATCCAGGTTTCTTTCTCTTGCTGTGTTCTAGGACATGCTCTCAGCTAACTAGTGAAAACCTCTGCAGGATGTTTTGCTCATTAGAGAGACATTTTGATGTAAGAGAAATATTTTCCTTTTTATTTTAAAATGTCTTATTGGATAAATGGTATACAGATTTTCCTGAGATGTGTTTTGAGGGCAGCTGCTTGGAAAATGAAGAACAGAGACTTCAGATCTCTGAAAATAACAGAAGAGTGCAGAGAAATTTTTATTACACTCTAATGATAAAGCAATCTGAAACAGTATCATTAAAAGATACTGGTAATGGAAGTGTGAGTTTATTTGTCTGAAAAAAAAAGCCAACAGCTTGTGAGGTAATAAATAATGAATTGTTACTAAGGAGTACATCTGTCTCTAAAGGGAAAAATGTCTTGCAGAATGCGTCATGCATCTGTACTGATGAAATTATTAAAATAAGGACCTTTGAGATAAGAGGATACTATAAAGAAGAGCAAATGAACAGAGGGCTAGCAGGCTTTTATGTTAATTAAATGATGGACATACAGAGAAGAGACAAATTGTTAATATATGCTAAACACACAAAATCTAGAAGACCATCTGATACATTCTGTCACAGACAAAACAGGTCTGTTTAATTAAGGGCTGTAATATTGCATGTATGCTTGCAGGCAGAGATAAGGTAGCTAATCTAGCTTTTCCTGAGATGCACTCTGTCTTTTTAGTGCTTAAATTTCAACCTTAAAATGCTCCTAATGCTGCTGTTTGTATGGGATTGTTTTCTGGCACAAAGCTTGTTCCCTGAGAGAGAGATGCATTTCCAAATAATAACTGTTTGTCAGGAAAATAGTTTTTCCTGCTTGGCTTTAATGCAGACCTTTCTTTTACAGACAGGTTTCTTGAGGCTCACGCTGTCGTATTTTTAACAGCTAAAATATAAAAGGGGGGAAAATACTGACACTTGGCCATTCCAGACGAGACTGGAATAAAAGCTCATTTGAATAACCACCCTACTGAACTGTCATGCTGAGCTGAGACATGCCTCAGCAACCTCCAGAAGACTCCAAATGAAGCCCTCGGATAAGGAACAGGACAAAAGAGTGCCTGCAGCCCGCACGTGCCTTGGATCTGCTTCCCGAAATGCGTCTGCTCAGGAGAGAGCTGAGCACAGCCTTGCAAAGGAATTTAATTTGCTGTATTACACAGAAACATATGGCTGAAAGCCTACAGGAAAATTGTAGAGGAGAAATTTTGCAGCAATAACGAAACCTTATTCTGCATGAAGTAAAATCAATATTCATTCTCAAATCACCTTCCTAGGGTCTGGAAAGCATGCATTGTTCATTTTCACCAAGTTTAGACTATTTGCCTCCACTTTATTCCTGCAATATGGACAAAGAATGTGGTGGGCAAGACATGAAGAGTGGCTGAGGACCTTTGGTTTGCTCAGCTCAGAGCAGAGGAGCTCACGGGAGGCCCCATGGCAACCTGCAGCTCTTCACAATGGGAGTGGAAGGGCAGCGCTGAGCTCTGCTCTCTGGTGACTGCAACAGGACCTGAGGGAACCACATGGAGCTGTGTCAGGGGAGGGGCAGCTGAGAGTTAGGAAATGGTTCTTCACCAGAGGCAGTGGGCATGGAACAGGCTGCCCAGGGCAGTGGTACAGCCCCAAGCTGGTGGAGTTCAAGGGGCATCTGGACATTGCTCTCATACATGGGGTTTGAATTTTGAGTGGTGCTGTATGGAGCTGGAAGTTGAACACAATTATCCTTGTGGGTCCTTTCCAACTTGGGGTATGCTATGATTCTATGATTTTCCAGAGAAGTCATCTTTGTAGACTGCAGTATTCGAATCTTCTAATCATTGCTTGTATAAAACTTTGGGATGAGGAATATCTGCCCAATGGAAATTCAAGCACCATAACTTGGAAGCAAACTTGCCATAGTGTGTGCCTCTCTTATAAAGATTTCACAATTTGTTTTCAGTTAAGTAGGCCACAGCCCAAAACAGGCCCACTATGAGCTTTGAAGTTGTAAGTAATTGCTGTTCTGGCAAATATGAATAGTGAGAATAGTTCAAGTAGCATGAAAGTTCATTTTCCACTCTTTGAAATGTCCAGGTCTCAAAAAGTACATGTATGTCTGGTTATTTGTGCAAAACCATGCAATGGCAGGGAGGGAACCTTCAGGCGAATCCTATGGAGGAGCTTATCTTCAGTATAGAAAGACTCTAGTTTACATTCAGAGATGGATGATTACTGACAGTGAACCCAAACCAGTACAACCATCTCTGTTTGAGCTATAGGTGCTTTCCCAAATAGATTCGAGCTGATTAGCAATGAATTATTTAACATAAAATTAATTTCTTGGCTCTTTGCCACTGAAAACATACAAAGAATGGGTATCTATGGGAAGAAGAAAATAAACATTCATGAATAATTAGAATACTTGGGCACACTAGTTGTTGCAGATTTTTACTATCTCAGAATAAGTGGTTACTGCCAGTTCAACATAACACCTCCGTCCGTAACAGTAAGCACATTGCTTTGTAGAAGCAGAGGTCTTGCAATGTTATTATCCTTTTGTTTATATGTGATTTTTGAGTATATCCAGCAGTGAAGTCTCTGTCATCAGTCAGAAGCAATTTGCTTTTTAAACAGAGCTGCTTGTTTAAAACACTGACATGAATGATGCTGGAAACATGGGATAAGAGAGAATTCAGATCCCATCTTGAGAATGGGGTGCTTCAAACTGTGCTGAAAAGGAGGAAAATTGGGCCATGTGATTATGAAGAAGAAAAGAACGAACAGTACAGTGGCTACTCTACTACTTTTGTGGCCTCTGCTCTGAAACAGGAGAGCCCTTTCTTTATTTCACTTATGTTAAGATAAAGTCATGTTGCTTCTTTCAACTAGCAGGAGCAAATAGTCTGCTCAAACCTTCCGCCAGCTTGTTTTAGTTATTCTAAGTAGTCTGAAGATAGGTGCAGTACCCCCACAGTTAACAAGAGTATTATCGTGCTAATTGTCTTTAACGACAAGGCCTGCTGTGATAGTAGGCATTGAGAGATTAAAATATACACTAAATTTGGTAAAAATTGTTTGTTTTTAGTGTACTGAAATGCTTGCTTTTGCACATAAGACCTAATGTTTCTTACACATGAAAATTAAATTGCCAGCAGTTTTGTGATTGGCATCTGAAAAAAAAAATATATATAGATGGTTACCTACGTTTGCTTACTAAAAGGAAATTTTGACATTTCTAAAAAGAAAGTCATTCACAAATATTTTTAACTTTTGGTAGGAAACCAAATAAAAAGATAATTAGAGAACAATTACATTTTCTTTCTGTGATGCAAGGGAAGGTGGATATCATTTCTGTTGCTGTGTGACTACAGTGAGAGTGATTGCAAGGTGGTGGACAAAAGGAGGGAAAGAAGATTATTGAAAATTTGATTTGTTAAAGAATTTTACTTTTAGTACTGTCGGTTGAAAGAAGACATTATTGTAGAAATCTTACTGAATGTCTCAGTTCTCTATAAAATGAGCTCTCAAAAGATTTTTTTTCTAATGGATTTAAGTATCTAGCACATATTCCTCTATGGCCCCAAATTATTTAACAATTTCTTATCATCTTTAATTTTGCCATTCTGTATTTTCTTCATTTCCTTTATTCATATTTGTTAACTCACACATATTTATCCATCTCCATTTCTTCTCTGAATGCATTCATTTTCCATTGCTTCCTTCTTTTTTGCTTTCCAGATCATTCTCTCTCATGGTTTTTTGTTTACTTTGTTTGAATCTGCTCAGAAAGTCAGTAGTATTAACTTGTATCTTAAAAACCCTGCTTCCCCATGTCTGCTTTTTAAAAGTGAGAGGCTGATAAGGAAAAGATGCATGACTTCATCCTTTTATTTATTTCCAGACTTGCTGTGAATCCAAAATCGTGTGATGCTTCTGGGTGTGCTGGTTGTATTGGAAGATTCATAATGGATAATTTCAACAGTGGTATGATGTTTCCAAATACACACACATTGCAGGTGTGCAGCATTGTTTTCACAGTGGTTTCTTGAAGGGTTATAAAGAGCATCTGTGTTGTGGCGATGCTCCAGCTTTCAAACATCACTGAGGTATTCAGACATCAATGATTAGCTCTTGTTTGCCTTTAAATGAATTCATTTCAGGCAATTTGCTATCCTGTTTCCAGCAATATTAAATATACAGCCTTGCACCAATCTCTTAGTGTAAGAGAATATCTGCACTTGGAGCAGGTTGTTCATTGAACATTTTTTTCAAGCTTCAGCCTTGTGTGGCTCTTTAATGATCTGCTATACACTGCCTCTTTCTCTAATCTTCTGAGAGAGTCAGTTGGCACAAACTGTACTGAGAAAATTATACTATACCACACTCTGAAACAGTGAGTTTGATTCCAGCATGTCTGGTGGGACTGCTGCTAAAAGTCAGCATCTAAAGAGGCAGCTCATTTGAATTCTGGGTGTACACGTGAGTTAATACGAATGTGCTTGGAGACTGAAGGCTGATGTATCAAAGGCACCGTTCAACACCACCGCAGGAGTGTTCCTAATAGTACAACCATTTTTTCCTTTCACTTCTGTCAAATTTATCAATGTCTGATGTCATTCTTTCTGAAAGAGAGAGCCTATTAATATGTATAAAGTAAAAAAAGTTCATTCCTATGCATTAACATTTACTCATGGCAATTATGTCTGCATTTATTAAATTTCCCACCTTTTTTTTTTTTTTCTATTCCACCCCCTACAGAAACTGACACAACATCTATGAATTTTTATGAAGGTGTGTGCATGTGTGCATACATACCCCTGCATGTATATATATATGTGTGTGTATATATCTTTTACTTCTCTTTATGCATCTCTATATTCCTTGGTACTAATGTCTGAATAATTTTACCCATTTTTTTGTATCTTACTGATAGAGCATTTCCCAAGAAAGCTAATGACTGCTTACCTGGAGCTAGGCTGAACCATTAGGCAAGCACATAACTGCATTGCTCCAGGAAGTACACAAGGAAGAAACTGGACCTAAGAACAGCATAGTTTGTCTTGTCTCTCCCTCCTCATATGCGCAAGGAAGAGGTAATTGATACTCCTCTGTTTTCATGGGCTGCCTTCTGGTGCACCTTAATTTTCCTCTGCAGCAAGCTAGCATGTAATAAAAGCTGAATGGCTCCCACCTCTTGTCATCTCCTTAATTCCTGCACTCCTCCTCTCTCATCCTACTGGGCAGCCCCTGCAGATGCCGCATGCCAGGCTGTGCTGGAGGAGGAAAAATACTATAAATATTCTCTGTGAATGGAGAAAACCATGAGGTTAAATGCTGTATGTCTCCTTTCACAAAATGTTTGCCTGTATATGTTTGCCTGTATTCACTCAAAGTGAACTACCTTTCATTCCCTGACCTCTGCTACTTGGTCCTGGGAGGGAGAGAGGCAGTCACAGCACAGGATGAAGAGCATACGTGCAGGACCTCACATCGCTGGGATATGCCTCTATTCCCATCTGCAACAGGAGAATGACACACCACAAACTGGGATTTGCACTGGTTTTATTGTAAACCACCACTTGTGCTAGCCAAGGAACATGTCAGGAAGGTGATGAAGCCCTGTTTTCTGCTTGGCGACAATTCTGTCTGGATCTGAGAAAATCTCAGAGTGCAAGGTGAGATTTTGCTGGCTGATACTGAAGGGACTGCCTGGATTTACTTCCTCAGGAAGGGGCTCTGACTCTCATACCTTTGGTTTGACACAGCCGGTGTCCACCCATCTCCAGCAAAGCAGGCCAATATCTGAAAGACTGAAGCGGACAGAGTGAGACAGTTCCGGTGAAGAGACAGAGTAGAGATTCAATTTTAATATTTGGATATTCTCCACACTTCTTCTCCTGCGGAGATATTTATAATGCAATTAAATCCCACAGCCTTTCAGCTCTGTTCTTGGACTTGAAACCTGAGCAAAACTAAATCTTGTAATTTAAACTGCAGATTTCAGATTCAGAGATGAAATTGCATTCTATTCTATGCCTGGACTGCATGAAGCAGGAAGTCCAGAGAAACTGAAGTGCTACTTCAGGAAGTAAATTTAGCATTATTGGCTCAGCTGGATCAAAAAAGAACTGTTATTGCAGTAATCACTGTCATACCCAGAAGCTACGGTCAGAACTGGGAGGATGCTGCTTTGATGTTTTCCTAAAATAAATACAAACATTTTTGACTGTTTTAAGCTGAGTCGACGAAAGAGAATCTAACTGCTCTCTAAGTCAAAATGCCCCCTACGCTACTTTAGTCACCTTTTCTTTTGCCGTAGCTTAAATCATAAGTTAAACATTATCTTTGCTTGTTCTCCTAGTGATCCACTGGAAATTAAAAGACAGAGGAGAGAAGGACAGTAGGATCCACAATTCTAAACATAAAATACCTGTTGGCTTGTGCTCAGCCCTCCCCTTGTAAAACCCTAATTATTTGAATTTGCAGCCATTTGCAGTGAAATACACAACAACCCTGCATGGTAGGAAGCTAGTCAGAATGGACTGCTGTTTCCATAGGCATCACCCCCTCAGCCTCATGACAGCCACTCTTCTCTGTGTTCTTCATGCTGATAACCTCTAAGTTATTTTACCATGTCCTTCTAGTGTTCATCAAATGAGATACTTCAATCCAGTAGTCAACATCCATCTATAATGACTGCATTTACCGTGGACAAAGTACATTTGTTTTCTCTAAAGAAGCATCGTCTATCTGTTGCTGTTTACATGACTAACAACAGTGCAATTAACTTTGGCTGTGCTACATCTCTGTACAGTCACTCAGCTGCTGAAGCCCCTGCAGACTGGGTGATTTATAAGTCCCGTGTTTCACTAACCTGTCCCATTCAGCAGGAATCCATATCCTAACCCTTTCCCTCCTGTCATTAAAAGGTGCAATTAATCAATAAAGACATCAGTTAATATTCTCCACACGTAAGTGCCAAACAGCAGAACAATATGCTCTCTCATGGCTAGCATCCCATCGTTTTGTGGTTTAGCTAACAAGGGAACTGGCAGGACAACTGCAGTGTACACCATGGGATCACTCCACAGATCTGGGGCAGTTATTATATCTGCTGCAGAGAAGTATTTTCTCTGCTGGAAGAGTCTTTTAAATAAATGGAAAAGTTACTAGGGAGTAAAATTTTGTCTTCTGTGGTTTAGAAAACTTTCTTGCCTTATTTCAAAGACCTAAGTGGCATGGGGAAATCCCCTAGCAGCTACAGGCCCTGGGAATTCAATCTTCTCCATCTGTTCCCTATTCCCTAAGTAACACTGCATGAATCCTACTATCATTTATTTCACTAAGCAGCCTCCTGTGGAAAGAGGGAGACTTGATTAGTGCATGTGCATGTAAGTTGCCTGTCCACATTTGGAAACTCAGCCACTGAAAGATACATCAGCTTGATGTTCATTGCCATTCTAAAGCTCTCTGCATTGTTTGTGAAAAGGTAACAGTTTCATTGTGAAGGGCAAGACGGGTGGGAAACAAGGATCAAGATATTATGATCCCAAATCAATTCATCTGCCTTATGATTCTCAAAACAGTACCTCTCTTAATAAATAACTGACCTGGGTTCAGCAGGTTCACAGCTTTTGTGTATTGTCAATGCTCTGCAGGTGATCCAGGATAGTTTACCAGAGGCTGACGTTTTATTAGTAATATGTTCCTTCCTTGAACCATTTCAATGCTGGTCATAAAGCAATAGTTCGTATTTCTATATTTCTTAATCTTAATTCTGAGTTGCTATTGACTTTTGTCACCGCAATTGTCCTGTTTTTTTCTTTCCTTAGCTGTTCTTCTCATTGAGAATATTCTTTTTCTTTTTTTCCCCAGAAAATCTCATTATAAAGTGAATTTCAATGATCTTTCATCTTACTAGTGAGTAACTACAAGTGAGACTTCACTGACTTCGTTTTCCAGTGTATTTTGTGTGAAGCTGCCATTAACTTAAACTAGATTTTCATCCCAGGCTGCTTTGTCTATGTCTAAATGCTAATGTTTTATTCCATTTCACCAGCTTTTTTTTTTTTTCCCTCGCTATAGCAGAGACCTTTCTGTAAGACTAAACCTTTGTGTGAGACTAAACTTCAACAGAGTTGGTATTGCCTAAACATGCATCATTTTCTACCTAACTGAGACAATTTAGTACAGTTGTTGAGATTTGGCACACGTTTAGAAAAAGCTCATCTGAATACGGCTGAATCTGTGTTCCTTATTCACTAGACTACACTTTTTCATCCACCTTTGAAATGCCTGTAATATGATCCATGTGTGTAGATTATGTTTTATAGATCAAGTGAATTGGCAAATTATGTTGCCCTGCTGTGGAATTCAGTTCCTTAAGTGCAACGCTGCATCTTTCGTTCCAGTGCAGAAAAGAGAAATTTATAACAGACATCAACAGATTTGAGATATTGCAGGACAGTTACTTTTTATCAATGGTGCCTTGATAATGAAGAGTTTCTAAAATAGCACTGTAGCAGAATCGTCGTTTGGATATACACTTGCCTAACATTTCATTAATGATTTTATTTTAAGGGACATGACCGAACAATATAAAATGAACTTCAAGAACTTTGTGAACAATCACATGAACTTGAGAATATGAAGGTGTTTTGTACAAACTACAAAACCTTTTTAAGGATCCAGTGTGTAAATTTTTTAATAAGTATGTCATTATTTATTCTAATTTTGATAGAGAATAGGATTTCAAAATGTGGCAAAGTGATTATAAAGAATTTTCATCTGCACGTACCTGTAAATAAATGTTAAAAAAAAAGTCTAACATAATGTTTTTTGTAACAGCTTTGATTTTAAAAGTTCAATTCAAACACTGCAGTATTGTGAACAATGAAAAAATAGGTATGATTTAGTTTTCAGCTAAAGCCTTTTTTGGTATGACTATTTTCAGCTAAAATTTAACTAAAATGCCAGTGACACTAATTATACATCACCTTTATCTATGTGCTTGTTAGCAGAAGTATGACTGGGGAGCCTGCAGAGAACTGTCTGTACGAGGGGTATTAAAACAAATAAAGGTGGAAAATTCTTTATCTTTTTTCCATCTGTTACTCCTCTTTGCCTTTTAGTGACAATCTAGCAAGCTTTTTCAGGGCGAAAAGCAACATATACACAATCATCATCAGAATAGTGGTGTCTTTGATCTCTAAGATTTCAAGAGGATCCCGCTGTGCAAAAACCTATACAAAAGCAGCACCTTTGTAAGTGTAGCTCTAGAAGGATCCTGTCAAGTTAGGGACTCCTGGAACGATGCAATGTCTATGCTGTCATCAGCTGATGTCTCCTTTTCTGACAGAGTAATGAGAATGTCAGTGTCAGTGTCACTGTAAGAAGATCCCCCTTGACTTGCAGTTCAGCACAGGAGTGACTCAGCAATGTAGTTTGACAGTGTCTGAAGGGCTGCACTGGACCTGACCCAGGTTCTCCATCTCAGTTGTATGGATTTTCAAGTCATTAGCAAAAAAAATCTTTCTTCATAATGCTAATCTGTTTCTTGATTGTCTGGCTTCTTTGCTTCAAGATTTGCAGTGAATTTGTGAAAGAAGATGGCAATATAAAGATGACTTCGAAGAGTGTTCTAGAAACAGCTATTAACATATTTTAATTATTCTTTCCTTTTACTGAAAAGTGTTTCAGGTAAATACTCATGCTAGACACACACAACTCTGCTACTAATGTCAACTTCTCATAACAAGCTATTATTTTATGAGACTAGGTTAATAACAGAAGTTTCTTTTTATTTTTTCAGTTGGTTAAAAATTATACCAGTTTCTGTAGCCTTTTTTTTGTCTACAGTTTCACAGAACTGCATTATTTATGAAAATGAGCATTTCTCCTTATAATATAACAGGAAATAATCTGCATAATCTCCAGCTTCTTGGAGAAATCGAAACATGATTCATTCCCTTTTCACAGGTTTTGATGGTGTAAGAAAATAAGAAAGCCACATCTTTAAAATGCAGCTCTGAAGCCAGAGAAAAACTTGAGTTCCACTTGGAGAGGCTGATCCACAGGGACAGATGCAAAAGGAAGGTGTTCATGGACTGTGTCCTGGAATGCTGAGTATGGCATTATTTCGCAGTGGAACAACAAAACAGAAGTAGGATATTTTTGTAAGTAAAAATACTTGCCTGATTTTCCCGTCACAGTTCAGCAACATGCATTTATGCATACTATTTAAAGCTGTGTTAAATGCATAAATGTGTGTAGTCTGTGACACTCAGCTCAACAGATATTAAAAGATCCCAGCCTGTGGTAATCATTTAACTTGCTCTTTAAGACATTTGCAACTGCTTTGCATTTTCTATGCCTTTTTAGTATGTGAGATGAAAGAAGGAATGTGGTGATGGCCCAGAGAGTTACCCTTTCCTTTCCCTTCTTCTGTTTTTGAAGAAAGAAGGACTGGTTATTTTTATTATTATTTTATACCAGCCCTGAGTTGAAAACATTTGTAGTTATTTAAGTGCTTAAGGAGGATCTGCTTTTTACCTCGGGGTAAGACAGTAAATTCTTCCATGTGTTGACTGCATCAGTTATCCCTACAAGTTTTTCACATGCCAGAGAGGTATTTAGTCAGATGGCTTCTCTCCATTCTAGAGAAATCTCCAGCAAAGGTCAGCCAAACCAGCAGCACCTACTCAAGAATAGTGTGACAGATGTGTCTGAACAGGTCAATGACACTATGCTGAGGAAAGAAAGTGAGAGTACCCCCTTCCTTTTCAGCTCTTGTATGAACACAACCCTAGTTTCAGAACAGAAGACTTGTTTTTTGCCTGCTATACCATCTGTATTCCAAGCAGCCATTATAATGAAGTCCTTCTCAAAATGTGACTTGAGGCTTTCCTTCTTCAGAAATTTTCATGCATTATCTTTGATAATTTGTAAAGAAGTAGTTGATTAGATCAAGTAAATGGGAGATGACTTGTCTAGTAGTTTCACTGAAACACTGTGGTGAAGAGTAAGAACTTGCCATTCAGCATGTCTTAAAGACTGTGAGGAGCCCTCAGAGTTGTATCCATGCTTCACCCCTCTCCCAAGATTCAACTTCCCATCCCTGAACCAAGTATCAAATTCATTTGGAGAGTGGCCATCAGGCTACATCTGACATGTACATTCACCATAATGTAAAAGATATGCTTCAGAGGAGAAGATATGAGCCTGTATTTGGGGGGGAAGGAGGGAATTTGATGTGGGGAAAAATTGTGCAAATCAAAGAAGTCGCATTCAAGCAAATGTGACCTGACTTTCCCTATGGCCTCTGCATCTTTAGAAAGCTCTCATTAACCACAAAACTCAACATTCAAATGTTAGTCCTTCCCTTACAACTTATTCACCTTAGCAGGATTATATATGTGAGCAGCCACACTGGCATCAAAGGAGTTATCTATCCACACGCAGTAGCTTGCATGCACATTTGCAGGATCAAGGCCATCAAAGCACACAGTGGATTTCATTGGTCTGCATGTTCTTAAGACACAAGCTGATGTGAATTAAGCAAAGTGAAGAGAAGCACATAGTTACACAACAAGAGTGCTGCAGAATGGTTTATAATGTTAAAGGTTTAAATCACACCAAAGCTATAAAAAACAACTTTGTTTATGGAGCAGTACAGAGATTTATTGTACTTGATATTGATCAATCCATTGAACACCTGATCCAAAATGTTCAATTGAAAGCTGGAGAAAATTACTAAATTGAACAATCTAAATAAACTATGAACCTGACAGTCATAAATCAATGCCAATGTTACGCATAGTTAACCCTAACCTGTTAGCAAGTTGTCTCAATTATTAGATGGGCTACCTGGTTAGTTCACACCTTCAGAGTTGTATTAATCCAGAGAACCTGTCTGTGCTGAAAATTTCTCAGTGAACAGAGCTCAGAGGCTCACTAAAGCTTCTATCGAGGCTTTACTGCCAGGCAAACCTTGCTTGAATAAATGTGTGGATAAAGGACACTTGAAATTAAGAGCCAGGTTTACGAAAGGATACTCTGCCAACTTCAGGGAACTTGAAAAATGCTGATCCACTTTTGAAAGTGTTTTATTCTGCATGGAGAATTATTCACATCTGTATTGTCACTTTTGAAAAAATAATCTTTCTGATGCCAGTGTTGTTTTGTTAGGTTTGCCCCTAGTCAGTCTGGAAATTCAGAAGGACAGTAGTTGGCTGTCCCATCTTGTCTTATACATGTCTGGCTACATTTTCCTTTCTTAACCTCCTAAGAACAGAACACCTGCGTTTTTTTAGGGGTGCTCATAGGAAATTCCAGTTTAACTTAAGCCATTTTTCTCAGTATTAATTGCATGACACACCTCTAGTTCCTCTCTAAAAGAATCTTCCATTAACTTTTAAATTATTTTATCCTTTCAACTCAGGCTTAAAGGACTGTAGTTGCCTGGGTTACACATAAAATTAAAAAATATATATATTAGTGTGATGATGGCTTTTCTTCCCTTTTCTGCCCTCGTTGGATTTACTCCAGTGTTCTCAGGCTTAACAAAAGTAGCATTCATGGCTTTTGAATTTCTTCAACCAACTTTTTTAAAGCTCAGTTGTAAATTATCCAGATCTGTGGACTTAGTTATATAACATTCTCCTGATTTAGTGTTTGAATGTACATTATCTTCTTATGACAGAGCTGATTTGATGTGATTTTTCTTCAGATACCAGATTCAATTAGAGAACATACAAACTTTTGTTCTTGGTACGACTACACTTGTGATCAAAGATAAAATTTTTTTTCTGTCATCTTTAACTCACAGGCACAGAGACACAAGAATGGCTGAGGTTGGAAAGACCACTGGAGAACATCTAGTCCGACCCCACTGCTCAAGCAGAGTCACTTAGAGCATCTTGCATAGGATTACATCCAGGTAGGTTTACACAGTCTCCAGAGAGGGAGACTCCACTGCCCCTCTGGGAAATTTGTGGCAGTGCTCTGCTCACAATAATGATTTTTCTCATATTCAGATGGAACATCCTGAGTTTCAGCCTGTGCTCATTGCCTCTCAGTTTGTCACTGGTCAAAACTGAAGAATCTGGCTCTTGACACTCTCCCTTAAGATATTTGTATACATGGAGAAGATGCCCTCTCAGACTTCTCCAGGATGAACAGTCTCAGCTCTTGCTGCCTTTCCTCATAAGAGAGAATCTCCAGGCTCTTAATCATCTTTGTAGCCCTCTGATGAACTCTCTAGTCTCTCTTGTACTGAGGAGTCCGGAACTGGAGGGGCTACTCCAGATGAAGCCTCACCAGGACAAAGTAGAGGGGGAGGACCACCTCCTTTGACCTTGTGAAAACGGTCTTCCTAACGCTTCTGAGAATATCATTAGCCTTCTTAGTCAAAAAAGGCTTTTTGTTGGCTCATACTCAACTTGTCCGTTAGGACTCACAGGTCCTTCTCCACAGTTTTCCAGCAGCTCAACCCCTAACCTGTACTGATGTGTGCTTGTTATTCCTTCCCCAGAACAGGGCCATGCACTTGCCTTTGTTGAACTTCATGAAGTTCTTCTCCACAAAGCTCTCCAGCCTGTCCAGATCTTGCTGACTGACGGCACAGACTTCTGATGTGTCAGCCACTCTTCCCAATTTTCTATCATCAACAAATTTGCTGAGTGTACTGTCCCTTCATCCAAGTCATTGATGAATAAGTTGAAAAAAATTTATTTCTTGATTCCATCCTCAGTGTTATTTCTGTAGTTATCTTCTGTCTAATACACACAACTTCTAGTAAACACTTTTTTCGCACAATAATCACGACTTACATATCTGTTTTCACTTCTATCCAAGTCAATATTTAGGGCAGCCCAGCTTCCATTCTTTTTTTAATCTTCTAGTAAAATGTTTTTTAAACACTTTCCAGTTATTATCCACATTTCCTGTCTAATTTCTTTCTCCCAAATGATTGAGCACATAATTGTTTTCAGCTTTGTAAAATTGGCTTTTCCAATTCATCAAGAATACATATTGCTGGCCTGGACTTAATTCTGAGTATGTAGAACAAACAGAGGAAAATCATGATCACTTTTATCTAACCTACTGCTGATTTTGTTTTTAGTCTACTTCTATGATATATATTTTTTATCTGTACGGATAAAATAATGCATTGTAGCATTCCAGAACTGTTGGATGCAGCACTTTTTAAGGAGTTCATCATTTATGGCATATTCCAAGGATATGTTAATTTAGTGGCATGAAAACTCCAAACTATGCTATTCAGTGAAGTGCTGACATTGCATGGTTTATTTTTCTTCTTATTTTATATCTCCTTACTTAAAGAGACAGTTTTTCTGTTCTTTTAGTAATTACTTACAGAAAGGAAAAGTAGTGCTATGACTAATCAAACATAACTCTTTGTACCTCCTTTGTAATACAACAATCTACAGATTAAGAAACTATGTCTTAGAAACTATTACCTAGCTACCTTTTATTTCTTTCACCCAAATTTGATGGCACAACTGAATTAAAAAAGCACAGAACTGGCTTGCAACAGAATCCTTCCAAAGTAAGAGGGACTGATCAGAAGAGGAATATGTTTAAAAGCTCAACCCCTACTGATATTTTAAGAGGGACATGGTGCTTGTGTTAGCTTTTTATACTTTCTTGATGCCTTCCTCAATAGGTTGCCAGATGGTGAAGTGGATTAGAGAGTCAGGCTTCAGTACACCATGTACCCCAGAAGCAGGAAACTGGCTCTTGAGTGGGAGTTACTGCTAATTTCAGTGATTTGGGATCTGGCTCTATATTGTAGTTGTGTATGAAGTTAGAAATAACAGACAACTCCATGCCCTAAGTTAGGGAAGATGATCTCATTCTGAGTACATTATTCTGTGAGTGTATTCTGCTGTGTGTTGGTTACTGCTAGGGATTTTTAAAAACACTTTGCACCTACCTCATTTATGAGTCTGTTCATTGTTCGTGTATTGATAATAGACACAATACACTTGCGTATTTCTTAATTTAAAACCCTATTTTTTGTGCAGTTATGATTCCATCTTTCAAATTAGATCGATATTCAAAAGAATTATTTGATTTATGTTGTCAACACTATGTTGCATTTCTTATTGAAACACACTGCCTTTTGTAAAATAACCCTTTTGCTTTAGGACTACTGTTATAATTAATAACAATAAAATGGTATTTTTTTCTATGGCGTACACACACTCAAAAAATGTATCTCTTAAAAAACAGAGATTTGTGAAATTACTTTCTTTGATGAAAAATGTAGGCTCACTTGTGCCAAATGTTTTATGAATACTTGTCAGTCTTTGCCATAGTTTATTTTTGTTGCTTTCAGAATGCTGGATATAGACTGTTCTGATCCTTCCAAAATAACAGGTTTCTATTTTTCTGTCTGAAGCAAGCTCTCTGTGATTTTTATTTTATTTTATTTTATTTTATTTTATTTTATTTTATTTTATTTTATTTTATTTTATTATCTCTTCTCTCAGAAGACTGATGTGCTTAGCAGTGCAAACTTGATTAACTAATGAGGTGCTAATATGATGCTCTTCTCCTTTCAAAAGCATTTAGCAAAATTAGAACTGGGCAGACTGGTCATGCTTTTCATAGTGGCAATATTGTAGTCTCAGTAGGAATGAAGTGACAGACAGGTGATAAATGGAGAGATTAGGCTGGGAAAGTCGGAGCTTGGTTTGTGTGAGACAGCCACATATAAATTCTAGACAATTGAGCCTGAAAAGCTTTGATGGCCCTGGCTGAACTCGACAATGCGGTGCTCCAAATGGGCAGTGAGAGTTTAACACACAGTGAATTCCTGATTTCAAAAGACTGCAATAGGTTTTAAAAGTTAAGGTGATGTAACTACTAAGTGCTTCACTCTGTGAGGTTCCCCTCTGGGCTTATAGAAGAGTGTCCTGGGCTGTCACTGCTTGATTAATCAACTGTATTTGTTTATTGCACTCTGGCAATTGTTTAAGCTATAGTTTTAATGGTAGGACTTCCTCTAATGCTTCAAAAACCCAGCACGGTAAGTAGAAATGACAGAGACTGCCAGTGGGTTGGGGAAGCTAATTTTATCAAGTTTGGTGTTTTCTATTTTGAAGCGGGGGGAGGTGTGGAGCTGGGGTACATCAATGAATGCAGCTTTCAGAGTCTTGCAGGAGGAAAATCTATGGTTCATATTTTAAGAAATAATTTTTAGGGACTATTTTGCGGTTCAAAGTTGACATAAGCCTTTTCCTGTGAAAGTTTGCCTATCTCCTGAATCCATACAGCCTGTGAAAGGCAAGTGGGTTACAGAAATGAAGCTCTGGACTGAAGGCAGATGACAGTGGGAATAACAACAGATTATACTGGGAAGGGGCCATAGCCCCATAATTCTGTCTGTGCTTGCATCCCTGCCAGAGATAAGTGGCTATACCAGTAAAATTCTAAGCAAAAGCGTGTAAATCTTATGAAAATACAGTAACTCACTTCAGAGGGAGATTAGGTTAAATGGTATCAGCCAGAGAATTGTGGTCAGTGGTTCTCCATCCATATGGAGGCTGGTGATGACTGGTGTTCCCTCAGGGTCCATCTTGAGACCAGCGTTCTTCAACATCCTTATCAGAGACTGAGACAGTGGAATTGAGTGCACCCTCAACAGCTTTGCTAGTGACACCAAGCAGAATAGTTGGTACAATAGAATGAAGGGATTTCATCCAAATGGAGGTGGACAAGCTCAAAAAGCAGGCCCATAAGAATCTAAGGAGATTCAACAGAGCCAAGTGCAAGGTGTTGCGCTTGAGTTGGGGCAACTTCAGTTATGTGTACTAACATGGAGAAGAGCTCCTTGAGACCAGTAATGCCAAGGACTTGGATGCCTTGGTGGACAAAAAACTGGACATGAGTCAGCAGTGTGCACTTGCAACACGGAAGGCTAACAGTATCCAGAGCTGCATCAAAAGATGGGTGGCCAGGTGGACTTTAGGAGGAAATTTTTTACTCAGAGGGTGGTAAGGCACTGGCATGGGTTTCCCAGAGAAGTTGTGGTTGCCCCGATCCTGCAAAAGTTCAAGACCAGGCTGGATAGGGTCCTGGGCAACCTGGTCTAGTGCTTATTGTAGCAATTGGCGAGTCTACCCATTACAGGGTGTTTGGAATTAAATGATCTTTAAGGTCCGTTCCAGCCCAACACAAGCAAGTCTATGATTGTATGATTAACCTTGACTGGCTACAGTCTTCTGAAATGAGGTCATTGTGATGGTTTTTTGGGTCAGTGCTACTAAAGGTTTAGTCAAATCACATTCTAAAAGCTGACAATGTTTACTGGTCTGTGATTGTTCTCTTAATTCATTTTCCCATAGTAACCCATCCCTCTTCACTTGCCATTGGATTTAGAGCAAGAAACTATAGAGAGAGCACCACAAAATCAGAGAATGTGACTTGCAAATGTGAAGCATATTCCATAAATGTGTATCTGACTTGTATAAGAGTCAGTTTGCTAATACCTTTGCTATGTTAATTAAAAACAAGTCACGTCTGTGCTCCTTACTGGTGAATGCAGTAATCTTCTTGCTTAGTCCAAAGAGCTGCATATAAGTAAGATTGTCACAAAATGTATGGCGTGAAGGAGAATTTCATATCCGGGAAAGGAAACCTAGAGGAATCACTGTGAATTTTTCCCTTTACAAATGCTATCACAGTTGGTAGAAAGGAATCAAGGGACTTATTTACAATTTAAATGTCAGGTTGGTCACAGAGGACATTTTTTTTGCAGACAGATTTGGATCAAATATGTCCAGTAGGTTACAATGTTGAGACCACCCAGGCTTTCGCTAATGCAAGTGTTTACATAAAAAGTTAGAAGCCAGCTTCCCTCCAAATTAGAAAGCCAATACCTAACTAGATGCTAACTTGCTAAATGCCCTGTAGTCTAAATGTTAATGGCTTTGACCTCCTTCAGTTTAATCTTAATCTCCTTGACAGAGCAAGTGAACTTTGGGTTATACTTTACCATACTGTTCCCTTTGTTTTCTACCCCCTAATGTTTCCAGAGTGGGTATGCCACATATTACAGATCCAAATGAAAGCCTGTCTTCTTTTTCAATCAGTCATATCACTAACTATATGAACAGAAAAACCCTTGTGATTGACACTGCTTCAACAAAAGCAGATTCAGTTTGCAGACGATAAGAGGCAAAGTCATACAAGCAGTGTTTACAAAGCAGTGAAGGAAAGCAAAAAAATTAATGATAAAAGGACTAATCTTATTGTTTTACTAGATGAGAGAATGGTTCTTTGTGTTTACTCTAGCAGAAGCCCACAGATTGTCTCCCACCTCTCTTGTATACTTTTGGCAGCAAAATAATTTCCAGATTCTGTATCAAAGACTGGCTGGTAGATTAAAAAACAGGCTCTGGAATGCTTGGGAAGCATTAGAAAGCAAACAAGAGCCAGTACCTGATAATACAAACTTGCTACCTAAAGCATGCCATAAAATTGAGTATTATCTATCTCCATTATGGAGGGAAGATGAGTGATAAGAACAAGGGTAACATCCATTTAAAAGAAAGAGAGAGGAAAAAAGCTACATAGAACCAAGTTGAACTGGCAGGTTTTGTGTTTTCTGTAGCATGGTGACTACCCTCACTTTCATGGGATTTCTTCCTGATTTCTTCCCTTTTAGGGAGATCTGTGCTAATCAAAAGGAGCCTTAGTTCTCAACCCACAGTCCTGGTGCTGCTTCCATTCATGGCACTGCATGCTAGAAGGGAGATGACTGGAACAGATTCATGGAATCATGGAGTAGTTCATTTTGGAAGGCACCTCTGATAATCACCTTCTTTGACCACCACTCAAAACAAAGCCCACTTCAGAGTTGAACGTAGTCAAAGCATTGGAAGGCTTAAAGGTGGCCCACTGGAGCTTGTTTGGAACAGCATATCTGTACAGAAATCTGTTTTAACCTTGTATGATAGCCATTATTGGCTGTGCAGGAGGAAGGACGGAGAACTAAAATCCAGGACTATCTCAACAGGTGAAAGACAGCATAACCTTGCTTTCCAGCTCCTCTTCTGTTCATTAGTTTCATGGCTTAATTCCTGTCTCTTGCTAGCAGGCCAGGAAGCTTTGTCCCATCAACAGCTGAAAGTGACACTGCCTAACTACCACTCACCAAAGTGGTGAGTTGCTGGATGAGTGTTGCCAATTTCTTTTCCTTCAAGATGAAGCCCACTGGTTCAGCTACGTCCTTCAAAAAGCATGAATATATAGCTGTAAAATAATCAGTTTTATAGTGTTTCTTTAGATGCAGTAGGTTGCAAATAGAGTAGGAGAAGTGACGGAAGGAATCCGCCTAGGCTATTTTAATTCTCCACTAGTAGTACCTATGGAGTATGCTCAGTATATCTATCTGATCTAACTGTCCCACAGGCAATATGAAAAGCAGGCTAGTACTAAGGGAATAACACACATCTCAGATTTCATTGAAACATTTCATTTCATTCCATTCTGACTCACTAAAAATCCATTGCTACTTTTAAAGAACATTACTCGAGTTAAGGACAAGAACTCTGTTGGGAGATAAAAATTGACTCGCCAAGTGATGAAACAGGCAATTTTAAATCTTACCCAGAACAACTGTAAATAATGACAAATTATTTAGTGATATTTAGAGTAATAAAGGGCAAAAAATGCATTTTGGCATGTATTTTAAAATCACGTTCAAGTTATTGGTGTTTGATAAGTTATCAAACATCAGCTAAGCCACAGAGATAGTATCTACGTATGGTTTAGTTTATGGATTGAGTTTAGTGTAACTTCTTTTACTACTTGCTAAGATAAGCCAACTTTTTTTCTTTAATATATTTTTTAATATATTTTTAATATATTATATTTTAATATATTTTTTTGCTGACAGTTTCTTGCATATGGACACATTTAACATCTCTGCTGCAGTTCAGATGACATATAGTGATTTGTTAATTTGTGCTGATGTAATCAGGTGGTTGAGCTCTATCTCACTTTTGTGCTTTTCACTCGTGACTTATTCTTGCAAAATTCCATGAATAAATAAGAGCCCTGGCAAGCTAGCCTTCAGTGAGTTTTCCATGGAAACATCTACATTGAAAAATAACACAGAGAGACATTTTGCACTGTCAATTGCTAACAGTTACAGTGCTCCTCTAGAACATTAGTAACAGCAATTTGGGGCTTTAGAACAAAAATGAGTAACTGTAACACAGGCACAAAAAATGAATATCAGCAAAATCAATCAAAGTGTAATAAACTTTTATTAAAAAAATACATTGCCCTCTGGCAATTCATAAAACAGCTCACCAAATCTATATAGACAGTACAAATAAACATAAAATGATTCTTTAAGGGCATAATGAAGGGCTCTGTCAACAACAATAAGAAAACAAAGCATAGATGTATGCTTGTGAAAGAAATTGAACATTTTCTGTTGTTCAGAAAGCCTTTGGCATTTTTTTTTATAAAAAAAAAGGCATACAAGATACAAGAAATGAGTTTCCCATCTGAACAATGTCTTTTTAGTCTCAGTTTCCTATTCTATCAAATTTAAGTTTATCATTGCTCTGAGTGGGTCTTTTTACACTGTGAAGGTTTTGAACTTACTGTGACACAGCTGAAGTACTTTGAGCTAATCCTAAATATCTGGGACTTGGCCATATGCTTAAGCTCAGCAAAGTTCACTCTTGCCCTGTGTTCCTAGTGAACTACTTCTGAAAGATTGAGGTCTCCAAATTACTTAAGCAATATATTTCAAGCTAACCCCTTTTCCAAAAATCACATTTTTAAATTCTATTAAATATTACCGCTACAATGTATGTTATTAAAATAGCCATTCTTTATTTTGTTTTCTTTTTAAGTTCTTTTTAAGTATAAAGTTACCAAAGCCCTGCATCATATTTGGGTCAAAAGATGATCAGCTGAAATGGGATGTTTATTTAATAATTATCCATGGAAAATGAATATGAAGGCAGAAGGGTGAATTACAGGTCACTTAATCAGAATTTGATCCTGATATTAATTGGACATTCTGGTTTTTGATTCTCACTCACTAAAGAATTTGGCTTACTTTAAGAGCAGACCAAAACAATTGGGTAAAAACATCACAGAATCACAGAATGATTGAGGTTGGAATAGATCTCTGGAGGTCCTCTCATCCAACACCCTGCTCAAGCACATTCACCTAGAATAGTTTGCCCAGGACCGTGTTCATGTGGCTTTTGAAGATCTCCTCATATATTCTGGCCTACCTGTTTCCATGCTCACCCTCACATCACAGAAGTGCTTCCTAATCTTCAGAGAAAAATCCCTTGTATCCCATTTGTGCCCATTCCCTCTTGCTCTGACACTGGGAGCAACCGAAAAGAGCATTCCTTCATGTATTTCTAGACATTGATGACCCTCACTGAGCTTCCCCTGCTTCAATATGAATAGTCCCATTGCCCTCGGCCTCTCTTCACAAGAGAGATTCTCCAGGCCCTTGATCTTCTTCTGGACTCTTTCCAATATGTCCAGGTCTCTCTTATATTGGGAGGAACAGAACTGGACACAGTATTCCACGTGCGGCCTCACCAGTGCTATATAGATGGGAAAGATCACCTCTCTTGACCTGTCAGCAATACTTTGCCTAATTCTGCCAAAAATCATAGAACTGTAGAATGGCTTGGACTGGAGGATCATCTAGATCCAAACTCCTTGCTAGGTGCAGAGTTGCCACACATTAGATCAGGCTGCCCAGGGCCCCATCCAACCTGGCTTTGAACTCCAACAGGGATGGAGCATTCACAGCTTCTCTGGGCAGCCTGTGTCAGTGCCTCACTTCTCACTGAGTTTTAGTTTAAAACCATTTTCCCTTGTTCTGTCACTGTAAGACTGTTTAAAAAGTCAATGTCCCTCCTGTTTATAAGTTCTCTTTAAGTATTGGAAAGTCCCAGTGAGGTGTCCCCAGAACCTACTCTTCTGCCAGCTAAACAAGTCCAGCTCTCTCAAACTTTCTTCATGGCAGAGTTGCTCCAGCTCTCTGATCATCCTCGTGGCCCTCCAGAACACTGTTAGTTTTCTTAGCAACAAGGGCACCGTGCTAATTCATGTTCAACTTTGTGTCCACCGGCACCACCAGATCCTTTTCTGCAGAGCTGCGTTTCAGCTGGATGCCCACAGCATATACTGTTGCTCTGCAAATTTCCCCTTACTAGCTAAATAAGTGTTTAATTAGCTCCTAGGTGTTCTTGAATTTATTTTTTTTTTCATCTTCTTGCATTCAGCACTCATCAGCCACATGCTACAGTTCCATTTCTGCATCTGGTACCAGAAAGGGAAACCTTATGTCAATGGTTATTGAAAAGCCACAATACCATTACTCCATAAGGTGTTGAGAAGAGTCAGATTTCTTGTGTGTAGTGAAGGCATAAGAGCATAACACAGCACAAAAATTGTGGTCTACAATTTTGCATTAGTCTGAATGCATTAAGTGCCACATGACTGTGGTAGATATAAATATTAGTATGAATAGTTTCTGACAAATCTCTAAATGTAAAAGTTAAGGTACATAAATATACCCTTGTTTGTCTACGTGTTCAGATTACAATTCAGTTTTTAACTCTTTTTTTTTTTTTTTTTTTTCCTTCCAGTACCTTTTGAATAAGTAATTTAGCTAATTGGAGAGTTCTCCTCCTGTTTTATTTATATATATTTTTTAATCATTCCCCTTGCTGTTTTTAATGTCATTACTATTGGTTTTATTATATGGGAAAGATTAGTGTTATAACTGCTGAATGGAATAAAAACACATACAGAAGTTGCCTTACTTTCAAGGACAAATCTAGAGATATGAAAAAAAAATTAGAAATTCATGCAATCTTCTGAATCTGAAAGCTGTTTGACATTCATCAGAGCCAAGAGGCACTCAGTACATTTAAAGTCAAGGTGCCTAAATATGGAATTAATAGCTCAGTATGAGGCACCTCTTTTGAACACCTGAAGGTTATAAGAAATGAGGACAGGGATCTAGAATGCAAATTGTTGTGCGGCTGCTACTAGCTCCTGCTGTAATATGCGAACTTTATTATTATGTTTGCCAGGTAACCGCAATCTTTATAAAGCCCACTAATGTACCTGGAGTTTATTATTGCTATATTTATGGTATTAAGAATTGATGGAACATGAATTAAGATAAGGCACTTGGAGCTATAGATCGGACTGTACGTAGGAGACTTTGGAGACTTATGAATCCAAACTCCTACATTAACGTTTGCAGAGGTCAACTGTGGATTTGGTACTCAAATTTGCCTCTGTTCCTCACGTGAGACTGGGAGGTCAGACCTACGGCTGCTTACTGGAAGCTGCACAGCTACTACCATTCTCAAAGCTATGTGCCGTGATGAAAGGAGTCTAAGATTCATGGCCAAATACTGCAGGATCCTATGCACTGCTACCCATGTGAATTCTCCATTTCTTGGCTTACTTCAATGGCATATGATCATCTTATGCCTAGCTCTGGGAGAAGCCTTCATTCCTGCCCAATCCTGCCCTGCTTGATACCATCCTCATACCACTCAGATGTGGGGAAGGTGAATCAATCTCTACTCATGAGACAGCAATGAATAGAACTTTGTACATTGTAAGTTCCTACTGGACTCTAAGGAGCAGCTGATTGCCTTTGCTCTGTTCACATATTCCTCTGTGCCAAAATGGGCATTAGTGTCAGCAGCTCAACTTCCTTTAGAAACTGTTTACCTTATCAGTACTGAGTTTTGACACTCTCATTATACTGTTCAGATACTGCAGATTCAGCAATGTGCTTCAAAAAGCAGAATAAGCACCTTCAAAGAACTGTACTGAAAAAGCTGAAGGGAGAAGTATCAAACACAGACAGCAGAGCTGGTGACATGCTATTCTTTCTTTGTGGCTGAGGATATTTGTGTAGGTTACTTAAGCTGCAGAGATGTCTGGGAAAACCAGCTACTTATGTTGTGTTGTGACATCTTGACAGTAACAAATTCTTGCTGCTTATTGCCAATTGATTTTCAGTCTGCCTTCTCAAGGGTGACTTTAGACAGCAAGGGAGCCAGGTGTAGGTAACTAAACATGGGAGCTAGAGAAAAGAGGTTTAAATCTCTCTTGGGATGTGCTGCATCATGTGAAAAGGTGAGCAAAATGTATGCTATCTATGAGGTTAGGAAATAAACGTGGCTCTGAGCTGCTACTGTGTGTCTATGTGAGAAGTATATTAAAACCCTGCCATGCATGACACCTGATCTGTGTAAAGATGCTCCTTTTAGTTTCCTGATATAAAAACACATATGTAACCCCAGCCCCTCTTGAGAGACTTCAAGGGTAATAAGCACTCTATCTTGTTTAGAAATGGTGTCAGAGGCCAGCATATAACAACTAGTTATTTTAATTATAAAAACTTAAATTATAAATAAATAACATAATATAAAATTATATATATATTTAAAATTCTTATAGTATAAAAAGCCAAGTAGAATTCACTGAAGTCAATGGAAAGGCAAGTGAACATCTGTGAACTTTGAGATCACTTCCCCCCTGAAAAAGAATGATTTGAATTGACACTACAAATGCATTAGACCAGCACTGAGCATGAAATTGTTTAGAAAATTAGATCACATTTTTTTATATTACTTGTGAAAACTAAATGATGAGCAAAGAAGTGTGTGTACATATATATGTACTTGTGTTCTTGTTCCTTGTGGTAGTTTTTAGATTAGAATTTGTAACTTTAAAAGAGAAAACCTCTTCTGGGGCCACTGCATTCCCTTTTTCATACCTATGATGGACTGTGCGAGGCGTAATCAGAGGTTTGATGAGTTTCCTTCCATGCATGTGCCCACAACCTCATTTGATAGATCACAGAGGAAAAAAAAGTTAAAGGAAAGCGTTCTGCATAGCAGAGAGAAACCTGGAGGCACATTGCCATCCATGACAGTGAGTTGCTCTTCTGTTTGCTTGTGGCAAAGCCATTACTGAGCTCTGGAACAACCACAGCCCTCAGATTTTTAAAGCCAAAGACTGAACAGAACAAAATTTCAAAATCCCCTCAGACAGTGTGGATATCAGATGGTCACTCTAAAAATCCTTTGAAGACCTCTCCCACATTCCAGGGTGATGGTGCAGCCTAAAAACTGTGCTAGAGATGAAAGATTTGGAAGATTTGATGTGGCAGCTGGAAAACAAATCATACTGTGTGAGGCTTACAGATTTCAATCTCCCCATTTTATCTGAGGAGAGACTGGGAAGTGGGTTGGTCTTTATGTCTAAGCAGTTAAACACGGAAAACAGATCAATTTGTAGGGATGTTCTCATTTTATTGACAAAGATGGAATAATGTCCGTGGCCAAGAGTTAGACAAATTCAGCCTTGAAAAAAGTTGTAGCTTTCTATCAGAGAAGATAACTGTACTAAATAACAGTTGGGGTTGGGACTTAACAAGGATGTAGATTCTTAAAACAAATTTAGAATACTTCTAGGAGATGCATTTTAATCTATCCTCTGGGAGAATTTTTGTGGCTAGTATGTCCAGGGACTCGGGTAGCATATTTGTGATGGTGCTTCCTGACCTTA
>JAOWBP010001760.1:61788048-61806225 GCA_028571105.1 Tragopan temminckii | reverse complement strand
TTGCAAGGCTTCTGGGGATCAGTGAAGAGAAAGGATTTTCATTGTCCACTGAACAGATGTATTCTCAGATTGGATATCTTAATTTGCCTTTTTTTTTCATTTTCACATCCTTCAGAAACATCAGATGTGGCTCTAGCTGGAAACAGGGCAACAGAATGTTAGACTGCAGATTCTGGATTCTGTTTTACACTTATTTTTTCCACAGATCTCAAGATTTGTATTTTCTAAGTTAAGACAGCAAAAAACTCACTTTCATATCTGTTGTTAGTCTAAAACCATATGAATTATCCTTTTTAACCTGTTTTCTGTCAAAAAATGCTTTGTCATTGTGGAAATATCTTTTATTTGTTCTTTAAATATGTAAGACTCAAACTAAGAGGCGGGATTCAGTTAAAAAATGAACCTTTCCACCTTACGTATAGAAAACCTATGAAAGATCACATGCCTGTAAGAATAGGTTACTGAAAAGGAGAAGATGGGGAGACGATGCCAAAATAGCAGAGTCTGCAAAGAAAAACAGAACCACCTCCTAATTTCTCATTTCTGAACAGCTGAACCAGTAAATGCAGAAAGTATAAAAAAGAAACAAAACAAAAGCTCTGAAACCAATGAGGTTATTTTGTAAGAATTAATTTACTGAAATGCAAATCAAATATCATTTTTAGTGTGTCACAGTGCCATTCTTGGTAATGGTAATTTGGAAGACGTAATTGTGATAGTAGAAATGCTTGCTTTGGCAGGTACCTCTGTATCTGTACCTTGTTTATAGCAAGAGATGAGACAGTTTGTTCAACTGAAAGGAGTCAAGAGACCCCAAAGGGAATCGTGCTTTGGAGCAAATCAAAGCAAATAAGCAAAGTGACACACAATTGAAACCACTGAACCAAAATCTACAAATTAAACAGATGGAAAACTCCAGCACTGTACCACACAGTGAGAAAATCTGAAATGCATAGAAGTGGAAATTCAGAGTCAGTGACTGTTCTGAAAGAAATAAGTTATGGCTAAAAAATAAGGCAATTCTGTCTCTAAAAATCAGCATTTTCTTAATGATATAATAAACAGCAAGGGGCTGGTCGTCTGTGAACTGCTATGAACTGCTCCTCAGAAGCCCTATTTCTGCATTAAGATTTCAGAATGTCCCAGATTCCCATCACAATTTCCTTTCCCATCAAGGGGAATGCACTTCAGCCTGTGAGCAAAAAGACCATCCATTTTTCATTTAACAAACTTTTATCTACCTTCCTTGTTAAGTATCCAAAGTCACACACTCAGGTAAGGTCACTAACCTCATCTCCTCTTTATGAAAGCTACCCTAAGATTAGACCTAGTTCGGTCATTATGCTCCTTGGAGAAATCAATAGTTAATGCTGTCTTATTTATTATGCATGAAGACTGATGTTATTAAGAGAAAGCATAAGCATTGGGTGCACATATTTTACTTAATTTCACCAAGATTTGAACACCTACATCATTTAGACTCCTTTAGAAAACTGTCTATAATAATAACAGTAAGCAAAGCTAGAGCTACAAAAGAAAGCTCAATAACCCGCTTCTTAAAGAGCCAGTTTTTATTAAGAATGTGAACATTGCCATATATACCACACTAATACTTCTCTTCAATTTTTATCCTAATCACTGAGACTAAGTATTAAGTGGTAAAGCTGAAAAAAATAAAGCCACGCATTTAAAATGCTGCAGAAGATGTGCTTATGTTTGTTTATGTATGCTTGCAGGAAGCTACATGCATTTTCCCAACTAATATCTAAAAGAATGATATGGTCTATTGATCACATTTTGAAAACTTAAGTTCCTTAAAAAGCTAAGGTCAAAATAAAGTAAAATGGAAAACTTGGGGCTTCAGTGATCCTGGAAACCTTGGAATATTAGGGAGTTTTATTTCCACCAATTCATAGGATTAGGTTATGGACTCCCTAAGGAGGCCAACTTGTTGGTAATCCTAAAAAGCAATCTTCAGTGACTTGGTGGGCATTTTGTGTCCATGGAATATCTGATTTGGTTCAGTCTACAGAGAGATCAGACTGAAAACCAGGCTGGTGATCTAATGAACAGGTTTAGCATTATATATCGTCTTGTGAAATGAATACTCTGAAGAAAAAACACACATATATCTACACTCTCTTCCAAAGGCAATTGTCCAGTGCATATCTAATATTATAAAAGCAGTAATTAAAATCAAGTTGCTCAAGAGAGTCTTTCAGGTCATGTACTGGTGGCAGTGCAAATTTTAAAGCCTGTGACACACTGACTTGAAAAGAAAGGAAACATCTCTAAGAGACATTGCATCTCAGAGGATTATGCTGTCCTTCAGACAAAATGGGTAGGTTGGACTAACCAGTGTTTTCAGTGTGAGTGAGGTGAAGGGTCAGAATTAATTCTGTATGGGCACAAAAGAATTGGCAATTCTATTCTATTACAGAGTAATTTTGTAAAAAGCCAGCATTTCATGCAAATAACTGGAGGATCGATGCTTCTGACAAACATGTAAATAAAATTAAGGAGAAGGTTGAGTGATAAAATGTGAGTCACTGATTTCCACTCCCAAGGCACTTAGATGAAATAAATGCTAAAATAACTCTTTTATTTTATTCAAACAGTCATTAGAGTTCTCAAAGATACATTCTAAATGCCAGAATGATACAGCTATTCAGCTTCAAGAGAATGTTTAAACTACAGAGCTTTTGAACTTCTGTTCAAAAAAGAATGGATTTCCTAGGGACAGTAATTGTTCCATTTCCAAAAGGGAAAACTCTCATGAGAAGAATCAAGCCAGAAGGAACAGGATGAAACTGTTAGTCCAGGTTCTTATGGCAATTCAATATGTTTATATCTAAGTAAAAAATGTAGATAACACACACAAACAAACGTAAAACCTAAATGATCTAATTCTTCTGTAACATCTTGAAATCTCTTTCACTGAATGGAATTAAGGTGATTCGATTTGACTGGAACTACATAAAATATAAGAACGTATTCTTTTCACTTTTTCTAACAGCTGTGCTCACACACTGCTGCATATGACAGTATGACTAGAACACATCTAAGTTTATGCAATAGAGTTACCACTGGTGACACAGTACAGAGCAAATATATCGGCTCTAATATTGTATTGCCTTTACAAAATAGCAGATTTAGCATTCTAATTATTACATTTAACTCATCTGGAGGAAATCAGGGAAAAAAACTGCCACACCACCTTTGTGTCCCTTGTAGGTCAATTTTTAGTTATTCAAAAATTGTTTTCCAATGATAAAATTAATTTCTCCAAAATAGTGTAGAAAGTCTTTTATATCAATAAACCTAAATTCCACTGGATTCAGGAAAAATTCATTTAATTTCAGTGGGCTTTGATTTCAAACTGTGAAGAACCTGAAAGATGAATATATATTTTTCTCTAACTTACACCTTATCATCTGATTGTACTTTTATTCCTGAGGTTGAAATTGTGTATACAGAGACTAACTCATAAGTCCTACAAATCACTTTTGGATTTAACCCAGAATTTTAATGGTCTCAAATTATGTGTGTCATGTTAAATGTCTGAATTTGATTACAGTGAAACCCTTGCAAGCTGGTACAAATGGTTTTGTCTGGTGCCTGGATTATTTATACTAGTAATAACATAAAAGAGAATTAAAAACAAAGAGTTTGAGCTGAAAAAGTAAGGTTAGAATTGTACCACTAAATTATGGTTATATAATAGACATCTCAAATCTATTCTCAATATCCAACTTAAAATCAAAAGTCTTACAAATTTTCCAGGTTTTGGAATTGGTATAACTAATAAGAAGTCTCTGTTTCTCCATAGTAGTATTCAGTTTAGTACATCTGTAGTGTAGCAGAGACCTAAAGACCTAGTATCACCCTGGGGACACAATGTTCAAAGTGTGATACCGTATGTAGAAATGGCCTCTGTTCTGAAAGAACTTTTATTCATTGAAGATAACTGACACATTAAGAACAAGGAGGAAAGATTCTCTGCATGCACATGTGTGTTTGTCATTTTCGTCTTCTTACCTTAAGAACACATAGATGTTAATTTATAAGTCTTCTTCTCATAGATAGCAACTTTTACCCAGAAGATTCTTCAATATGTCAGTCAGTTATTTCCCCAAAGAATGAGATTCTTAGGGATCTCTACTTGCATTTCATAGGATTTGTGGTTGAGAGAAGGGTTCTATTTACTGTTAGCATATAATTTTATTTTGGGTATGTGCTTTTGAGAATAAGATTTGCAGTTTTGCAGTAAAACTTCAAAAAGGCCCATGAGACTTATTTCCAGCTAGGCTTTATTCTTTTTTAGCCCTAGAAATTCCACATTCTCAATGATTTTGCATCATCAATGTTTTTAGCAAAAGATGGGGTACAGCAGTAACAGAAAATTCCATATTCTGATAATAAATTCAGATAACAGAGATAGTAAATAATTAAGCACCCATTGCTGAACATAGAGAGAATAGTGCCATATTTTGTAGTATCCCAGCAAGTGATGCCTGTTCAGCAGACAGTTCTTTCTGAGGAGTTCTGAGTCGCCAGATGAGCAGTCTGAAATGGCACATACCCATAGTTCACATATCAGTGGCATCATTGCCAGACATTGTACAGTGTCATCAGCCAGGCATTACAGAGACATGCAAATCTGGCAACTGTAAGCAAATCCTAATGTGTTTAATTCTGGGGGAACTCCAATTTCGAACCCTTTTCTATAGAGGGGCAAAAAATGTTCCCATACTTTTTTTGCCTGTACTTTGGTCTGCAGCTCAACTTTGTTTTGAGAATGTTGAATGGTCACTTTCTCTCCTTGTACCTTGGTAGCAAGCAGAACGTTGTAAGTGAAATTGAATGGATTAAAGCACCAAAGGGGAAAGGCTGTCAAGAGCAATTGCTTAAATCTAGAAGGATAGGCTACTTAAAATCAGATCTTGAAGCTAGAACATAAGGTAGCTATTTAATTTTTTGGCTTACAGTATCAAGCTTGTCATTACTCTCTTAGAAAAAGTCTAAGAAAATTGTCGAGTAAATGAAAGTAGCAAAAGTAATTTTATTTGATAGAAGAGATTGGTGCTGGTAAGCAGATACATTCATTCAATGCTTCATTAGTCCCAAAAACGAATGATTGGTTTCTGGCCAAAATAGGAACTAATATTAGGAAAGAGAACTGATCACAGCCAGTTGAATTACACCTATTGTTTAAAAATATGTACATGTCAGTGTTGATAAATTCTCACTTAAGATATTGGTGAGACTCTTTGAAGACATTTGCATATATGGAAATCCAAACATAATCACAATAGCTACTGTAAGTATTTTCAGAACTGTCCTTCCAATACTTGAAGGGAGCATGTAAACAGGAGGGGCAACGGCTGTTTACAAGGGTGGATAGTGATAGGACAAGGAGGAATGATTTTAAACTGAGACAAGGGAGGATTAGGTTAGATATTAGGAGGAGGGTGGTGAAGCACTGGAACAGGTTGCCGAAGGAGGTTGTAGATGCCATGTTCCTGGATACGTTCAAGGTCAGGCTGGATGTGGCTCTGGGCAGCCTGGTCTAGTGGTTGGTGATCCTGCACATAGCAGGAGGGTTGAAACTAGATGATCATTGTGGTCCTTTTCTACCCAGGCCATTCTATGATTCTGTGATTCTAGAATTCTATGATTCACACAAGCTGTGGGATGCTACCTTCCCTGAAATACCTACAATAAAATGTAAGAGGCTGAGGAAGGATGCAAAGCTAGTGGCATGCTCAAGTTTAGAGGGAGGGCTTGCCTCTTCTCCGAAAGGAGAGTTGTTTTCCAGCATACAGTGTGGAATGCAGGTCTGCTGACCTGCAGAGTATGCACAGACTTGCAACTGGCAGAAATTGTGCACTACCAGCAAGTTTGGATGAAAAAAATAGGGACTCTGGGTGATAAGCCAGTCTGCCTTTGAAGCACGGTGAAAAAATAATGGTGTGGAGGGTAATGAAGGGAAGTGGGGATGCATAAAGAGAGATGGAGACAGTTCCTAAGAAGTTATGAGCAAACATAGAGCTAGCTACTTGAGACAGTAACAAATCCAACCTAATTTTCAAAAGAAGCAACAAAAGAGAGGATCAGCTTTTGATAGAGCACAGCAGGAGAAGTGTGTAAGTCATCTGCAATCGATAATTTTGCCATAAGGCTAAGCTACTTCCATGATAAAGAGCTGGCTTTGATGTCAAAAGGAGCAGGTGCCTGTGGGAGGTCAAAGTTTGAAATGAGATTACTCACAAGGATCAGAAAGATAATCAAATCTGCCCACTTCTGTGGCAGTGACATATCAGCACAAAAGACTCAAGTTCTAAATAGCCACAGTTAGGAATGAAAAAGGATAACTGCAAAATCCTGATGAGAGGACAAAAGGCAAGAACCATTTCTGAGGGCAACTCATTTCCGACTGACTTGAAAGGACCAAGCTCACTGGCCTGTTAAATGGCTTTTGCTGTTCAGTAGAGAGGGAACTGGAGGCAAGGACACTCAGACCCAGATACACAGAAGAGTGCGAGTCTTGCAGAGTTGTTTAGTCTTGAAGTTTTAGGAACGGAGCACATGAAGCCCAAGGATGATTGCAGAGGGGTTCAGAGAGGATGCTGAAAGTGCCACAGCATCAGAGCAGGCTCTGTCCCATGCTAACACTCACTGGCCTAAGTGGGATAATATTCCTTCCCCCATGCCATTTCATGGCATCCTGAAGGAAGGCAAAATCACTTGGATGAGTCCTCTCATCTGAATGAGAGGAGTAACCTAGTCAGATTACTTGGATGATATATGGAGGACAAAGTTCAGGGTGAGAGCTCCATGATCATTGTCAGACCAGAATGGACTGTTTGTAACTAGACAGCTGCCATGGAGGCTGAAAACATCAATAAAAACTGAATTTTTTCACCTTTATATATCTTTTTTCCTTTTGTAACCATGTCTGCATGTTTTGTCAAAGGCAGGGAAAGAAACTATCACTCACAGCTCATACCTGAACAACAGAACGAACTCTTTCATCCCGACAAAGAAAGATTACTTGACAGAATCAGAGAGTGTATCCACAATCCTGTCTCTGAAAGAAGGACTTTGATACAGTTTGATTATTTTTTTTTCTTCACGCAGAAACTCTATTTCAGTTTCAGAGGACTCTTTATTTTTTTTACTCTTTTCCTTTTGTGTATCTTAGTCAATAAATGTCCAAACTTTGGCAGTGATTTCTCATTTTGTTTGTCATGGCAACTGAGTAGGCTGACATTCTTATTCTTCAAATCCTGAACCTTGTTTCTCAGATGTTGTTCAGTAATGTAAACACCTTTGACATCCTAGGCTCAATTATTCTGTCAATATTAATACTACATAGTATTATTAATTATTGTTTGTAACAATTAATAAGCAATGTTATTACAACTCTAGGCTGTAGATTTTCTGTCCCAAGTTCCAGTAGAGCTGAATCCCAATTCATAAACATTATGTCTATCTCTATCTCTATCTCTACCTCTATCTCTATCTCTATCTCTATCTCTATCTCTATCTATCTCTATCTCTATCTCTATCTCTATCATCTCTAATCTCTGTATCTCTATCTTAATCATCACAATTTTTATCCTTATTATTGTATATTTTTCTTTATTTATGTTTATCTAACAATGTCTATATATAATGCTGGTAAAATATTGGCTTGTGTTTCAATCATTCAATTGATTTCTGATGTTTACTTTCAATCTCACTTCTGCATTCTGAAGTATTATTGAAAAATACATATATTGTAATATATATTTGCTGTATGCTTCTACAAGGCATAGCTCTTCTACTGTTCCCTCTTTTCTGAAGAATTATTGGCCAGTAAACCAGGCTAGCAAATCAGTTACAAACACAGTGGCAACAGTTATACCATTTTCCATCCTGCCAGTGAGTGTGTTTATGGAGTTTCCTAGGCATTAAGTCAAGGTCATATACTCCTGTGTGGCTCTGTTATAATTGGCCCCTGTTCTCCTCATATTCTTCTTGGGATGCATAGGTGTTCTCCTGCCTTTGAAGACTTTTGTTCTGAGCAAATGCATAAAATGTTCTCTAAAATCTTATCCAAGCCATATGAAAACCAATTCCAGTAAATGTTTTCACAGTACAATTGTGTCCCAGTTTTGTGTCTATCCATAAACTCTCTTGATGCTTTCATTAAATATCCTTAGTATTTGTATCTTCCTCACTCATAGTTTATATTAGCTTGATATTTAGTGCTTGGCACTCATGTAGATATCTATTTAAAAGTACAATTTTAGCCCAGGGATTTAGCCATCTGATTCCTATTAACAGTAATGGGAACTGCATGGCTAAGTCAATTACCACCACTGTGGTAACATTTACCACTTAGTAACTTCCCCTTTGTTTTCCCTTTAAGTTATTTTCTAGCCTGTCTGAAATTAATGTACAGATCTGGCTATCAGAACTGTATATGGGTCCTGTGGTCTTGTGCTCTGACAGAACTGAAATGCCTCTCTCTGTGTTGCATAATTTCAGCAGTAGTCTTTGAGGCTTTTGCTTTGATACTACTTCAGACTTACTCACAAAGAATCATAGATTCATAGAATGGTTTGGACTGGAAGAGACCTCAAAGATCATTCTATTCCAACTCTCTTGTCACAGATAGGGTTGCCAATCACTAAATCAAGCACTAGGTCAAGCTGCCCAGGGCCCCATTCAGCCTGGCCTTGAACACCTCCAGGCATGGGGAATCCACAACCACTCTGGTCAGCCTGTTCCAGTACCTCACCACACTTACAGTAAATGTTTTTCCCCTGACATCTAACCTAAATCTCCCCTCTTTGGTTTAAAACCATTCCCCCTTTTCCTATCACTAATAGACCATGTAAAAAGTCCCTCCTATTTATAGGTTCCCTTTATGTATTGGAAGGTCATAATGAGGTCTCTTGGAACCTTCTCTTCTGCAGGATGAACAAGTCTAGCTCTCTTAGTCTGTCTTCAGAGGAGAAGAGCTCCAGCCCTCTGATCTCTTCATGGCCCTCCTCCGGACCTGCAGTAAATAAATAAATAAATATTAAAAGAAAAATATCAGAGGTTGAACAAAAAAGGCAGTGACAAACCTCCAAACAGTTGCTGACAAATCCCACATCACCAGACTTAGGAGAAACAGTTTTCAGCAAATCACCCTCATAGTCATTGTGAGACCTGGCTGTAGAGTGAGCTTTGTGGGATTTCATGCACCTGCACCTGCCTCCCATAACCCAGAATTCATAGAAAATCAGACTGTCACAGGACAGAGGGACCATAGTAAGGAGGTCTCCATCCTGTCAATAAATCCATGCCTGGTCACTCCATAGACACATCTGCTTTATGAGGATCAGCTTGGATCCTCAAGCATGCCTCTATCTGAGCTGTATGTGTTTCCGGGTGTACACATGGGCTACTTTCTCATGCTGGAGGCAGCATCCACTGAATTTCCCATCTTACAGTTATGTGGGGCTTTAATTACTCAGGACAGATTTTAGAGAATGATAGTATGAACGTTCTTGTCATTATTTTTTTTTTCTTGCTTTGATAGGGAGTGATAGAGCTTACATTTCTACAGTTACGAACATGTGAATCATCACTCTTTTTAAAATATGCTTTTTGCATTTCAGATCTGAAATTTCAGGTTTTCTGTGCTCTCAGGTAGACAGTAGGAATAGTTAATATTCAGTTCATATTTTTACTCTCTCGGTAAAACTCATAAATTTTAAGTTGGAAAGCAACCATCTAGATTATCTAATTTCAACAGAACGTAGCCACAGAAACCTCACTTCAATTTATATGAAAAAAAATATTTTCTGTTTGAACTATTACATACATTTCAGAGAGACATTCAGTCCCAAAGCAGGGTTCACATAATGGAGAATCAACGAAGTTCCTAGGTAGGTAAGCTATTCCAGTGTTCAAATACCTTACATGTTATAAATGTGTTCTGTGCTTCACATCTAAAGTTGTCTTGCCTCTGCTTC
Organism: Tragopan temminckii; assembly: GCA_028571105.1. Classification (NCBI taxonomy): domain Eukaryota; kingdom Metazoa; phylum Chordata; class Aves; order Galliformes; family Phasianidae; genus Tragopan; species Tragopan temminckii. The sequence goes on along the minus strand of JAOWBP010001760.1, from coordinate 61,796,212 downwards.
CAACTGCTGAATCTCATTATATTTTTTTGCAGCTAAATTAAAGAGCTGGCTGTGATAAATTTGTTCCTCACGTATGTACTCACAGACCATGATCAAACCATCCTCTACCCTTTGCTTCAACAAACTAAGTAGATGAAACTTCTTAAGTTTCTCAGTATGAAATATGTTTTCCAAACCTCAAATCTTTCATTTAACTTTTTTTGAACACTTTTCACTTTTTCAGAATGCTTTTTGAACTTCATCATCAGAAATACTCATGCTTTTTTTCAGTTATGATCTCATTAGCAGTATACAAAAGATAAAAGCACTTAACTACTTTTAGCTGATACACTTGTGCTTGTGCAGCCAAGATGTATGTTAGCCCAGCACACTGAGAGCAAGGTGCAACTGCTTGTATTCAAAGCCCCCAGACTGTTGTCAGTGTTATTGCTTGCTCAATACAGGTTGTCATTTTGGAATAATGACCTACACTGTTTTTAAGTATACAACCATTAATAAATACAGTTATATTTCATTAAGAGTTTTCATTGCAGATGACTAATAGACAAAAATACATCTTCTGTACAATTCAATTCTTTTTTCCTGGAAAAAGTAATTTTATATATGTATGTATATGTATATATTTAGGAAATTACCAAATACTTGCCTCAGTAAAATTTGCATGGTTTCATTTCATAACAACTATTACTGTCTTTAGACTACATTCTCCTCCAACAACTGTGGCTTATCCCCCAGTTCTATGAGCCGAGCTTGTAAGGGACTGCAATTCAATGCCTTATTGCTGGAAGAATTCCTCATTCTCTACTAATTTCTGTTTTGTTTTGTTTTGTTTTTGTCAAATCTCAGTTAATATTGTTTTTACCTCCATATAAATTTTACGGTAGAATGAAGCTAGTTGGTCTTGTTCATGCAAATACTGCTTTACAGATGTCACTTATGCTACAAGTTTGTTTTGGTTGACAGGATCTGTTTCCAGATGTTTCCACAAGTTTCATAAACTTATTTGTTCAACAAAAAGCTGGACCATCATGTAGCAAAGTTGGAGACCTCACCTATGACTGGGTGCACTGTATAGGAGATCCCAGCTGCTAGGAAAGGCTTTCCAAATCCTTGCTGCAACTGGAGCTCCCCAACAGCTGCGGATCTGGATGATGGTGAAATATTGGGGTGATTGGTGACATATCTTTCTTAATCACTTCAGTTCATCTTATGTAATAAGATAGGTGTGTTACCTCGTTCTCTTTTATTCTTGCTGTATCATTTCACTTATTATCTCATTGCTTTAAGTGTAAGTAAAGATAAACTTGCTTCTTTAACTTTGGGTCTGTGTCCTTTGTGCTGACCCCATCTATTGGAAAAACAGGAGATCTCTCTTTATGGCATCCTTTTCTTCTGTTGTATGAACTGCACCACTCAGCTTGGTGTCATCTGCAAACTTGTTGAGAATGCACTCAATCCTACTGTCATTGATAAAGATGCTGAAGATCACTGGTCCCAAGATGAACCCCTTGGGGACACCGTTCATCACCCCTGGGAGAACACAGTTCATCACATGCTTCCACCTGGACACAGAACCATTGACAACAACCCTCTGACTGTGACAATCCAACAAACTCCTTGTCAACTTAATAGCCCAGCCTTCAAATATGTATCTCTCCAATTTAGAGATAAAGATGACATGTGAGACTATACTAAAGGCTTCCAGAATTCCAGGTAGATGACACCAGTCTTCCCATGTCGACTGATATTATCGTTCCACTGTGGAATCACACAGTCACAATATCATAATGATTGGAAGGGAACTCAGAAGGTCATCTAGTCCATCTCCCAACTAAAACTAAAGTAGATTTCCTTGAGTATACTGCAGGTGAAAGCATCTAGGTGGATCTTGAATATCTCCTGAGAAGGAGACTCAACAAATGATCTGGGTAGCTTGTAGAGGACCACCACCAGATTGGTAGAATATGATCTGTCCTTGGTGAAACTCTGCTGGCTGTGTCAGATCACATCCTCATCTTGCATGTGCCTTAACATAGCTTCCAGGAAAATATAGTCTATGATCTTCTCAGGCACAAAGGTGAGGTTCACTAGCCTGTATTTTCCTAGCTCTTCCTTTCTACACTTCTTAAAAGTGGGGATGATGTTTCCCTTTTTCCAGTCACCAGGGTCTTTGCCTAACAACCGTGATTTTTTTAATAAGATGGAGAGTGGCTTGGCAACCACATCAACCATTTCTTTCAGGCTTCTAGGATGCACCTTGTCTGGCTCCAAAGACTTGTACACATTTAGTCTCATGAGGCAATCCAAAATTTGCTCTTACAGTAGGAGAGTTTGCTCCCCTATCCCCCACTCAGAGGCTGAGGGATGTGAGAGGTATGAGAAGCATGACTTCAAGTGAAAACTGAGGCAAAGAATTTGCTGAGTATCTCAGCATTCTCTGTAAGTGTTGTTGCCAATTCTCCCTTCTCATTTATCAGAGTGGGTACACTCTCCTCGGCATGTTGCTTCACACCAATGTAACTGTAGAATCCCTTCTTGCTCCTCACATCCCTTGCCAAATTCAATTCCATCTGCACCCTGGCATTCCTCATAACATACAGGGCAACTCCCCCCCACATCCTTCCCTGCCAAAATCTTGTAGCCCTCGATCACCATGCTCCAGTCATGTGAATTGTCCCACCACATTTCTTTGATCGCAATTAGGTCATAGTTTTCTCATTGTACTGTGGCTTTCAACTCCTTCTGATTATATCCCAGATGGAGGATGTGCGTTTTGGACAGAGGGTTTCACTACACCACTACTACTACATTTCGTTTACTGCAGTTTACTCTAAGTCAAGTGCATGTAAAGTATCCAAAAGAGAAAACAAGCCTAAGCTCCACTCTAAACAGAGTAAAACAACTGTTTCCTTTCTGTCTGCTGCTGCTTCCTGATAAATGCAAATTAAGTTGGGATGGAGTGAATTCAAGAGTGTAAAACCTAGTTTAGCAAGAAAGGAAATAGCTGGCAAAAGCACAGACTTTTGGAAAGATCAATACACCAGTAGCCAACTCTAAAGCTTGTATGTGGTCTTGGCATCCCAAAAGATGCATTTGTGCTTGGAGAGTTGCTACTTTTCGCCAAAAGTGTGTTTTTTTTCCCTTCATCTTTGGCTCACAGAGAGACTTTATCCTTTCTTTTTAGATAAGGACTTAGTTTGTATGACCTACATTTTCATTTTGCCATTGCAAAGAGAGAACAGATTTTCTGTCAGAAAGGTTAAGGGAGCCAGGAAAAAAAAAAGTGCCAAAACCTCTTTTTTATTTTAATTTGAAGAATAAGAGATTTTAAAATCTTTCTTTGTGAGCTGTTTTTGACAAATAAAAAATGAACAAAAGGTAAAGATGTTTACCAGTTTTATCAGAAGTTATGTTTCACTAGACTTTGTTTAAAGCTACCCAGATATATAAGCAGGGTATGAGGTAAAAATTAAAATGAAGAATTGGGAGTGGACTACTAAGTGGCTGAAGAGAGAAGAGCTAAAAACTCTTTCTGTCCCAGTGTAGTAGCTGACGTTTTCCTCAGCTGAAGCAGCAGCAGTAGGAAGAGAAGACTGTACGAATAAAATGTAAACATTATCTTTTTCAGTGGTGCACTATGCTAGCAGCTTGTCTGTATTTTAGATGTGAAGCAGTTGGTCTCCTACCTGTACTTCTTTTCCACAGTCAGAAGAGCTGTCTTTGCCTAAATATGGATTATCAGAAGCAGTTCAGCCCTAGAAAGAGTATCTAGTTGCACAACTATTCACCTCCTTTACATACTTTTATCTTCCATTTGCTTATCTATCCTACAGATAATGTAGGAATAACTTCAAAAAACTTGCCTCTTGCTGAGACTATTAGTCTATGTTTAGGTTCTTTTTAGCATCTAGCAGTGTTGCAGCCTCTCTGTTGTGTTATACTGAACTTCAGATCTCTAAAAAGATGCCTAAGTAAAAGATTGTAAGACCCAAATAATATATATAAAAAAAAAATAAAATTTGATCAGCATGACTGATTATTTCAAATTTCTTTCTCTTTGGAGACAAACAGTGGTCATGGATCACTGATTTTGATTCTTAGCAAATTCAGTTACACTACGGAAGTTTGAGAAGTTGTCTAGAGATTTTGATAGGGTGAGAAGAGAAACAGTATTTTTTCGTCTGTAACCCTGACAAATTCTTGGTAAAGCAAATATGGCACATTTGTTATGTGTTATGGAATACTTGCATAATTATTGCCAATCAGAATAGTTATATAACTGGGAAAGTGATAAAGCAGGCTGCAACCCAGGAGACTCCTGGATTGCATTGAGAATAACTTCCTTGTCCAGATATTAGACAAACTGACCAGAGAAGAACAATCACTGGACCTAGTGCTCACCACTACAGAGGAGCTCATAAGACTGGAGGAACTCTGAGCAGTAGTAAGCGTGCCCTGGTTGAGTTCACAATCTTGAGGAATATGGGCTTAGCAAAAAGCAGAGTCAGGACCTTGAACTTCAGGAGAGTGAACTTCAGGCTATTAAAGGAATTATTGGATGAGATCCTTTATCCTTAGGGACATAGAAACAGAACAGAGCTGGCAGCTCTTTCAGGACATTTTATAAGACCACAAGAGCTCTCCAACCCCCAGCATAAAAAATCAAACAAAGGAGGCAGGAAATTGTCATGGATGAACAAGGAACTGCTGAATAAACTGAGGTTTTAGAAAATGTACAGGCAGTGGAAATAAGGTGATGTGGGCTGGGAAGAATAGAAAGGAAAACCCAGGGAACAACAGGCCAGTGAGCCTCACCTCTGCACCTGGTAAGATCATGAAACAGATCCTCCTGGAAACTATCTTAAGTCATACACAAGATGAGGATGTGATCCGAGATAGCTCACATGGCTTCACCAAGTGTAGGCTGTGCCTCACCAATCTGGTAGCCTTCTATGACAGAGTTTAAGAAAGGGCAGCTGATGTTGTCTATCTGCACTTGAACAGTGCCTTTGACATTATCCCAAACCACATCCTTATCTCTAAATTGGAGTGATACGGGTTTGAAGGGTATGCTACCCAGTGGATAAGAAACTGGTTAGAAGGTCACAGGTTATGATCAACATCACTATCTTTATCTGGAGGCCAATGACAAGTGCTATTCATCGTGAATCCATCTTGGGACAGATACACTTGAACATCAGTGATGTAGATGATGGAATCTAGTGCTCCCTCGGTAAGTTTGCAGATGACACCAAGTTGAGTGCTGCAGCTGATACTACTGAACGAAGTGAAGCCATACAGAAGGACCTGAACAAGCTCAAAAGGTGGGTCCATCATTATTTTTTTCTTTTTAATTGTTTATTTACTTATATACCGCTAAATTTAAAATATATCTCTCAGCCACAAATCAGATGTTAGAATTTTTAGCACTTTAGTATGCATGACCTATTTTTCATTTCATTGTATTTCTATCTTTCTGCTTTCTAAGGCCTGAGCCCCTAAAGACACATTCGTGACATGTATTTTATTTTGTTAGAACTTAAATTTGCAAAAATGTCCTTCTTTAAATGACTTAAATTTACAAAAATCCTCTTTCTTAAATGTTTGCACGCGGATGAATTTTGAATTCTTTTGAGTGTCTAGTAGAATATGACACAGCAAGTTTATATCTGTCATTTCTTTGCAAATGGTGATAAAAATCAACAACAGATCACTGGACACTTAACTTTTAACATACCCTCTGCAGAAAGATCTATTTGAAATTCTGATTCTAATATCTAAACCACAGTAGCTTTTTCAGACACCTGGAATCTCACTTGTAACATATTTCCTGATGAATCCCTGTCTTTGACAGCCAAACCAGATATCTCTTTATAATAGAACTGATACGAGAGTGAAGAGCTGCTTGGAAGAAGTGTGTACTAATATTTAACATTACCAAAGCGTCAATAACAAAAAGCTTCACTGATTTAATCAATATACCCATTCTATGTCTAATGCCTTCAAAAAGTTGCATGGCCTCCAACTTCTCTGGGCTAATGCAAATTTTTTATAAACTATGAATCTGTGAAGCCCCTTCATTTTTCTTTGACAGTTTTTAGATCTCCTAATGTGTTTTCTCTTCCCAAAAGAGCATAAATCTTTATATTTTAAAGAGTCTTGAGATATCTGGTGGTTTTCAAATGAAACCAAGCTGTTGAATCTCTTTGTGGAGGAAGTGAATTTCTAGGGGGTTAAGAAAACTAGATAGCGATAGAATGAAGAGTCAGTCAGTGATATTCTTAGCAGTCACAGTTTTACATGGAAGTAGATGAAACAAACTGTGCAACTTTATTTTTAATGTTAAAAATATTTTTTTAATAATTTTTTTCTTTTTTTCTTTATTTATTTTTTTTTTTTTTTTTTTTTTTTTTTTGAGAATCACTTCCACTTCTTATTCACCTTGACATTGCTTTCTACAACTACTAGTGAGATTCTTTCCCATAACAGATAGTGGTATCATGTAGCACTTAATTTAATCAAAGCCATGCTTACTTGGCTTGTCTGATCTCAGCAAAGGGAAAGGGAGCCACTCCTAAAGGTAGGAATCTTCTATTTAAATTTTAGAAAGATTGAAATGAATAACAGAAAGAATGAAAAAGGAAGCAAAGGGGTATTGGTCAGGAGGTGACAAAAAGGTAAAGGAAATTTATACTTTGTATTTTATGGATGAAATTAATAGAAAATATTGTGGAAGGAGGAAGGATGTTTAGTATGAGCTGAGCCTGTGTTTGTGTGATAGCTGAGAGATAAATATAATGTGGATCTTGGCACAGAAACAGACGCCTGAGCAGCTTCTGGAATCACTTCTCTTTTAGTGTTCATCGAGGATATACAATGGAGCTGTTTGAGAGGCATAAATAAATGTGACTCATAAATTTAACTATGTTAGGATAACAAGTTGCACTAAAAGAAAATAAAATAAGGAAAGAAATCTGTGGAACACAGAACGCTGCACTAGTATACTAGAAATGAAATACAATTCATGTTCCCATCTGGAGGAGCACTTGTGGCTTGTCTCATAGGTTATTTGGGAACAGGTTGGGACGCATAGCCCATGTGAACCTAGAATAAGCATCTGCTAGATAGGTATAAATCACTGCAAAACTGCAGCTGCATCTCTGAAGTGAATAACAAGGCACATTTCCATTAATTTTTCCATTGTATTTCTCCTCTTTGTGTCTCTGCTTTAGTTTCTTCGTTTTCTAAAGGAGACAGGACTTGAAGCATTGATCAAGGTTGTGGGAAAGTTCAGCTGCAAGCTCAGACAGTGTCCAGCTCTGAAGTCTGGAGCACACTGCTTTCTTTCTCTTCGCCTCTGTTCTAATCTAGCCCCTGTCTTTATACATTTTCATGTTATAAGTCATTGGGTAATATGTACAAACTGCAACTGAAGCAAGAATTAAAATTTAGGAATATCACAACCTCACTGCTGGATGATGGGAGATCTTTGATACCGGCCTTGTCATGTGAAGAGAAGAGGTTGATGTCTAACTGTGCTCAGTCTCAGATGTTACAACACAGCTTGCGTGTTGATTTAAATCACAGATATGGTCACTATGAAAAGGAGGTGAAAATCATAGGTCAGTATGATGGTCATACATTTATGGCTTGCTCAGAAGCTTCTTCCCAGGTCAGCTATTCCTTAGCTAGGACTGAAGTCTGGTGGAGAAGGGAGAGCAAACCGTTCTTCTCCCACCTACCTTATCCTGCACTTTTTTGGCTGTGAGAAAACCAGCCTTCCCAAGGCTGGCCTTCCCTTGTTCTTGCCTGAAATTTGGTAATTAGAAGCCTTTCTGGGAAACAGAAACATTAGCTCACATAGGCTGAACTGGTCAAAAATTCAGGATCCTTCTCACATCAGTGAGCATGTGGCTTTCATCTCTGCTTGCACGTAGCCTGGTGGCTTTTCCCCTTTGCTTCTTATCTCCTTGTGAGCTGAACTGACCTGCTCTGTTGTGCTCAATGCTCGGTGTGGTAGGTTGGCCTAACTGTGCGTTGAATCATGCTGGTACTCTTTGCTTAGGTGATTGCCCAGGGAATTTTGAAAGTTTTTCTTTTTCTTTTTCTTTTTCTTTTTCTTTTTCTTTTTCTTTTTCTTTTTCTTTTTCTTTTTCTTTTTCTT
>JAOWBP010001760.1:61757645-61787948 GCA_028571105.1 Tragopan temminckii | reverse complement strand
CTTTCCCTTTCCCTTTCCCTTTCCCTTTCCCTTTCCCTTTCCCTTTCTCTTTCTCTTTCTCTTTCTCTTTTACAATTTTTTTTTAATATTTTTTACTGAAAAATATCACTGGAACACAATTTGCATTCTCTAATTGATTCTCATTAATTCTTGGAGAGATTCTTATAATTTCCATTCCCTCACCTTTCAGGAGATTCCCTTCATTTACCGGGGCCTTACAGGAAGTCAAATCCCTTCACCTTTTCACTCAAAGCAGCGTTTTAAAAGTGCAGGATTTCAAAATGTTTTGCAAATCCTACATCCCTTATTCACAAAAGAAATGTAGGAAGGTCTGCTTTGAAATAGGAGAGTAATTCTTGCTTCAGCTCTGCAAGGTCTGCTTTTACCAGTGCATAACTTTCAGAAATAAAACTGAACTTAAAACTCTGACAGTTCTAATGAGATTTTGGTGTGAGCAACAGCTCTGGACTTTGTCCCAGGAGAAAAATGTTGTCCTTGAATATTTTGCAAATCACTGCAAAAATGTTGGAAATGCTTTTTCTACCTTCTCTTTGAAATAGCACTGAGGCATGATTATCAGAGACATTCATTTCTTTATTGATTTGATGCTCAAACAGATGATTTTGTTTTGTCATTTTTGTTGCAATAAGCCTTTACCTTAAACTCTCACTGTACTGATGCTTACATTTTTTTGTCTATACGTTATTATTTTTATTACTATACCTATTAATGCTTTTTCCAGTTGTAACCCTAGTGTTGTTGTTTTTATAACACATAAACTGATGCAATCAACTGAATATCTCAGGATCTTCTATGTTATGTGTCATCTGAATTACCTGCAAAAATGCTTTGCAGGTAGTTCAGTCAAAAAGCCATGGCCAGTCAGAAGACAGAGAGCAGAAATATTGCTTGTCTTCCAAACATCTTCTCTTAGTAATCTGTAATGATAAGGGATAGAAAATGAAATTAAAGTTCTTTTGTAATTTCATTATCCTGGAAGTGATTTTATAGCCTGCTGAGAATTAAACATTGAAGTACAGCACAGTGTACAAAATAATTCCTGTTTTAATACATTTTTACAGCCCTCAGAGGAGCAGAAGCACAGCTCAACTCAGCATTTGCTTGTGTATTACTCAGCTTTCCAGGTCTTTAATTCAAAACGAAAATTAAACAATATTCTTTTTACCAGAGCAGTTCATCCAGAACTAGCTAAGAAAATAATTTTTCATTTCAAAAGGTTCTTATTCAAACCCTTTCAAGTTTTTTTTTAAATTGTTTAATCCCCAAATTGGAAACCCAGAATCCCCTGCAATAAAAGATGTGGAGCCCCTATGCACTAATTGCATTGCCTGCCCATTACAGCTGATATGCACTAGTTAAAAAGCTATGATACTGTGCATAAAAGCATAACGCCTGAAATCGAATTCACATGGTTTCCAACTCTGATGAATTTTTCACGAGGTTCTGCTAGACTTTCAGTTATCCGTGTAAATAAAACATTAGTATTTTAGGTTTATTTTGATAATTCCATCATTAAATCCTAAATAATAGAAGAAATCATGTGTTTGGTTAGCCAGATTCCTGAGCTCTGCAGCAGATGTAGGATTAGTCAGCTGTGGACTTGATGCTGAGATCGCTGCAGACAGCGAGTGGCAAGTCAGAGATGGACAGTTCAACCAAAGCAGAAGAAGCAGGGAGCTGCCTAACTCCTTTCACAGGATTTTCTCCTAGGGCCTGGCATGAATCCAGCCAAGAAATAAAATGTGTTCCCCTTCAGTTAATTCTTGAATTGAACCTACAGTTTCCCTCCCAGTGACTTGCCTCCCGTGCCTCTCTTTGCTTTACTTCTGATTTCTCAAATGTTGGGGAACCTCTGGTCACCTCTGGGTCGCTGTGCTGGCTTCTTTGCCTTCACACTGTGGTTTATGGCAGCAACAGGAACAAGGTTTAGGAATTGGCTGGAACATAATGCATGTTGGCAGAGGTGCATGTGGAGAGAGTCCTAATGTCCTGTATCCTCAGAACATGTTAAATACAGCAGAAAAATTGATTTGGTTGCTGCACTCTGATTCCTCCTTACTTGTGTGATGCTTCCCTCCTTTTTATTTTTGTTCTTTTTTTAAAATTTTTATTTTAATTTTTTGTTTGCTTGTTTTGGATATTTGTTTTAATTCATTTGAAATGAATGAAGGCACCATTCTTTTGAAAATAATGAAGATAATCCTTGATCAACAATCTTTACATTCTCCACTGAATCCATCATTTTCAGTATCAGCCCCAGCAGCAGTATCTGCTGCCTTTGAAGTCTTTGATGTCTCCACAGCTCAGGCTGAAGGCATTCAAATGGGAGAAAGTAGCAGGTCGGGGGAGGTAAGGAGGAGAGGAAGGACTTTTTCTTTACCTACAACCACTCTTTATACTGTGAATGGCAGAATTAGAACACTTAAAAAAAATAAAACAACTCATTGATTTTCCCTTCAAAAGAATTTTCGGCCTAAGCCACAGTTATTTGAAAGCCTTCTTAGGTAACAAAGTGTGACCTGATGAGGTTGGAACTGCAAGTGCTCTTTTTAGGGGGTAAGAAAAAAAGAGTGGATTTTCCATAGATCTTATTTCCACTGTTTTAAAATACCCTGGACAGGAATCAAAGCAGCTATACATTTTTGGGGGGGATAATCATGAGAAGAAATACAGTATTAAAACAGATTATAATTTGCACATCATGGTACTGTAATTTTGTCTCACTGTTCAATTCCTCATGATGGGAAGGGTATTGTTAACTAAAAAGGTCCCAGCTGGATACTGGGGCTACCAAGCAACCTTGTAGGGACTTCTTTCAGAACCGCATTCGAAGCAGGAGGTTTGATTAGAGCAGGCTTGTGGAGGGCAGCAATGAACAGCAGATATCATGTGGTTCACTGGTACCTCATGGTGTAACCAAAGGGTAGACGTGTTGCAAGAAGAACATGCATTGTTTCCGGACAGCTGGAAAAGAGAGTGGAATAAGACCCTCAAGTCAATAGGAAGTATGCCTTTATCAGATAGATAATATAAATCTGGACATATTTCAGCACAAAGATGCCTATGCATTCACTAAGAAAGGTTGGATGAAAGCATTTCTGCAAGCGTGTTCTGGGCTAGTTGATATCTGTGACAGTCCTAGCAAGAGTACAGGAAAGAAAATCAGTAGTAAAAGTAAGATGTCCTATTTTCTTCTCCTGATTTGCAGTACTCTAAACGCAGGGCAGATGGTGCAAATAAAGTGTAGTCTATGTTGCTTATCTCCATGAGTAATTACATTGGTTAGGTAAATGATATTATGATCCAAAGAAACTGTCGGATGCATTTTCAGGCAGAAAGCGACGTTGGCTGTTAAAGTTGAAAGTAAGAACAGAATGACTGTCTTTGCTACCAAAAAAGACGACAAAAGAAACTCAGAAAATTTGCCTGATAAGTATATGAGTTTATTCAAATATGCTCAACTGTGTTTTCCTTATTAATGAGGTATAACAAGAAACAGAGATAGCTTCAAACACAATATTTCCAGGGCAGTGACAAATATCAGATATCACAACATATCACAATAAAAAATAAAATTATTTTAACCTTGTATTACAAGGTTATTTATTTGATAATAAATGCAGTATCACTTCACGTGTGCTACCCTTTTGGTTGAAAATAAAACAATGAATAATAAATATTATGCTAGCATTATGCAACACAAATGCTTTTCAGCAAGGTTAAGAAAACTCATCCTTATCAAATTCAGTAACTAAATTTTTAAAATAATAATGTATATATAATGAAATATATGGAATGTTCCCTAACATCCCAATTAGGATCCTACACCTTCCTCTTTACCCATGAAGATTAATTGTCCTTTGTGCATTTGCTACTGCTTTCCTTATGTGATGTTTAAATGTTGGAAATAATGAACCTTTCATCATTTCATCTGGAAAACAATTTGAAGTTGAATATGTCTTTTACTGTCACCCATTTAGAAATGTCGTGTGTATCTTAATCTTGCACTAGTTCTCGTAGCTTTAATCCCTTAAATAACTGAGCAAGTTCTAAAAGTAGCCTATAGGTTACCACTATTGTTTCTTTTCTTTTTATCACATCCTTCATTTTCCCCCCCCTTAATTCTAATCTTCTGTCACTCAATTCCTTTTCCAGGAACTTCTCTCTCATTTGTTTTAATGTGATAATAGTGCTGCAGATTGAACCCTGTTTCTGAGGCATGGTCAGAAATTAGAGAAGGACCTCGCGGACTCATAGGTTGTTAATGATACAAGTTGAGCTCATTTAAATTTCCTTCATGGGCTCATTCATCTTCCATTATTTATAATTTTTGCATTTGAAATCTGTTTTGATCTACCTGACTTTGAAAAAACTATTCTGTTGGCTGTGAGCAACCTGCTTTATCTGCTTTTACCTTATTATCCACTATTTGTAGCATGCGATCTCTAGCTGTCTGATTAAGATGTATGTTTTGGGAAGAGATACAGGAAATATCTTGATGGTAACATTAGTATTTCCAGGGGGGACAAATAATCACAAATCATTTTCTTGTTTTCAATATGCTCATTAAAAAATCTTTCCTGCTGACATGACAGAAAGCAATGTTTGAGGTAATGTTTGTGTATGATACAATATATCCATCAGCATTCCATCAATATTATGTTTTTCTTTGTTTTGTTGCTAGGTTGTTTTTTATATTAATGAATCATTCATTATATTCTTAAACAAAAAGTAGCCTCTTGGCTAAAAGGAGCATGTGCACTCTTTGTTTAGCCTGTCAGTTACAAAAGGAATTAGTGTCACGGGGAAAAATAATAATTACATTCCTCCCTGCTCACATGATATTAAGAAGAATACAATTTGGCAGGCCTGTTGGGCAACCTGAATTTTTCTTGTTCCTAAAATCTTTAATGTTTTACACTCTGCATACCACTACGGTCTGCAGAAAGAGTTTTTGATATCTACAAAACTTGTATTTGTCGTGCCATTTTATATAGCTTTTGAGCCTTATGAACTGAAAGATTTTTCAGACAATGAATGTGCTAGCATTGATTTTAAGGCTTGCTTGTCAAAGTCCATCTCAGTTTTGCAGTTATAACCTCTTAACGCTGGGTTTGAATCTCCTTAGTGTTCAAGTTTAGCTTAACAGATGGTATAAATATAGTTATGCCAGAAGACACCGTATGTGAGTCTATTTTGATTACTGGGATCCGCATGACTGTTCAGGAGTTATACAAGCAACAGGGGTTTCAGAGCTTCAACACTGAAGGTTACCTTTCTTCAACTATCTTTTAAAATTTAAATGAACAAACAATCATTTGTTATGATATAAAATTAATGTGTGGCTCCAGTTGTGCTCCACGTAGAAGAGAGATATTTTAGAATAAAACTCCAATTCCCGGGTAGCACACTGGGGGAGTCAACTATTGATCTCATTCTAACTTATGAAATCCACCAACATTTTCAATCTGAGTTTTGATCTAATTGTTGTAAAAACGTCCTATACACTAAAAGCTACTGATGACCTTCAAAAGTACCTAACAAAGGCTTCTCTGCTTTAGGAGATTCAGTATTTCAACTACTTTTCAAAAAGGTACATTGGATTCTTCATATGATTGTGGTTGATGAAGCGACTCTGAGGGATAGCTCTACTCTCATCTGTCCATTTGTTAATACAATATTTTTCTTCAATAGCCAGAGAAATTTTAAAAACCCCCAACCCTTATACATTTTCAGATTCCCTAGGGGTTTCTATTGCAATTTGTGACTTTTTTGTCCTCATACATTTGAGTTTTGAGTGATATTTCTATTATATCTATTTTTATTGTACTGTAAAAATTGTGATTATCTTAAAACTATTCCAGTTCTTGCCAATTGTTCAGGAAATCTCTCTCCTAGACCTTATCCTTAAGTTGAAAGATTTCCTATTTATTTAATTTTATAATCTTATTCCTCCTATCTGTATTGATGGTGATACAATTGCTCCTATGATCTATATTAGGAAAGTTGAGAGCCTCCTTTGTTCTTACTTTCCCCCTGGAGCTCCATAATAAATGTTGCCAAGTTGTAATTCATCCTTGCAGGAATATCCTAGAGTTTATCTAATATTGGACCAAATTTTTCTGAACTGAAATAAGAGAAGATATAGTAGGAACTAATTTAGTCCAGTCTATGCAACCTAAGTTGGATTGAAGAATTTCTGTCCTTCAGGCCTTCTTAGCCAGTATGGCTGTTGACTGCGACTTCCTGTCTTCTAGATTTACAGAGAATGGGAACTGCGGTTGACTGAAGATTTTGCCTTGATTTTCTTTTTCTCAGTTACTCCACCCTTTACATACAGCAGTTCATATGGTGGTATGGGAACAGTACAACAAAATATATCGCCTTCTCTGTATACTGTCTTTAATCTAATGCACCATATGGATCTCCGTGGTAAAGCTTAAAAATAATAAGAAAAGCAGAGATAGAAAGTAGAAGTACAGTGAAGGAGGAAATATGGTTTAGATCAGATCAGAAATAGATGGTAAGTCGTCATTCACTACAGGATCCATTTCAAAGTTCTGCAGTAAATAAGTTAAGGGGCACCATGTTCATGAGTTCATGATAGATGATGAACAGCATGGTCTCTACAGACTGCCGCTATAAAATCTGAGGCTTGGCACAACCACAGAGGAAGCAGGAGGGCTGGAGGCATGTGTAGGAGCAAGTCTGGAGAAGAAATAGATTGATTAAACTTGTCAGAGTTCCAACTGCAGCCCCTTCTTTAGTACATGCTGAGCCTGATGCAGGTTGACTGATGCACACCAATCCTTTGCACATCTTATCAGACTTGAAGTTAAGGCTGGGCAGAAGGGCAGTTGGCATGGTGAACATGTAGGCGTACCATACACAAAATTATCCCACCACTTCACAATTTTAAGCTATCAGCAGATCAGACATGTTTTTGATGTGAGGAATTACAGCTGTATTTTGAGAGATGACTTTTCAGAAGAGCAAAGCTAGGATTCTCACGGTAGGCTGGCTAGAAATGAAAATGCCTGCCTCCCATCTGGCTTCCTCTGTCACATTCACTTTGCTGCCTGGAGAGAGAAACCACATCTCTCCATAACTTAAGGGAGACCAATAGAGGAGGCACCAGTAGAAGGAATCCTACACTCTCCCATCTGGGAAATAGTTGGTCATTCTGACATTGCCATCAGGTATTCCCATTCCCCAGTGCAGCACCAGGACCGGCTTCTGCACCATGATATTTATGGGGACATTAGCAGTAGTCCCAGCACCAATGTGTCAGTGAGGGGGACAAATTCCAGGGAAAGAGGATGAGATTCAGGAGAGAAATGTAAGTTTGTTGGTTAATTGCAACAATAAAAAATGAAATAATATCATGGTCCAACCAGCCTAGGAGAGGTAACTGGAAATGGGGCTGCTAAGGCCAGAAGTATATGCTGCAGTTCTAACCTGAAGAGCAATAAGCATTTTAGATAACACCTGAACAAGAGTTTTTATTTTTTAATGTGATCAGCTGATCTCTCTGTTTGTTCCAGCCAGGCACATCCCAGCTCTGTGGTTCTGTAAACTCTTTTTGCTGTTGCTATTTACACTAAAGAAAAAAAAAAAAAAAGCACTAAAAAACTGGATGCTTTTATTCATCTGCATTCATATGTTCCCCTTCCACAGCACAGCACAGAATCAGTGATGAATGCAGATCTGATGCTGATGACAGATAAGAGGACTTATCAAAAGGGAAGTGCTGAAGTGACTGAAGGGTAACCTCATCTTCTTTCTTTGTAGGATGTTCTCCAGAGGTGAGTAAAGTTTAAATCTGGTGTAAATCATACTGTATTCAATCAAAGAATTTAAATGACTTACAGATTTTAAGTATTTTCTGCACTGAGCCTGAGTATGTTTTTTCATTTTAGTTTTCTTGCGTCCAGACATAATATCTACAGTCCCCTGACTTCATCATATCATTAGAAATTTTTACCATTGCAATTACTGCTATTTCTATTCTTACTACATTTTGTTAATTCACTGTCAAAAGACTTCAGAAACAGATGTTGTAAACTGATGGGTTTCCCTTGTTACAAAAGATGGATTTTGTTTATTAGCTTCAAGGTCTGTGCTGGCTGTGCTGAAAAATTACAGAAAAGAATGATATGTAACTCTGAGAGAACAAGTGTAAGACATCCTGAACACAGAGGTTTCTGACTTTGTGCAATTGGGAATTCCTGAATGAGGAAAATTCCCACTTAGAGGCTTATACTGAGCTAAGTTTGCTTGACTTTCCGTTCACTCTCTGTAAGTACACAAAACAAATCCAAGAGCAGGGTTGATCTGTGCCACTGATTTCTCAACCAAATTGCAAGGTTCTGAGAAGTCACAGCCCTGCCCACCTTCACCCAGCCACGTGTACTATCAGGACAGTTGTGTTTTGTTTCAAAAACCTGTGTGTCTCCCTTTGCATTGAGCATGCTGTGTGCTGAGGAGTGACACCAGTCAGCCTAAGAACAATACTTAGTCTTCCATTCCCCCTTTCTGTGTTCCTCTACATATCAAGCAACTTTATGTTATAGTTTCAGCAGGGCACTTCCAGATTTGAGTTTGGAGTTCGACCGAAATCAACCTTCTGCATAACTTTCTTCAAAGGTTAGAACTGTGTTAGGCAGAGCCAGGGATCACAGCTTGTCACAGAAGTAATTATTCTTCTCTGAGTCTTGAAATGGTCAAAGACCTTCCAGCCCTTTCTCAGTCCCACAGCACTCCCCATTTAGAGCACATTGATGTAATCCCTTCCTTTTCCTCACCCTTGTAGCAACAGCAAACTAATTGAGAATTTTTTTATCTCAGACTCCTTTTTCTTTCTGAAAGGGATGAATGTTATTTAAGATTTCATCCCACCCACCATGTGAAACTAATAGATCAGCTTAATTATGAGAAAACTATGTGTATGAGTATTAAAGAAAAAAACCCTGAGAAAATATATTTGAATGTTTATTGCTAATGAGATCTAATGATACCAAACAGAACATGCTGCTCTAAGTATTCCACTGTGATGTATGTTTTTAAATTCTACTGAAAGAAACACTGGAATAAGTTAGAGTGCCACTTAGAAAGACACCCTTGAGGGAAAGTAATAGGCACTGGGGAGTATTATTTCAGAAAGTGGGCCCAATTACACATATTACACATATATTTCCTTCTGAACATAGTTCTTTTCTTTCTTTTTAAACAGACAAAATTCCCAGCTGGTTTCACCGGGAGTTATAGCTAAAGCAGAAATAAGCTTCAGGTTACAGTTAACGTCAGTTTTCTGTGATATATGAAAAAGACATGTAAGGTTAAAAAATTTGCTGTTACCTCCTGTGGCTCAAAACACTTGGCTGATCAGAATTAAGCTGTGTGAATGATGAGAGTTAAATTTATTGATGAAACATCTTTAATGCCTTTAAAATGCTTCAGAGTGTGTTATATGACAGGGAACCTCACAGACCCAAGAGATCCCTGGAGTCAGGAATTTAACATGGCATCCAGAGGGATATTTCCAGACACTGCTTGTAAGTAGAGGGAGAAGATCAAATCACATGCTTCAGCAGAGCTGGCTCAAAGCTTCATAGCGATGCAGATAAAATTCAAACACTGTCACTACAGACTAGAGTTTGTTGGAGTAACATTTTTCCTGCTGTGGGAAGTAGAGGAAGAGAAGAAGAGCCTTGTTAGCTTGGAAATCTGGGATAATACACCTAAGCTTTTTGCTTTTCAGAAAGTGGCAGCAGACCTATACCAGTATATCAGAAGTAATGCTCACATGGCAGAGAGTGCTGTTACCACTGCTGACACCCTGCAGCCTTTCCTTTCCTGGAGCTCTGACATGGTAAAAAATAAATAGTGGGATCATTTTGCTGCCACTTGTAAACTGTGACTTTAGGCAAGGGTCCTGGATGCAATGGTGGGATGCACCAGACAGCATTGCTTCTCTTGAGCTCATGTGTGAGTGCTGTTGGTTTCAACGCAGGGATGGAACAATTGCTCCTGGGCAGATAGGCCATGGGTAAAGTGCTGAGTGCTTTTCATGGATTACATGAAGATCCTGTGTTCATGTCCCAGTGACTCTATCATAGCAGATACTCAGGAGGAAAAGCAACTTTTCTACATTATTTGTTTTTCCATGTAGTTCAGCTAGGGAGAAAAGCACAACATTGAAGCAGACATTTGCATAAAATAGTGCTCATTTCATCTTGGAGAAATACTTAACCTGGAATCAGTCATTGCTGTCCTTCTCTGGTGGCAAATTTCTATTTTGCTTATAGCCAGAATGCGTAATTCACTTAGATAAGTGTTATTGTAGTCTTTATCACTTTGTGAATGCAAAACAACATGAGTAAGTTCCTGATACTTGTGTTTCTTAGTATAATTTTATTTATGTGTATGTAGAAGTATTTTAATGTAAGGATTATCAAGGTTAGCGCTAGGCTTGGAGAAAACCCCTGCAGAGCTTGTATTCCTGCATATATCCAGAAAAATTACACCTTTTTTGCTTGTTACCATCCAGTCTCGCACTTCAAGCTAGTTTTTAAAATTAGAGAAGACCCCAGAAGCTGCAGTATGTGAAAGATTAATGCAGTACAAAATCCTCTAAATGAATAGAAAACAAAAGGGATTTCTATGATACAGTGAACATCAATAATGTCTGAACCAAAGCTCACTGAATGTATGGGAAAAATTATAATTTACATTGAAAGACTTTGAATATGATCATGTTTTGTATTGAAAACTCTGAGGTTATTATTCCTTTCATGTGCTTTTCTATTTCCAATTATTTTAATCTCTATGTAGTGGGGATTATAGCTACTATGGGGAAACTCTTGAATACTCCATACTTAAAATATCAGAGGCTTTTTATTTTAAAAAATCCGAAGAAAAACAGGTTTTCAAAAGTTTTTGCACTGCAATTCTTCCTCAAAGAAAATGAAAAGGTCGGGTTTTTTTTTTTGGTTGGTGGTAACAGCTTTTAGCTAGCGAGCTGCTAAAGATTTTCATGGGAATTTAAAGTTCAGGTATATCAGACACTGGCTTCAGATATAAACTTGTTTAGATCTCTCATTGTCTCTTAGTATATCATTGGGGCATGAATAAGTTTTTGCTTTTGATATTGTTTCAGAATGACCAAAAAAAAAAAAAAAAAAGAATACAAACAGACAGATATTTTCCATGGGGCATGAATCCCACTCTTTGATAGATAAGTCCTTGTATAGAATGTATGTGGAAGTTGAGACCTGTTGGGCTTTGATCCATAATCCTGCAAAGCATTGCATTTGTACTATTCTTTCAAAATAGAAGACACAAAATATAACAACCTTCCTGTGGGAAAGGTGAGTTTTTGTGTTTTTCAAGTAAGTGTAAATTAAGAATGTTCAACATTATGTTAGAGTGGGTAAAAAAGCAACAAGAGTCACACAAAATCTTCCTGTGGAATAATCACAACAATAAAGTCAAGCATGTAAAGTAAAGCACATATAAAATACACACTCTAAGTGCTAGAAAAAATATTGTATATTTCCTGGCTATTTATTAAAATATCTGGTTTTCTATCCTTGATATAGCTAAAATTTATTGTATTTTGTGAAATAAAAGGTTTTATGTTTGTATGTAGTAGATGTGCAAATGTAAGTACACTATCTGAATGCCAACGTTCAAGGCAAAACAAAAGGAAAAAAACCCTCTTTCATAGTTGGTTTGGTCACCTTACACATCCTGCAGTGCCTCCACGAGGTTTCAGAGTTGCAGTAGTAACTGCCTTTATTTCCTATTTCCTAGCTTTAAAGAGTCACCCATTCTTACTTACATTTCTATTTATCACTACACAGAAACTAATTCTTCCATCAGTTTTCTAAATTAAGACCACAAGACTTTCGGTTTTGTGTAAGCTATGAAGATGCTTTCCTGTATCATGTTGTCCCCTATAATACATTGCTTTGGTATTTTGTAACTCATAGTTAATAAGAGTATTTTGCAAAGTAACTTATAACAGTTTTCTACTATTCTTTCCTTCCTAAAAATAAAGGCATACTTCTAATAGTGGCTTGCAATATAACCTTCCAATTTTCCAGAGATTTACTGTGGCTTCCTCTTTTTTTTCTTTTCTTATCTTCTCTATTCAGCAGTGCTACCAGCTCTGTCTTTTGGTCTCCTTTGTATTCTGTGGTGCTGCACCCAAGCAGAATTTAGTTCTTATCTTGGTTTCCTGAAATAATTATGGCAATGGCAACAAATAATAAAAAAAAGATTAGTTTTTTTAATATACCTGGAATAATTTTCTCTGGCTACTGAGAGTAGCCAGACCTTTAATTAGTATACAGAAGCTAGCCATCCTTCTTTTTCCTCAAGGTGCTGAATGTAAGACTTTTCTATTAAAAACAAATGGAAGACAGGAAGCAACTAAATAAAAGGTAAATTGCCTGAAATGTCAGCATAACTATTATTCTCATAATGATTTTACAAATACAGTAATAATACAGTACAGGAAAAAAAAAAACAACGAAACAGCAAAAAAAGGAAAGCCAAGGTAGAGATTATTTGAAGTGTTCTGTGACACACAAGTACAAGCAGTACAAAATTTCTCATACCACTCATTAGTGAAAGAAACAGTCATTCCTAGGGTTTGATTTATGACATTTCAAAGTAAACAGATAAATTAGGTTGAATTAATTATGCATCATAGCTGCTATATCTTTTTACAGAAAGGAGACTACCTAAGAGGATAGCTCACAAGCAGATACCTCTGTAGTGTATTAGTAGTGTATTTGGACTACACACATACCTCACGTAACTTGGCAAATCAGGAGGGGTGACCAGAGTAACGTGCTGCATTGTACCATGTCTTGGATGATATTTGATGACTTACTGCCACTGAGATAGGGTGAAAAAACTGAGTACTGAAACCAAATAATAAATCCTTTGAAGGTAAATAAATTGAAATAAACGCTTGAGGTCCACAAGGCATTTAATTGTAAAAATAGACATTTTCATTTCATTTTCAGTGAAGGCAGCATTCAAAATGATGAAAAGCCTTGAAATACAGAAATGGTGCATTTTTATTGTATCTACTTATAATAGCCATATAATAACAGGATTGATAATGTCATCACAGAATAAGGACCTCCATTCAACAAAGTCCTTCCGTATAGAGTTATTTTAAGTCCAGACTTAAATTTCCTGCAATTATTTTTCGCTTGATCTTGGGCCCAGATTTATTATATTTTTGAGTAGCATGCCATATGCACAAATGCAAATTCAAAACATAAAACTCAGGCAGCTCAGAAATCCTTACACACTGCTTTGAGGTCAACTGAAACTTAAGTAAGGTGCATTAGAGAAATAGAATAATACATGTTTAATCTGTCAAGTAAATACATTAAAAAACTAAAATTAGCCCTTGGTGCTGCTGCAGGAAGGGAGAGGGAAATCCATGGAGAACAGAGGTGGAAGCACAATGGGCAATGGTAAGGAAAAGATGATGCCACAAAAGCACAGGGTCCCTTTGTGATAAGAAATCGGTTTCCTCAGTGATGTCTTGAAGTGAGCCCTAGAAACAGTCCCTACAGGCATCCATCTGTATGGGCCTTGCTGTGCCAATAAGCTCCATGGAGAGCCATGGACATCCTGTCAGGACAACACAGTCCCTGGACCTGAATGGTATAGGAGAATCATAGCAGATTTATTCAAATTATTTGGCCCCAAGTTTCGCCAGGGAATGTTCAGGTTGGATATTAAGAAAAATTTCTTCTCCAGAAGAGTAGTAATGCACTGGAAAGAGCTGCCCGGGGAGGTGATGATACTGTCTAAGAAGTGTGGGAGATGTGGCACTGAGGGACATGGTTTAGTGAGCAATACTGGTAGTAGGCAGACTGTTGGACTAGATGATCTTTGCTGTCTTTTCCAAACTTAATGATTCGGTGATTCTGATTCTGTGATTCTGATTCTGTGATAAAATCAGATTATCAGTATAATTATATACATCAATGTATCTAAAGAAGATATTTAGTCACCTGAGAACAAGATCACTAGTTCGAACTAGTGCTTTTCTGGAACCAATTGCTGGTGATTATATTAGAGATATGTTAGTAGAAATTCAGAGCAAAGAGTAGGCCCACATTGCCTCATCCTCCCTCTAAAGTTTCTGAATTGATTTTATATACAGTAGGATAGAGGAGGGAAGAAACTTGACTTTGAAATTTACTTGCTCTCTGCTTAAGAAAGGATATGAAGTGCATAAATATCTCCCACTCTTTATGTTGTGCATTTTTTCTCTCAACGGCACTTCTGGGCTTGATAACTTTTAATCAGTTTTCATCCTGTGACAGATTCATGTTCTCCAGTTGTATGAAAGTGTCTGGCATAAATACTTGTTGCTTCTATAGTCGTATTCTTTTTATAAAGTGTCTGTCACAAGAGAACTTCAGGCATCAGAACTCCTTTTTTCCCTTCTTCTTCACTCCTATTCTGTACCACTGCACTGATGTCTCATTATACCTGTACAAGAAAGGCTATTATCCTTCACACGTTTAGCTGCTGATCTAAATGAAAGTACATTATCTAAATAGTTGAATCACGGAGCATACAACTAAAGCTCATTTCAGTGTGATCTGTATTTCTTGGTACTTTAGCAGGTTAACAGCTTCCTGTGAAATTATTTTATTCAAGGACTATCACCATAATTTGGTCATCATGTGGTCTAGAACAAACGGTAATAAGAACTTGCAGAAAATACGCAGTTCATTTTCATTTTACATCTCAGGGGGACAATGGGTCTTCTCTAAATAATTCAAAAACTGCTTTTAGAAACAATATGCACAGTATCAAAGATAAGTCTAATAGGGTATTTATCTAACAGCTCAGAGTGAATATTTCAAATACTTATCATAGCACATGAATATTGTGATATTGAATACCATCAATATTAAATGGTCAGTTAGTTAAGTCACTACATATTTACAGTAGTAATATTGAAAGCATCATACAAATTAAGTTCTTTTTTTGAATATCTTCTATTTATTTTATGTACTCAGATTATCTCACTGGCACAATAATAGTATTCTGTCTATGCCAGCGTATGTTAGTATCATTGTGGAAGTTTATACTGGAGATGATTTTGTCATTAATTTAGGCTTCTGGAAAACTTCAGAACAGGAAAAGCATGTCATGGTAGACATCAAGCAAATATATCATCTAAAACCAACAGAGAAGTGGAATTCAAATGTACGTGCTATATTTCCATTCTACACTGTTTACTGGTTGTGATAATAACATTTGTAGGATAGGAGTATATAATTTGTTTTTGAAGAAAATTAATCATATTTCACAAAATTTTGAGGTAACGCCATTTATGATTAATATTATGAAAATAATTTGAACTCATCTGTTTTAATGTTGCAAGAGGATTAAAGATGAGAACGTCTGTTACAATGCTTTTTCACACATACAAAATTTAAAAGACATATCCTTATCCTCGCACAAAAAGCCTCGGTCACAAAGTAGAAGGCAAATGTGAAGGACAATGGGGAAGAAAGACAAGCAATGCAAACAACTGTAACCTCTGGTAGAGTTGTTCATGCATTCTTAGCAGTAACATTCTTTGCTGGTGAAACTGGTTCTGGAAGAGCATCCAAATCTATGTACCTGACTCTATAACTGGGTAATTACAAACACTGCCTTTGGATTATGGAGGGTAATTTACTGTTTTTGTACAATTAAATCACTTTAGCTACCAAGCGCACGCATATATGCGAGGAGAAAATAAGTGTTGTACATTAATGCATCCTCACAGAAACAGGCAATGGATCAAAAATGTGAGATTTAGCTTTTCTTATTCCCTGAAGTATGTCTTTTGTTAGAGATACCTGAACTTGCTTTGAACAAACCAATGCGGCTCTCCAGCATAGCTCAGGCATTAGCTCAGGTCTGGGAAGAAATGAAGCTGTGCTATCTCAGCATGCTACCCTGGGGAGAGCGTGTCTGGCTTTGTTGCTTCCAGTTTTGGAACAGGCTTGGTTTCTCTTAGCTTAGGAATCTCTGTACCACAGATGTTCGCATGCCCTGAAAAGCAAATCCTGCCCATTATACTGCATACATCAACTCTGACACACAGTTGCTGCCTCTATTGCCATCCCAGTCAAAACTATTAAAAACTGAAATGTACTTGACTTATTACATATTTTCAGTCTCCCCCACTTGCTGGATTTTCTAGTTTCCTCTTTGACCTGTAGCATAATTCTCATGTCTACTCTCCAGAATGGCATTCAACATTTTGAACTCTTTCTCAGTATAAGATATCTCAGTCTTTCATTTTTAGGCTAGGTGCTTACCCCTATCATTCTGTGGGCAAGTATTTTCATGTCATATGCTTTAGTTTAGTGCTTCTCCAATTATCTTTTGCAGTATTACAGGTTGAAAGTGTTCACTCATCTCATGCAGAAAAAGTTCTAATTTCATTTTTTTTGTCTCCCTGCCTCTCTGTCCAGACTTGTCTCCTTGCTGTTCCTTTTCTTCCCACTTTCATCCGTCTTCTTTACACTGGTCTGTTCCTAATTTTGTTTTATTTTCTATGGATCTCCTATTTAAAATAGTCATCTCTGACTCATTTCCTTCAAAATGTATTCAAAGAGATATCTTCAGCCCTCATATTTCTTCAGGACCCCTACAAGTGAGTTTTGTTTCTGAGGTTTTGGATAGATATTTCACTTCCATGACAGATATTTCAGGGTTCATATCACTGCATCAGAAATATAGCTAGTCCAGACTCATAAATCAGTATTACTAAGGTGTATCTGAAGAACTGAAACACTTTTATTGCAAACATCAGTGATAATATGGGCCTCAGAATTGCCCTGGAATATGGATGAGTACAAACCATTTAGGAACAAATATTCTGGCTGATAACTGACAGCCAGCCAAAAGCAGCCCCTGATAAAGATAAATAACCTGTACTCAGGGAAATTTTTTGCATCATTAAACATGGTGAGCATATTAGCTAGCAGGGGGTGGAGCTGAGTCCCTAAAGAGATAAATCTAAATTATATGCGCTGCAGTGATCATAACAGTAATGCACCATCTTGGCTAACTAGCTGACATCAACGGGGAAGGGAATTTCAGATTTAAATGAACCAAACAAAAGAGCATTGCAGTGCGCATACAGATTAATTGGAGCACAATCATGAACTTTTTAGCCTTTTCCGTGGTCTGTTTTCTTTGGTGCCAAAGCATGAGGAATTAGAATTTTCTTAGAATTTTCTTGTCAGTCTCTGCATCACTTTTTACTTTCTTATGTGATTTGATTAATTACTCCTTTATTTGCCTTCCATTAATCACCTTACACCACAGTTGTATCAGCCCTCGCCAAAAGCAAGCTGATGGACACTGGAACTTTAGTGGCACTTTTCCACAAACGAGAAAGTTCATTTGGTGACTATGCACTTCATATTTCAGAAAGAGAGAACTCTGAAATCAAAGCAAAGCAAACATTTAGTTACACAGATATGTCTGAACATTTGAATTAAGCTTTGTTAAGAGAATGTAAATTGGATGAAATGTTTTCCTTAAAATGAATCTAGTATATTTTCAAAAGCATATCAAGTTTATTATCTTAGGATGAAGAATGTCTTAGTGAAAGATCTTCCTTTTGGTTTCAAAACCAGGAGAAAATTGTGGGTTCAGTCAGAAAAAGCATGGAATAAAAAGATGAATATTAATTGGTTGAAGTGAACTCAGTGTAACTTGAAGTTATGTATTATTAATTGATTCAATTGATTTGCTAGGTGACATGATAAATAAGGAAACAAACCAGACATAACTAACACATTTTTCAGTCAAAATAAAAAATGCATTTTCCTGAATAATTTGTTTCCAGATGTATAATTGCCCTGCTAGCAAGTAAAACTGTTCAAGTGGCTCATATAGAATTCAGTCTTCCTTCTTCTTGTATACAAATATCCTTTTGCAAATATCTAAGTGCGTTTGATAACGTGGCCTGAAAGACGCATCGGAGTGAATGGACTGCAATAGGCAGCACATTACTCCATTCCTGGCTTGGTCTCTGCTCCAGCACTGGGGCTTGCAGCTAAACAACTCCCTCACATGTTCTTGGGTGTCAGACCTGAGGTCTAAATCATCCATTCAAATTCCTGGGCTGCTTCTTCTCGTGGGGAAATGACAATGATGTGTGGGAATTGGTTGTGTTCATGATATGAAGGAACAGTTCAGCTGCCTGGCTGTGACTGTGACCCATCTGAGAGGGCAGAATGCAACAACAGGATGTGTAGTTTATATGGGTTGTTGCAAAGCAAGAAACTTCAAAAGTTTTACCAGTGGCCAGAGGGACTTGTCCCTTAGAGGAGCACATGAAAAATGGCAACTAGGATTTCACAGTGCCACTGCACACTGCAGAGATACAACTTCTCAATGTGGTTGTCTTGTAGTTCATAGTACTTAGCAAAATAAGAGATATATCAAAGAGAGATGTATACTTGCTAGACAAGTCCCCGTAAGGTATCAAACAGAAAAATTACAACTTGTTTTTTGTGCTGAAACCGCTTAGCTGATACTCATTACTGAACATTCAACAAAGTGGATAAAGTTCAGTACCCTCTTGGTACTGCTTTAAGCTAACCAGAGACTTAGATTTTTTCTCCTCTGAGGTTACGCTGAAGAAGAATGCAGCAGGAACTTTCTGTGGAGATCACCAGGGCATATATATGCAGAAGGATAGCAAGGAAAGGATACTATCTCCCACCCTGGTTATACTCATCTGTAGTTTTAATGCATGGCAGGGATGAGGATATTGCTCCAGGTCTTCCTTGCCAATACTGCCCGGAATGACACCAAGCCTATGGATAGAAAATGTGTTTTTCATGGTGCAGGTATGAAGAAGGGGCTTCATGTCCGGTTTCTCTGTCAAGAAGCATTTTGTCTGGGTTTGGAAAATCAGCTGTTCTTAGATGCTGAAATAGTGCAGCTCCAAGTGAAAAACCTTGTTTAGGCAGTTTGGCAAAAATGAAATTTTCATGAAGCCCTCAGTTCTGTCACAATTTGGTAGAAAATTATTACCATTTCTGCATAATTTATAAATGTAAAATATGGTTGATCCACCACATATTTATCTCTATCAAGAGTAATACTGCCACCACTCTTGAGAAAATTCTTGATTTACACATATGAAGGACAAATGTAACATCAACTGAAATGAGTACAGAACAAAAAATGTCAGACGTTCCCTATGCACAGCTTTACTGTACGCAGGCATGAATCTACTTTAAAAAGCCACAGATTTTTCATTTGACATTTTTGTCTCCAAAAAGTGTGCTTCAGTTGGGCTCCATTAATGTTAATGAGCTGTAGAAATGTTTTCCCAGACTGGCCCTTCCCTCTGTCCTTTTCTTTCAGAGGAATTGGTTCAGCAAGAGGTCTATCTCACATTTGAATGGACTTTTGATTTCAGTTGCTTTAATCATGTGTTTAAAGCTTCAGACTCACTTATGTAGTGTATTAAATTGAAGAAATGGTGTCTTCCTCCTTCATTCATTTGCTCTTTTCAGTCTTTGTCTTTGCTTCTTTCCTGTGTTTTTTCATCTTTATGTTCTTATAATGTTCTTGCTATTTATTCTGACAGATCTCTTCACTTCCTCATTCTTTTGTTTTAATTGTGTTTAGAGGTTCCTAATGGAGTAAGATAATCGATTAAGATAAAATGGCATAGTAATATCCACTTTCATCTCAGAGGCTGCGTAATTGAATATGAAGCTTCATGGGATTCAGAAAATTTTTCACTTTAAAAATCTCTTGGAGTCAACAGAAAACTTTTTACTTTTTTACTTAGTTGGCTTCTGTGTAGAAGGTTGTTCCTTCTCAGTTATGGTAAGAGTCCAGCAATTTTAACAATGCTATATGTCTGCCTAGGGGGAAAGAGAAACCAAAACACACACACACACACACACACACACACACACACACACACACAAAACAACAACAACAACAAAACCAAAAAACACAGGACAGTGCAGAATACTGTATCCATTTTGTTTTCCAGTCCCACAGTGTTGCAATAACCATGATTGTATAAGATCCAAGGAGGAGAAATTAGGCCTAGCATCCAACAACTGAAGGCAAATAATGCTTTGATATGTTTCACTCAAGCTGTCAGTTACAAAGCTTTATGAAAAGAGTAGGGGGAAAATAAACCTATGCTCCTGTGATAAAATTCTGAGTAAGCAGTTCCATGCAGATTGTCATTTTCTCTCCTAATTGGAAATGCCTTCTAACACCTTTCCATCTCTTTATTCAGCATTTTTAATAACCAATAGTAAATGTGAGTAAATCACATTGACCCTTAAGGTTCATATATAGATCAAAATAAATACACACAGATTAAACAAGTTGTTGCCTTTACTGCAATGATATGCAAACAATTATATACCAGGTCAGACCAGGGCGTCATTGATATTGCTTGCCAACCAATTTATTTGAGAAACCTCTGACTCTTTTAATGTGCTTTTTCAAAGAGGGAGACCTAAGAGGTTCTTAGGTATGACTGCTGGAAAATTGATGTCTTTTTTTTTTCTTTCTAAACCAGTAAGAAAGTTTGAATAATATTTGCTATTATTTATTTTTAGCTTAAGTGAATAGTAACCTGATTGCATTTTAAAATCTGCAGTTATGCTTTTCTGAGACATTTAAAAACATACTGACTAGGATTCAGAAATGCATACCGCACGACAGGCACAACATGTATTACAAGGTATAATATGTTTTCACAATTTTTAATAACTTTTCCATTGGCCAGAAGAATACGTCTGTCTGTTCTTCCAAGAAGTATTTTGGGATATTGTCATTCTTGGAAAAATTGTTGCCAGCTAAAGGGGTACTAAGGCATGAGACAACAGCATTTTTGTTTTCTTCGTACGTTTGTTTTTTGTTTGCTTTATTAATATCTAAAAAAACATTAACATCTGGTGATTTGAGTGTACTGTTTGCATTATTAAAACTATTAGAATCTTATATTTGAATCATCAATATATGATTCACAGAGGGAAAACAACTTGAGAACTGAACGCAAACCAGACAGTGTAAATCATGACAAAACATTAAT
Source organism: Tragopan temminckii (assembly GCA_028571105.1). Classification (NCBI taxonomy): domain Eukaryota; kingdom Metazoa; phylum Chordata; class Aves; order Galliformes; family Phasianidae; genus Tragopan; species Tragopan temminckii. The sequence goes on along the minus strand of JAOWBP010001760.1, from coordinate 61,766,791 downwards.
CTACCAGGGTTTAATTGCAATTATATTTTTAATGCACTTCATCCTCAGTGGTATCTCAAGAGAAGTACACACAGTACCGTATAAAAAAAGTACACTCATTAGGATTCAAAAAATTTAAATCTTTTAATGCCAAGCAATGCTAATGATTCCTAAATTTAATTAATGAGCACCATGCTTGATAACATATTTTTGAATATGATTGCTTTCACAAAGGACAATAAAAGCTAAGATGTGCATTGGCACACCATCAGAAAGTTGTCACTGCATATACTGTTCAAACTTTTGAAGGAGGTAAATTACATAAACGTGTGCACTTTTCATTTGATTCCTCAAAAGATGTCATTAACCCAGATCTTTTCTTTGTATGCAACAATTTGCAGTTCTACTTCTTGACTTCTGAGCATTTTTCAAAACTGGAACACAAGCAACAACAGAACAATAGTTCATTGTGTAATTAACTGAGATTTTACCACATGCAGAGCAACTATTTCTGAGACTGGCATTCATTGTCTTATTATTTTTCCTATATCCATTTTCCTTTAGAATCTAATTCATAACTGAAGTTCACAATATAATTATGATAAGCAGGTGCTAATTCATTTTAAAGTTGGTAAGAAGAGTCAGATCTTTGAATGGTCCACAGAAGAAGGCTGGAGTGTGTGAAAGCATAAAGACTGAACAAGAAGTGCTTGTAGTCAGAAAAGGGAAGGTATGATCCCACACAGCTAGATTCCGATTAGCAACTGGCTATTACCAGTAAATTCTATGGGTTCTCAAGGCCTCACAAAAGCTTGATGACACAAGATAAAAAAAGCTGCATTTGTTCTGACTAGGAGACAAGTTCAGTTGTCCATTAGCCTGTCTGAAATGCACTAGTGCACAAATTTTGCATATTTTAAACCCAAAAGGCTGTTTTTCATTAAGGTATTGCTTTTCCTTAGGCATTCAAAACATTGATGGTTGTACAGATTAAGAAAGTAAGAAAGTCAGGATGTTTCCCTGAAGAAAGTTTTGATTGTGGAGATCATGGCAGCTCTTTGTATCTGCACTGCTTTGTGGTTGGCTTCACTGTTATCTGCAGCTGCTCACTTGGCGTGCTGTGGCTGGGCCAGCCCAAAGGGCTCAGCATTTTCTCTGCACAAATCCTCCTAGTACTTCAGGCTGAAGGAGAAGCAACCACAGAAAGCTGTTCATCCCATCTTTAAAATCTACTTTGGTGTGAGATTAATCATCCTTTGGTTCCCTCCATCTTTCCACTGACTGCAGAGGCATTGGAAGAATCTGCCTTAAAACATATAATTGAATTTCAGATCGCTAAAATTATGTGAAATGAAGTCTAACCCAAAGACTGAGTGTGTTGTTACACTTCTCCTTGATATTATAAGTTTAATTTCTGTGAAGTAGACACTACTTGTAGTAACCAATATTTTCATTGTCTTTGTCACTTATCTACCAAATGGGTCACAGATGTATTGCCCAGATATATTTCATAGTTCATATCATAAATATCCCTCTCAACTCTTTGGCTTCTGCCTACATGTCAGATTAAATTGGGGTGAAGAAGCAATTAATGCCATGAGATCTGAGTTCAGAATTTTGTGCCATAGTGAGCTCAACTGTGGATTCAATTGTGGAAAACAGGCTAAGTGTTTTGAGTGTTATTATCACCTAATTACACCTTAATTAGGATGAGAAGCCAAGGGATCAGTATTTCCAGTAAGAAGAGCCCTCTGTCCAAAGGAGTTGAAGGCTCTGGAAGGTATTATACAGAAAAAAATATATTGATTTCATTCTACTTAAATTTTCATAGCTCTTTCCTATTTTTTTTGTGCATGGGTAGCCTAAAGATATTCACTTATACACTTGTAGTGCTTCATAGACACTCTAAGTATGGACTATATTTTTACTTCACTGGTATTTTTTATTATGTTTTGTTTGTTTTCAAAAAATGATTTTGTTATGGGAATGTGTTCATAGAATGACATTTCAAAAAATTTTCAGATTAAACCCAAAAATGAGGAAGCACGGTTCACATTCCCTCTACTTATTTTCCAGAGAAGATTGTAGTAAAGTCTATGGCTTTGACCTATTCAATGTTCTTAATTTGTTGTGTTAGCTGTTTACAGTATCCTTCATTTGTAATCTTGGTAGTTTGTGAGGAGGATGTGAAACAGTCAGTCCATCAATACATGTAATAATGAGAATGTCAAAAATGCTGATGCTAGTGAACAGGAAGATATCCTTTTTGGAAACCTGGTCACCTCCAAATGTGCTTGCAATCTGAAAAGTGTTATTAGGACTTTTTACACTTACTGTATATCTGTTTTTTTCTAATCCGATTTATTCAGTTTATTTTCTTAAGAAGTTGACTTTTTTTTGTAATATCACTATGAGATTTTATTATGCTATTTTAAATATTGATATTGTTAAGAATAAAATTACTGTCTACAGAAGTTACAGCTTTATCTACTACTACTGAGACCAGTAACTTCTTTTATGATATTTGAACATTTCCCTAGTCTCAGCTTAATACATACTTATGCAATGATTTCCCTAGGACTGCCTAAGCACTTAAGACACGCAATGTGTATGCACTGCATACTTCAAAATTGTCCCTCGGTTAACAATTACTTTAATCATATGCAAGGCAGGATGAACTTCTTTGTACCTTTTTATATCCCACTTTGCAAAGTTTCATGGGAAGATAATAAATCATATTCTAAAGATAAGCAGATATGATGACTAAAAAGACACAAAGTTTACACATCTGTTGGATAAAGAACTTCCATGTTTATATAATAACTTTCCAAAGAGGAAATGTGCTTTAATCATTCATGCTTTTTTGTTTCTTTGCCTGATGTTCCCAGAAGCAAATTCTTCTGGGCATCACATTAAAGCTTTGAGAGATCCTAGTCAGTGATGTTGCACTATCATTTCCAGCCGTACTTTGCCTTTCTTTGCTGAGATAGAGAACAAATCAAACTGTGATGTCTAAATTCTCATGAGAAAGAGTGTAGTGAGAGCCAAATGTGATTCCAATATAAGACTGAATAGAAGCTACCAACATAAACATAATATGGCTACAGCTGTACAACTGTGACTTTGAAGGTTTTTCTGGATGCTTTCTTTTGGATTGTTCTGTCACCATGCTGACGTACTTAATCCAGGATCCTGCTATTAAATGAAAACAAAGTTACATGAGATTCTACTAAAGAGGTTTTTGTAAGCATAATTACAGGAAATTGCAAGAAGTGTGATTCAGTCAATTGTACTGAATTGGTTGCAGTGCTAAATGCTAAGAACTTAAGATAGAATTAATAAATCTTTTTTTACACAGAAAGTTTAAACAGAGTTCTCCAGCAAACTGTGTTGAAGGATCTTTAATATACTTAATAACAAGGGATTACAATGATAAAAGCCTTTTGCACGTTTGCTCACTCTGGTTCATTTTATCTTTTTCAGCTGCTCTCTCACTGTTACGCATTAGACACATATTTTGAAAAGATCTGGGCCAGAATATGTTTGTGATGATATAAAAGGCATAACCTTCTTGGTACCTCTTCATAGGAAGTTTGCCTTTAATTATTATTATATCTTCAGTTTGTGAACCTTCAGTTTTCAGTTGTAAGCAGAGTTATTTCCATAAGTGCATTCCAATGTGGTGTCCTGTTTGAATAACATATCCCCATAACAGACATTGGCATCTTAACAGAATTTTGATACTTCTGTTTTTGAGGATTTTACTTTACAGCAGAACCTCAATTTATTACCTAGAACAAGGGATTTAGAGTGAAGATAGAAAAGACATGGTAGATACTTTAATATCAGCTACATACTGCCCATTTACATTGTGAAGGAACCCAGAACAATTCTCATGTAAAAAAAATTTGCATGCTAGATTAACCCAAGATTTTGTTATATGATGCAATGCTCTTTTTTCTTCAGCTATGCAATGTTCATTCTTTTTTTTCCCCTTTTTTTCTTTTTCTTTAAATCACTTTCATTCTAGTCTTTGACTGTTTTTAATAAAACAGCTTTCTTTTCTATCTCCCAATGAAAATGGCAAAGAAGAAAAAAACCTTATTCTTACAAAACCAGCCTCTAAACTTCTCTCCAGAATTAAAATTTTAATCTTTGATGTCAAAACACTACTGTTGTGGTTGCTCCAGTAGACTGGGAGTTGATTAAAACATACTGAGAATCTTACACATGTAGATGGCATTTATTACTCCAGACCTTGTTACTTAATGTCTACCATGTACTGAGTTCTAATTACCAGGTAGGCCTTATGCTTGGAAAAAAATATTCGTAAATTAGAACAGATTAAAGAACAGGTATAAGAATTACAGCTCTCTGCTATTCATCCAAATTCCTTCTCTAGTCTGCCTGATTTTCTGAGAATTTTATGGAGCCTGTTACAAAGGATATGTCTAAGCGTACAGAGAAAGAATTTGCTAAATGGGAGTGTGGAAGAGAAGAACAGATTGTGAGGAAACTTCAGAGCATTGAAAATCATTGGCCTATCACAGTCTAACATCTTTCTGGGGAAATGTCATGGATTTTATTCTTGATACTTTTTTTGTTATGCCAACATTCCAGTACAGCAAACATTCTTCAATATATAAAGAATTTTATGATATGTATTCACTCAGTGCTCTGATATTTAACCTGTTTGTTAAAAATGAAGTGAAAATAAGTAGAGAATGCTTACAAATGTACCAAGTCTTCATGGTTTCAGCTGGGATGGACCTGATTTCTCCTTCTTAGCATCTGTTATGATGTTATGTTTAGGATCTTTACTATCTACTTTAGGATAAAAACAATGTTGAAAACATACCAGTGTTTTAGTTGTTGCTAAGCAGTGGTATGTAGATCCAAGGATGTTTCAGTCTTCAGCTTTTCATAATTCCTTGCCAGTGTGGGAACTGAAGGGGCATGAGGAGCTGGGAGGGGATGGAGCCAGGACAGCTGACCTAAAGTGGCAAAAAGGATATTCAGTGCAACTTGACATCTTGTGAAAAAAGCTTGAAATTGGTGGGAAGTTCACTGGGCAGGCTGCCGCTGCTTGGAGGCTAGCTGGGCATCAGTGGGTGGGTGGTGAGCAATTGCTTGTGCATCACTTGTTTTGTACATATATATTATTATTATAACTATTATCCTTTCTTTCTCTTCCTTTTCCTGTCTTAGTAAATAGTTTTTATCTCAACCCATGAATTCTACTTTGTTTTTTTACTCATTCCCTCCTCCATCCAAGGGAGTAGGGGAAGTGAGTGACTGTAGTACTTAGCTACCTGCTGGGTTAAACCACAAGACAAGTTCAGTTTGCAACTGTATCCAATGGCTTTGGAAGTAGTAGGAGAAGGGTGACTTACCTATAATGTCCAGGAATTTTAGAGACTGGTAGATCATAGGCAAACCTCAAATTAAGCTATCAGATAGTCTTATTGGCTTGTACATGAACTGATGATCTTAGGTTCATTGAATTAGAAGGAATACAATATCCTGTTTCCAGACATGAAGCAAACTCTGTAACTTTCTTCACTTTTGGATTTGGATCAGTAAATTTTAATGTGGCAGAGTGGATTTTAGACAACAACAATCAAATTACAATAGCAGTAGTTCTCCTAACACCCAAGGGTTTACCCTTGGTAATATACAAGGTATACTCTGATTACTCACATACTTATGAAGGTTTCTTGGGCTCAGGAATTAATAATTTCAAAGGAGCAATCTGGCTCAGCACAGCTTGTACTTTCACCGCTTCCATGTCCTAGGTACTCATCCCCAGCTGAAACACCCTCCTTAACAAGACTGAACATTTCAGCATGTACATGACAAACTGCCATATTAAAGAGCCAGACAGTATTCCAGAGAATGAAGTAGTCATGGTTTCCTGGTGTTACAATCAGAAAGATTAACACAGTGGAAGGGCAATACAGGAGTATAACAGCAAAGAGACTAGTGGGGATAGTATGGTGTTACAAAGGAAAAGTGCTCATCTGTCTCCAAAGATTTGGCTCGCAGGAGAGACTCCAGAAGGGAGAGATCTCCAACCAGAGATCCTTCCTCAGTGGCAGTCAGCCCTTAAATGAGGTTTAAGAGAGGTGCAGCCAGGCTCCACCCCTTCTGGTCACACAGGTGACTTCACCTGTGCTCCCATTGCTGACTGGGTCCTTTCCCCAGGTGCTCAAGCAGTTGTTCAGGCCGTGACATATAACCTGACAGTTACCATACATCTGGTAATCCTTTTTGCTTTAGCAATACTTCTGAATCTTCAACCTGGTATTTCCCAAGTCTTGTTTGAACCACTGAAGGGGTGACAAAGAAGTTTGAACCTAACCAAGGCAACAACAGTGAAATTGGGGACATGAAAGCATTGCATCATCTCTGGCACATTGAGGTACATGGATAACCAGTTCGCAGGATATGCATACATCTTAGAACTCTCAGAATTCAGTACCATGGGCGAGTCTGATAGAGAGGTTTTGCAAAGACTTCCAACATTTTCTTCTGCCTAGGAAAAGTAATCCTAAGACAATGGTAGTGTTTAATTGCTCTTGTGCTGATTCATGTCCTTCAATATTTACTGCAAGCCATACAGGTAAAACCAAGAGCTGAGATCACCCTGAGATACAGGAGATCACTTCTGCTTTGCCTGGGTTCAAGACTATCTTCTTTCCAGCTTTCTTCTAGTCTAGGTCATTTTCAACAGAGATGTCAACAGTCACGTTAAACTGTGGAGCAATACTGTCATAGGTAGTATTAGGAAATCATGAAGACACTACCGCAATAATTTCCATTTGTGACCTGAGATTAGATTTATACGCATACAGTTCAAACAAAGAACATCCTTTACAGAACCCAGTGGGAAGCTGTGTTCCTGAGGTAATAGCTTTGCAAAAGTTTCATCTAGGATTTTAAGAAATGAATAGCTGACTGATTATAGATCTCTGTTAACTCAGAGAGTCTTAAGAAATGGGAGGTTTGTAATTCAACTTTTAGATGGAAAATTTTTAAGATAGCAAGAGAAAAGAACTGAAGTAAGTGAGAACTAGAAAATATAATGGAAAAGAGGAACGCAAGACCACTTCTTTGACCAAAGCTTTGAGAAATATACTGTTGAATGGATAAGATGAATAGACTGAGATTCAGTCTGTCACGTGTCTCTTTGTAGAAAGAACAGTTTTATGGGGAAAAAAAAGTTTGTTTGAAATCTTTAACCTCAGGTGATATTTGCAAACAGTTCATTTCAGATCCTTTAAGTCCATGTAAATTAGATACAACAGAACTGTTTGCTGAAGATCAGTGAGAAAATCTTTGCATTATTTACTATCCAGATGGAAAACGGAGCTCAGAACTAATCTTTCTACTCCTGAAATTTTTTCTTAAGAGCTCATAGATGAAGAAAATATTCTAAAGCACCAAACAGAGATGTGCCAGTTTACTAACAGCAAGTGGCTTTCAGTTTTTGCATCTCACACAACTGCTCTTAAAACAAATATTTTTTATGAGAAGCCAGTCTTTCATTGCATAAAGGACCAAGATTTATATTCTTTGTTCAGTGAAGTCTTGTGACCTTTAGTTATTAGATCAGACAGGTTATTTCTGTATTTTACCTATGTAAGGGTAGTACTAAATTCAAGTAATTCCATCATGCACAAAGAATTTGTGAAATGTATAGCCTTTAACAGAAATTGTAACATAGTGGAAACTTCTGTTGATTTGTTAGGATGTACACATCTAATGTGACTTTTTGACCTACTCCAGAACTACATATGGAAACCTCTACTGAAAACCAACAGCCAAGACTGCATCAATAAAAGGTATCTCATTAGGTATTACTGAAAATATTGTATCTTAAAATAGTGCAATTCTCTTTTGAAACACAACTGTATATCTTTTATTTTGTTACAGAATACATGTCTTTGTTACAGAAGTCCAAGAACTACAACAGTGGAAGAAGTAAATGCATAAAAATCAGGAGCATTAATCATACTAATAGAAAAGAGGCAGACTTCCCTTTCAATGCAAGAATAATTTATTGCTCTCATGACAGTATATTCTTTCATTATCATTTTGATTATCGTAGGACTGACTTCTCTTATAACTGGTGGTGACTCCAATGCTTGCAATTTGTGCTGAAAAAAAATATTATATTCATCATATCTGAACTGAACCTAATCCAAAGTCAACAAAGTTGTTGCTTCTGCATTTACAGAATTGAGGGTCAGTTGATATTTCCATCATACCCTTTATTTTTAAAGGTCTTAACTTGGATTTTGCTTTATATTGTGTTTATTTTAGGCTTTCTATACTTAATATATTAACTGCACGAAAATTGCATGTGTATGCAAAATCAAATATACAAGCCAAAGAAAAATCTTTTCCCAACTTTAAAATGCATGTTTTTTTTCAGTGCTTGGAAAGGCAAAGCCTCCTCCCATGAAGAACAGTCCAAAATAGACTTTGTCCAAAGATAACAACTTGTGGTCCCAGAACTGGCTCCAGGAAAACAGGTAATTTTGTCAGAACTTCAGGAAAGTAATAGTGACTGGAGGATTAAAAATCAAATGTAAATATATGTGTTTGTACTCATGCCCACAAAAACAAACTTAGATACCCGGATTATATCAGCCTGAGTTACATGTATGCCAAAGTCAGAATTTTCTTACATACAATATTGAAAGCACTGGAGTTATCTAAATAATAATCTTCACTCATATACTGTAATCTTCCATCATTCCACACATACTACCTCATTCCTTAACTCATGCCCAAGTGTATCAGTACAGAGCTGGATTGAGAAGTTGAAACCAGTCTAGCAATCCAAATCTTAACAATCCAAATATTAAAAGGAAGCATCTTTTAGCTAAAATTTGAAATATGCTGGTATGTCGATTGAATATAAAAAAATGCCTTGTCAGCATTGCTGTAGAGCCAGTACAAAATTACAGACTATCAGCAATGACTGAGGAGAAATAAATCAAAACTCTCCTCAAGGGTAGGGTCTATCCTGGCAAAGGATGTCTAAATTGCTGTTGGTACTCTTTTATACCATGGCCATTTACTTGGGCCAATCTTTTCTGAGATAATATTATAAACTCTTTTTTTTTTTTTTTTTTTTTTTTTTTTTTTTGTTTTTTTGT
>JAOWBP010001760.1:61733749-61757475 GCA_028571105.1 Tragopan temminckii | reverse complement strand
AGGGAGCATATAAATAGGAGGGGGAATGGCTGTTTACAAGGGTGGATAGTGATAGGACAAGGGGGAATGGTTTTAAATTGAGACAGAAGAGGTTTAGGTTAGATATTAGGAGGAAGTTTTTCACACAGAGGGTGGTGACACACTGGAACAAGTTGCCCAAAGAAGTTTTGGATGCCCCATCCCTGGAGGTATTCAAGGCCAGACTGTATGTGGCTCTGGGCAGCCTGGTCTAGTGGTTGGCGACCCTGCACATAGCAGGGGGGTTGATGATCATTGTGGTCCTTTTCAACCCAGGCCATTCTATGATTCTATAATTCTATGAAAAAAACTTCCCTATGTGATAATAACTAAGAAGTGTTTATATTGCTGATTCACTGCTCCTTATCCAAATTTTCTGAATTCATGCCTAGATTGTCTCTGCAGAAGTTTTTAAGATTATATTAGGAGCAGGAGAATGTGCTATTCATCAGATAATCTGTCCCCTAACATTCTAACATTTAAATTTTTTTTCCTTTTTTTTTTTTTTTTTCTTTCTGGAAAAAAAAAAAAAGAATCCTAATTTTATTCATAACATACAATACTCAGTTACTTAATTTTATGCAGGGCTTGCTACATTTCCTTATTTTGTAAGTATTGCTACACTTTAGTAATAGTCAGCAGTGCTCTGCTCACCAGTACTGATTAAAAGGAATGACATCCACTTCTAAACACACTAGTCCTATCAGTCCAGTAAAAGCATCAGTTGATAAAGTCTGTGAATGAATCCTTTCCCCCTCTGATTGGTCCAACCCAGAAGAAGAATCCAGAGGCAAATGTGCCCGATCTGTGAAGGCAGTGTGTGAGCACACCAGCCCCTGCTAAAGCAGGTGGATATATGGTATGAGAGCTGGTGGGCTTGGTGTTGTGTATAGGCCTATATACAGTGAGATACCATTTATGTGAGTTCCCATAAGGCTATGAGCTGGCTGAAGTACAAGTCCATGCTGACCCTGGCTATGCAAGTCTGACCTGTCATATGGATTTTACTGCTCTCTAAAAGCAGCAGTTTGGTGGGAATTTTGCCTGGCATGGGAAATGGGAGGTCCCATCCTTGCTTGATGCAATGGAGACATGGAGGTTAAGCAGTGAGATCGAGGAGTGATGTCCAAGGGATGAATTGTTCCCCTGACCAAAGGAGTGGTGACACTTCTTGCCTGAAGTGCCACAGAGAGACCTTGCTGAAGTAAGCAAATGGCAGGAAGGTGGCCTGAGTGTTGAAATGCTAGCAGATCAAGTCCAAAGCCCAAGTGAGCATCTCAGCATTTGCTGCAGCAGTGTGAATTGCCCATTGACAGCACTGAGCTGGAGATCTGTAATGACGATTAAGAATACCTACTGAATCACTGTCATTTTGATTGTCGTGCTACTGGTGGTTGTATATGCAGAGATACACCACGGGATATTTTTAAGTCTAAAGCCTGAATTATTATCTTGGTCAGAACAACATGAATATTTTCTAATCCCTTAATTTTGTGCCGGAAGAATACTGGGGTTCATGTTGCCCCCCATGGCTCTTCTTTTCTTTGAGTTAGATGAAGGAAATGAAGCAAAGCCAATTCCACTGAAGCTCTGAGTTTTTGAATGAAAATAGTGGAGGTTCATCAAAGTAAATAGGAAAACATCATTTGAAAAAATCCCATGAAATAAAAGAACAATATTTAAAAGTGTAGGGACAGGAAATTACTTGTGAGAAATGCAAAACACTGAGTGATTTCTTTTTTAAACATATGTCGCCAATTTAGTGTTTAAAGCGTTTCAATGGCTGGTATAGAAACTTCTTGTGAAATATATTAGGTGTTTAGAGTCACTTAGTGGTTAGTGTAATATCCTCCTAATGAAACAATGTATTAATTGCTCAGGGCCACTCAAAACAAACACATATAAAATATTTAAATGTCTGGAGATGTTCAGTAGCTTGATAACCAACTTTTAATAAAGTCTATTCTGTGTTTAGTGTTGATCAGTGACTGGGAAAACAACCCATACTCAGCAGTAGAAATGCAGGGCTAATAAAATACAGAGCTGCTCAGTGGCTGCAGCAAGCTTTCTAAAGCTGCACTAAAATTAGGGAGACCGAATTAAGCAATAATAGTAGAGTCTCGGAGTAGTTCTGTAGAATTAATGGCTGGCTGAGATGAGTTGATGGCCTGTAGCTACACTCCAGGTCATTAACCCCAGCTGGTCTCCAGAAAATACCAGACACTGAAGTCATCATTACTGTTGTAAGCAGTGAAATAAAAAACAAAACTAACAAAACAAACAGCCAAAAAAACCTCAGCAGCCTTATGTGTATTATGTTTATGAATGTCTGTATTGTGTGCTCTAGAGAGAGACTCGCATGTTCATATTTACATGGATTTTCTCTAGAACAGCTGCAATGTTTTCCAGTTAATTATAATTATCAAGAGATCTACTTCAATTTCCACTTGGTACATGAATCAAAACCAAAGTTTTGATGCACTGCACTTTCCAATTGCTGGTGTCTGCACTCCTGAAAGGCAAGAAGGAGCATTTCAGTTGGGATATTCAGCATGGCCTGATGTAGGTTAAATGGAAGTTTCATTTGGGTACTTTCCAAGTGTCCTATGACCTGCACATACTGATCTACTTTCCTTTTCAAGAATAGCAGAGCGGCAGCGTTATTTACTGTTGTACTTGGCATTTTTATAGGATAATGCACCCAGAAGGATAATAAAGAATTTTTCAGAGACTCTTTGGAGATTGCTGGGCTTGCTGCTGAAATGCAGTTTCCCTTGGGATGATGGCAACCCTTTCTGGAACAGCAATATTACATGGTAGTGTTTTAACAGGAGGAAGTGCAGATAAAATTTAAATGAAACAACAGGGGAAATGTGAGCAGGGCATAAATGCCTGCTGGAATTTAGCCAGGGGTAACTTCCCCAATTCATTCTACAACTCATTCTGACACAGTCCAGCCATGACCATATCTACACTGTCCTGTGTTTGCCTTAATTTCCTCTGTTCAACAATTTAGGAGGTAGCTGCTATGCTGCATGTTCCAGAACTAAAAATCATACTTACAAGCTGCTTCTAATATATACACAAAGACTTCACAGGACTCAGATATAGCTGGATATAGCTTTGCAAATCAACAGGAGATACCATAATTGTTTACATGCTCTGAATTATATTCTGAAATATAGTCTGGAAACATTCACATCTCCATGCCTTGTTGCCTGAAGCTAGATTGTTATAATGACCCTCAACATATCAAAGGAAGAAGTCGAGGAATTTAATACAGATTTATGTGCTCATCTTCTAGGCCCCTGAATTTGTCTGTTTTAACAATTATTTGTGCTTTGTTTTTCCAATGAACACCAGAATCATCTAATGAGGTAGATTCATGTAGACACAGTTCAGGCATTTTATCAGGTGCTTTCAGGCAGTCCTTCCTGTGACAACAAATGCTTCCCCACTTTCCAACACTAGTTCTTACCCTTCTACCACCCATCTGCTGTCTACGTAGGCTGTGTCAAGGTATGACAAGCCACTAGCTTCACAAATCTTTTACTGGAATGACTGTGATGTTGATATTGATAGTTTCTTCCTCCTCTTTTTTTTTGTTTATTTACATTTACTGGAGCTGTTTTTATATGTTTTCTAACACATTGTTTTATGTATGTTAATTTTTGTTTCTTTTCTGATCCTCCTACAACTCTTTTTGTCTGTTATTTCTTTGACTGTCTGGTGGTAAGGTGTTTACAGTTGTAAGTAGTGTTACATCTCTTATCACCCTTGCCTGTATATGTCTATGCTACATCCTATGTCCCCAGTTCTCAAGCTACTTGCTGTTACACCCAGCCTGCAATCCTCTACAGTGTGCTGTTAAGTTAAAGACACAAATACCCAATTCAACACAGCATATCTACTTAATATCCCTTGTTGTTACTGATCATTAGAAAAAAATATTTTTACAATTAACACATGCGTTGTAAAAACAGAATTCTAGACTGTTCAAGAGAAGTTCAGGAAAATCACTACTGACAAACCTCAATGAAACCTCTGCCATATTAACAACAATGTCAGTGTCAATACTGTATTACTGACCTACAAAGCTATGGCAGGACTCCCTTCCTCAGGGATAAATACTGTACTTTCTCCTCTGTTTCCATCCCTTGCTCCATTGATGTGAGGAGGATAAGATAAAAAGAAAAGTGAATCCATCTTTCTCCCTTTTTCACCTACAGGAGTATTATATGCCATTGACCTTCTGTATCTTGCAGTTTTAAAGCTGAGTAATTTTGTCATAAATTGCACACAAGATCTCAATGACACAAAACATTAACATTAAGTGCTGATGAACCCATTTAATTACTTTCAGTAACATCATATCTGTTTGTCTGCTCAATTCAGTGATAACTTAGTGAAGGAGAATTAATTCCACATATTATTCCAATAAGCAATAATGAGGGAAATCAGTTTCCTCTACACACACAGAGAAAAGTTTAATTAAATTTGGGCATGGGCCAACTGATTTCAGGTTGGTCACTTGCTGCCCCGCTGATGGTGGGACCTTAGGTTTCAAGGACAGGTGCTAAACTCAGCAAGTTTGCTGATGATACAAAGCTGGGGGGAATGGCTGACATACCAGAAGGCTGTGCTATCATTCAGCAAGGCCTAGATGGACCAGAGAGTTGAACAAGGAGGAACCTGATGAGATTTAAGAAGAGCGAGTGTAGGGTCTTGCATCTGGGGAGAAATAGCTGCATGCATCAATACAGGTTAGGAGATGGCCTGCTGGAGATGAGCTCAGCGGAGAAGGACCTGGGGGCCCTGATGTATAACAGGTTGGCCATGAGCCAGCAGTGTGCCCTTGTGACCAAGAAAGCCAATGGGATCCTGGGGTGCATTAAAAAGAGCGTGGCCAGCAGGTTGAGGGAGGTGGTCCTCCCCTTTTACTCTGCCTTGGTGAGGGCATGTTTAGACCAGTTCTGGGCTCCTCGGTTCAAAAAAAAGCTGGGGATCTCCTAGAAGGAGGCCAGCAGATGGCCACAAAGATGAAAAAGGGTCTGGAGCATCTCTCATATGAGGAAGGACTGAGTAATTTAGGTCTGTTCAGCTAGGGGAAAAGACTGAGAGGAGATCTGATAAATATTTATAAATATCTAAAGGAAGGTAGGAGGTAAATGGATGAGTTTGGGCTCTTCTCAGTGGTGTGTAGTGACAGGTCTTGGAGTAATGGCCTAAAACTTGAACGTTGCTGGTTTGTAGTTGTATTACAAATAATGAGAAAAGCAATGTCTAGACTATCTTAGATAATCTTAGACAGTTGAGTAAAGGTTCTTTGTGTTGTATGTACTCCCTTCAAAAAAATGATTAGAAATATTGAATACTTGATAGAAGTATAATCTCCATCATACCCACTGCATTCAGTGGGAAGAAATTCAGTGGGCACTGAGCTCTAACTGGGTGAGTTGAGTATTGCATCTTACGTGGTTGTTTCAAAAGGAACCAGTTCTATCTGAACACCAAATAGTGTGAATACAGGTGTTGCTACTTTCATGGGGAATCAACATGTATAATTGGTTTATTAAATAAACACTTGTACATTGGTGAAAAATGAATTTTTAATTGGTGAGGTCTGTAAATCAAATGAAATGTCTATTATTTTAAGTCATATTGAATTGATAGGAAGATATAAGTTGGGAAATAAAAACTAGGAAATTTTCACTTTAAAATGCACAGAAATTGAAATATAGGTGATACAGCAGTACTAATCTTAAGAAAATAAACTGGGGAAGGATTCAAGACTCCACTTTAAATTTCCCCAAATCACTGGCTCTAGCAAATCAAGGGGGTTTTGAACAAAGCTTTAGGGGATGAAAAGGAACAGAAAAGGCACATAGCATTATACCCACAGGTGCTTAATACAGTTGTGGCCTCAATTCTGCTCCAACCTGAAAGAACAAAGGTTAGGCAGCTGACTTAAGTAGGTGCAGAAACAAGCTGTGAATAATCTGTGTGACCTTAAATTTGTCGCAGCTCACTTCTCAGTGCAGGGTAAATACAGAATCTGCCTAAGAGTATTTTTGCTCCTCTAAAACAAAGGACAACTTGCAGCCTAAATGCTTAATAATTGCCAAGGGGCTCCTGTAGGCTCAGGAACCTAGCTAACACAGGAGTGGAGGAGTGATTTTGTGGAGGAATGAGCAGATTTGTTAAAACTACACTAAGCTGTTACTGTTTATTAAATTCAATATTTCAAAAGTGTTGTATAAATTGCTCTATCAGTTCTTCGCAAATGGGCATTGCTCAGTATGGGAAAGAGTAAAGAAAGGGTAAAGCAATGTATTTAACTTCAAATGAGCATCTAAAGTATGTCATCTTAGAGAGCTGGGGCTGACACATTCACCAACACAGAAAAGCAAGCACCGTGTATTCTGTGACCTCACCTGTTTTCTTTCCCCTCCCCTCTTTTGCAGGGAGAATATGAAGTCTGTCCAGACAAGTCTATGAATTCTTAGCAACGTATATTGGCAAGAAAGAACTGAAATTGCTGTACCAAGTCATCATATCAAGCTACTGGGAGTAACACTGTCAATAGTAAATTGCTATGTTGCAAGACAGCAGGTAGCAGAGGAAGCTCCTTGCAGGGAGAGATGGATGAGAGATATAGTAGCTTACACCCCACCGGAAAGGATTACCAGTGAAGCCCCAGAGGAATATAAACAATTTGATAAAATTCGGACAGAGATTTTAGTAGCACAGGCAGAGGCTTTTTCAGTGAAATCCTCCCCTCCAATGCTAAGCACGTCAGGTGAGAGTCTATGTTGTGCCTCTAGGAGATGCAGCACAGGCCTCAAAGCCAAGAGTCAAAAGGGAAAATAATGACTTTACATTACCTCTGCATCCTCATAATTCTGGGCTACCCTTGAGGAGTCGGCCTGAATTTCTTCTGTTGTGTTCTGCTGCCATACACTTAACACATCCATCCTATTCCAGCTTGGCTCTGTCCCTTTTTTGCCCCAGACTGAACCAGAGTCTGGAAGAGAGATTACACGTTTTACCTGCAAACACGTTTATCTTGACACAGATATATGCCATGAAAAATCTTAGTCCAAATGTTTAGAGTTTGGCAAAGCAATAAACATCTGAAGAGTCTAAAATTGTGTTACAAAAGCCTTACTGATCGATTGGGTCCATTTTGTGGAGATGGGTTTCATGTTTTCTGCGTTCTAAAGTCCTTATTTAACTACTCATGTATGCAACAAAAGAAATCAACAAACCAAACCACTACCACCACCACCAAAAAAAAAAACCAACCAAAAAAGACAGCCTAAAGTTTCAAATTATTGAGGCAATTTATATATTCATTCACTTTCAGATTTTTTGCCTTGTCAATCATGTTATTTTGCAAAAAATCTAGATCTGTGATTTTTTTTTTTTTAGGAAGGATTCAAACCTGCATTACAATGTTTTGTCTAGTGATATTATCAGACAAAAGTAATGGTATTGTCTTTGTAAATTGGAAGTCATTGAAGTCATACCTCTCTGTAAAAATATATATATGTATATTTATATAAAAAAAAATTTAAAAGGAAATTAGTTTTCTGCCCTCCAACCTTATTAAAAAAAATGACGTTTCAAGTGTTGCTGTCATCTTTCACATTTTCCAAGTGGCTTGACTCCCACCCCTATAACATTTTTTTCTGATTAGCCTGCTGTCCTGTTTAATCAATAGAGCTACAAAGCCAGCTATCTCTCACGGTATGGTTATCTTTCATTGTACAGTACATAATGCCGCTAGTCCTGCTGATAACAAAGAGCACACAGACAGAATGTGGCACTGTGTGTTTGTTATCTTCCACTCAACTAAACATACCTCTTTCTCTCTTGGCTCTTATCAATGCAAAAATGCTGGAAACAAGTTACTCCTAGTGTTAACACTGCACGTGCCACGCAGTTGGGATGGAGATTTTTTCCTGTCTTAAGGCTGCCAATTTGATACGGCGCTACAAAAGCTTGCCAGTGTGATGCATCACCTTGTCAGCCTTTAAGAAGGCAGTGCGAAGTGGCACCATCAGCAGCCAGCTGTACACAGCTAACCAGAATGATCTGGATGTTCTGGGAGCATAAGGAAGGGAGATTGACCCCAGAGCTGTTCGTGGTTGACCTCAGACCTGCAAAAAGGAAAGTAATCCAGTTCTATTCTTTTTCATTTCCTACAAAACATAAAAGCTGATAAGCTTTGGTCTCTCTCACGGCAATAAG
The DNA here is from genome assembly GCA_028571105.1 of Tragopan temminckii. Classification (NCBI taxonomy): domain Eukaryota; kingdom Metazoa; phylum Chordata; class Aves; order Galliformes; family Phasianidae; genus Tragopan; species Tragopan temminckii. Next base: position 61,749,204 of record JAOWBP010001760.1, on the reverse strand, counting down.
AAAACAGTTAAATTGAACCTTCACTTCAGTTAGAGAACAATCCAGCGATTTCCGTTCTTGCAGGTCTGCCACTCACAAAGGATGAAAGTGCCTTTCTCAGGAAAAAAAAATAGGACCATTTTTTACGTGTTCCCTGACACAAAACACCCTGATAGATGCGAGTTCAGTCCCTCTGAACTTGAGAATTAGAACTAAGATGTTTTATTGGTACTTGCAACGCGTACAGGAGAACCTGACATTCCACATTTAAACAGAGCTTAAAATTTGCAAGAGACCTGTCATTTTTCCCTTTGCTCTCAACCGATCCTCAAAAAAGCTTGAACTGGAGATGATTGAATTTCATAATATTTTCCTGTTTTTTGTTTGTTTGTTTGTTTTGTCCAAAAGAAAAGACTGGCAAAATGTGTAAGTCCCTAAGAAATAAAACAAACAAATTTTTGCTGAGAGTATAAGTGTGTTAGCTTATGTGTATGCAGTATGTGTGAGACAAAGTCCTTGTTAACTAAGAAGAGTTCAAAGGAAAAAGAAGCATAAACCTATAAAGCATATTTGCCTTTATAAATAAATATGCAAGATCATATTACATTTTGTTGCATGATTTTTATCAGAAGCATGATAACTTTGCAAATATATATGCAACATAAAAATGTAATTTTATATCAGTATTGTATCTGATAACACTCAAATAATGCCCAAAACACAGTTATGCCTGTATTGAAAGCACTTCAGATTTTATAATTTCTAACCATTAAGTTATGCAATTTTAAGTAAGAAATGATCCTACAGTTATGTTTTATGTCTTGCTTGATAGCATGATCTTTGATAACGAGTCTCAGCAATGGAATTCAAAGTGTACATAGTATTTATGATGTGCTCATAACCGTATTGCTTCTAGCTCTAGGCAAACACTACGTATCTGCATTCAGATTTTAAAATAAATTTACTTCAGTGTGTTGATATAATGTTTGAGTTTGCTTTCTACAAATATTCATGGAGGAGGACTGGTGTGAAAAACTTGAGATAAGCAAATTTACTGTCATATACTCAAATATCTTTCCGAAGTTGGTGTTATATTTTGTGTTGGATTCTACGTTTTGGAATTCCTTTATGTACTCCACTGATTAGCTAAAAAAAAAAAATCACAAAAAAACCCAGCATATTACTACAGTTTACCAGACAATGAATATAACATCTGAATATTCATAATAAACTGCGTTGTTGCATGATTACATAAAACCATTCACAGGATAGTTTTCATTTGATTTTTAATTAATTTAATATTAATTAATTTTCATTGCAATTTAAACTCTGCTCTACAGGATTAGATAATTTAACTCTTCAAAAAGTGTGTGCTATAATAGAGATAGTGCAAGTATCAATGACTTATAGCTGAAATTTTCCTCATTGCAAAACTCTGCATATAATGGCCTAGAGCAGTGGCAAAATTAAGCCATTAAATTTGAAATTTTCTGTACTGCATGTCTATATTTGAATTATATGAAGAAGCGTTTATATCTATCTGTATCTCTCTGTAAGTAAGTTAATATATGAACATTTGTAAATGATTGTGAAATAAGGATTAGTTATTGACATAATTTAATACAGTATACAAACTCTGTTAAACAGGAATTTGCTAAAGAATTTAAGAAGAAAGTTGGCAGCCCATGCATCAGAGTCCCTTTTGGTAGTATTCACTTAGCTAGATAGATGTACAAACTCTGAATGTTTTCATTCACAGATATATATTCATATATATATTTACCTATATACATGCATATGATAGTGAAAAAGATGAATGGGACACACATGAATAAATATTCTCATAAAAATTTAAAAATAAAGTAAAAAACTAGATGTGTACATATTTTGGAGTCAAATTCTTAGCAAAATAATGTAGTTGCTGTTGCCTAATCTCTAACTGAAAGCAAGGTGTTTTAGCCAAGCTGCATAAGTCTAGACTTGCGTACAGAATGTATTTGCTGTGGTGAATCCCGGAGTTTATTACACAGATCATCCCCAATGAGTACCAATAAAACATTTATATCACATATGCACTTAAGCTATATAACAAATTTAACATGAAAAGTGTTTTAGAAATGGTTCAGAAAGTTTTATGATTTTTTTATTGGTACTGTTATTGCACTTCTTCTACATTAAAGCCGAATTAACTTACTATTATGAGAAAACTACACAGGCCTGAAAATGATTACTGATACAGTTCTGAACCTCTAAATGATCCTAAGATACTTGTCTATAAATCTCTGTGTCCCATTCTTGAGGCTTAATATATGCATTTGCAGGTTCTGCTGGAAAGAACTGTTTCTCAGCTCTTTCTCCCGAAAGGAAAACATTCTTCTGCATTCCTAAGAAGAATCTCAAACATTGCCCTGTTTCAGAAATTAGTATTGCCTGAATTCCACTTTGCACAGTGTAATTTAGAGAGAAAAGTGCTTTTTTTTTGTTTGTTTGTTTGCTAATTTCTTTTTTTTTTCTTTTTCTTTTTCTTTTTTTTTTAAGAATATTAAAAAATAGCAGATGCTAGAGAGTTGCTCAGAGGTTAAGAATGCTAGAATGAATCCTGACAGAGACAGATTAGTAGGCAGAATGCAGGTGAGGCAGTCAAAGGTGCATGATAAATGTAATTTATCACATGGATCTGCAATTTAACACATGAATATCAACTCCACTTTTGTGCAAGTCTCTTATCTAACGTAGTAATGTTGTCCCATGTATTTTCATAACAAATGTGACTTGTTAATATCAGGTCTCATGACCAAGTAATTACAGTATTTTCCTCTTAATTAGTAACAAGAAGAAAAAAGGCCAGTTTAAGTAGTTTTTAATAGGAGAGAGATGGCTTCAAGTGGGAGAAAGACTTGATCTGAAGTCTTACTGTCCATGTAAGTGCTCTGAAGAGTTAGCGTGGTCTTGCATGTGGAATTCTAACACACTGTGGTGTGTGGCACTGCAAAATCGTTATGAAACCAGTTAAGGAAATGGAATCTGTGAAGCTTCAGATAATGCTGATAAAGCTTGTGTGTGTGTGTGTGTGTGTGTCTGTGTGTGTGTGTGCACATGGTAGTCCTTTGGTGAAAATGTAGGATGTCAGAATGTACACACTACTTCTGTGGTTGACCTCGCAGACCTTAGGTGCCTGAAATATGCTGTACTCTTTGTGATACTTTTAGGAAATTAGTATCAGTCTTAGTGTAACTTCCTCAAGCTATATTTAAAACTGAAGAACGTTGTAAGAAATACAGTAAAAATACACCCTGAGGTATGTATTATCCAATAGGCAGCGGCATGCAGAGATCAACAAGTACACAGCCTAAGTAAGTCTTGCTGAAAGTACCTTACTTTCCTAATGTGCTTCTCTGTTAACAACCTCTCTGTTCTGGGAGTGTAAGTAAACTAGACACTCCAAATCTGTTCTGGACTGTATGAATAATCCTGAAAGAAAATGAGAAAGAAAGTATCACCAAAAGAGAGAAGGGGCTGATAGAACTTGTCTGTACCACTCCTCAGGTCATGCCTGAAACAGTAGGTCCGAAGAAAATCCCTGGCACCTCCACCCCCAATCAGCCCTGCACTCTGTGATGTAGATGAACAAATATGATACTAGCTTAGAGACTGTGGTTTTAAGTTTCTTCTACTTTAATATCTGAGGAGATATTGAAAAGCTGAATCTTAAATGCCTAAAAATGATGCTATGGAAAAACAAAGATGAAACTGAAGAACATGCAAGGTAGCAAAGAACTCTTACAGAGAAGTGGAAGGAAAGGAAAAGACTGTGATGACAAAACACAAGAGGCAAGGTTCGTGGAGACAAATGGGAAAAAAGAATGCCTAAGTAGGGAGCTACTGGAAAAAAAAAGGAAAATAAGAAAGAAGAGAAAAGACACATTAGAATAATAATACCAGCATAGTTTAGCTTTGGGGTTAACATTTGTAAAATTCACTCTTTGAGGAAAATGTGTTTGCAAAGGTAATAGAGAATTATTTCACAATCTCAAGAACTATTTGTATTTTCCCTACAGGCAATAAGTACCTGTGGCTCATGACAATGCACCCAGTGCTTTTGTTTATATTTATATGCAAATAGTGTTATTTATAATAGTATTTAATGCTAATATTGCCTTCTCAGTTCAATCTTATTGTCTAATTTTCCTCCATCTCCATACTTTACATTAGAAGTATGTTAATACACTTCACCCTGAACTGTGGCATATTAATAATATGTCATGCTCCCAGAGCAATACCTATCTATGGATTTCAAAAGACCTTGCAGACTGTGAAGCAGATGCATTTCTCAATCTCTTATAAATTATAAACCATGGAATAAAAAAGAAAAAAAATCCCTTTCGGGGATTTGTCTGTATCAAAAAACAAATTAGTAAAAGAATAAGCTAGACTTGTACTCAGACTTATCTCTTCCTGGCTGCTGTTGGTATTGTTCAGTGCAAATCTTATGGTTGGAAACATTTTCTTTGTCAAAGCTGTGACTGCAGAACAGATGAAACAATTTGAACACTTAGGTATATCTCATTGAATTTTTACCAGGATGCTTTCACTATTTTGAAGCTAGACAGCAGAACAAAAATACATGAAATGAATGGAAAACACCCACACAGGGAGGACTGACTACCATTAAATGGTTAACAGTGATAAACAGATTTTTTGTCTGCACAGTCTACCAAAGAACATACTTGAAATTATGAAATAACAGTTGTGTCAGAGATGGTCAAAACTGGGCTTCGATGAACACTGAAGTACTGTACAGAAAGCTGAACAGTTTAAAAGAGGAGTATTCTTTTATAAAATACCTGTTTTGCTCTGCACCTGGGTCACTGAAGTGGGAATGTTATATACAAATTGAAATCTTCTTTTCTGACAAAGGTCAAAGAACTGAAACCTGCCGCTTCTCATAGACACTCTGGCTTTTGCATGAAAAGAAATAACTTTCTCCATGTGAGATTTGCGTGAAATATTTTCCTGATGCCTAATTCTGAGTGAGGGTCCATGGGGAAGGTCCAAGAAGAGAGGCACAGCTGCTCTCTGACAGAAACATGTCTCATGTTCATAGAAGGAGGCTCTTGCCTGCAGACACTGTCATTTCAGAAACACGTAAGTGGGGTTTGGGGTGGTGAATTGGAGCAGAAGTCCACTTCATGTCAGTATTTCACTGTTTTACTCTTGGACTCTGATCAGTAGGAAGCAATGGTGTCCAGAGGTGCTATAAGACCGCTTCCCAGCTCAGCTTTTATAAGAACTCTCACAGGGGCATGCCTTTATTCTGTAGATTATGGGGTGTTAGTCATAAGTCCCCAGATAACCACCAGTATCAAAAACCAGGCACACTTGGCAACACACATTACACAAAAACAAAACTATTCCAGGGACCTGGAGTATATTAAGGTAAAAAATTGAGACAGTAATAGGTTTTAGGTATATCCAGATTTAGGCGGCAGCTGAGTGAGCGGTTTAGGTGTGACAGTTTGAAGCATAAAAGTTTGAATTCTTTCTTTGTCCTATACATCTGATTCCTGACTGCTTGTGTCCCCTGCCCTGAACTGAAAAAAACTGTCCAGCCGTGGGGCAGTGGCTTCTGATGTCAAAGTACTAATGGCTCTTGTAATGCACCAGTTCTTTTTTCAGATTTAGGACCCTAACCTTAAGTAGTAATTTTTGACAATCTTGGCTCAAAATCTGAAGGATGCAGTGGCCCTTTCTCATTCACAGGTGCTTTGAGTCTAAATTCCCAGCATATTACCACCAAAGCTTATTTTATATTTTTTCTACTGACTTTTAAACCATTTATGGTCGACAGCCCAAAGTTTCATTTTGTTGGTTATGGGGACTGATGAAAAGGATGAGGACAAATAGGGGAATTTTCTTTGGGTTGGCTAGTAAAATGTTTGCCTGTTAGTAAGGCTAAAAATTAAAAAAAGATTTGAAAAACAGTTCCACTCAAAGTCTCTTAAGCTAAAAGTTTGAGATACTTTTATGTCTTTTTAGTTTACGTATGTGAATCCATACAACTGGGCTTATGCATGCCTTACTTTGGCCTGCTATTCCTTCCGTGGCATTTTTCATTAAGCTGCTTGCCAAAAACTCCTGAGTTGCAGATTGCTGGAAGCTGGGAGAATTACCTAGACAAGCACCTCTATGTGTTTGCCTTAATCTTACAGTTTTTATGAAGCACTTTGGAAGCTTGGTACTCTCAGAGACAGAATGCAAAGTTAGCCTGACCTTGCTTCTGACCAGGTACAGCTGTTCTTGTGTTCCTTAAAAAATGCTGACATTTAGAATTTGAAAGTCATTTTTATAAGGCGGTATTACATTATTTCCTTGTATAAAATGTTAGATCAATATTAAAGTCATTCCATGCATGATGTAATGGAAACGTCCATTTTGTTGCAGAACGTTACATAGGACGTACATGCCTGCGGCATGAGGTACTAGAAAATAAAAGGAAATCACCTATACATTCACATGGACAGTCCATGTGCCCATATCTTTTAGAAGATCAGCACTGTGGGAATAAGTCTTCAGATAATTTGCTGTGGGATGCTAGAAAATCAGAAACAGTCAGTGTAAGGAAAGGCAGAACAGCAGGCCTCTTAGGGAACTGGAAGCAAGAGCCGTGAGTGTGAGCAACTCTCATGTGCTTCCCATGTGCTGTTGTCTTAGTTTTTTGCCTATATGAAGGCTACAAGATATCAGATAAATATATGGCAAATACCAACATTTTAAGGTTCTTACTGAGTCATAATGACAAAGTTTAAGCATTTTATAACTTTTCTGTTTGTATGTGGCAGTGACCATGAGAGTTAGTAGTTACTGCTGCCAACATTTGATGAACTGTCTTTACGAAATAGCTGTTTCTTTTAATATAGAGTGTGATTCATTAACAGAATGTATATTTTAGTAACTGATGGAAATACCTATTTTTGACTTCACTTATTCAAACAAAATTTCAGCACGCAATAAGTCATGAAAAAGGTCATCTAATTATAGTAGTTTTTCATTAGCTCACCTGATTCCTGCCTACACTTGCACAAGCCATTGGTCAGGTGTTATTGCCTATTAATATACCTCAGCTTTAACGTCCGTATACACAGGTTCAGTAATAATGTTCTGCATCTACCTTTATATATACTGCAAGTGTATTTTATTAGGAGATTCAAACTGAACATATAGAATTAAACCACCCACAGACTGTTCCTTAGGTCTTCCAGACATTTATGCAGGTGTTGAACTTTATATATTTGAAAGAGTTGTTGACATTTTCTCCACCTATTCTTTAATGAGAAATGCCCTTTACAAAATAAATAAAATGAGCACAGAAGCATGCAGTGATTAAAAAAATCTAAATAAACACAATGACTGAAAGAGAATATAATTTTATTTACTTGTTTACTTCTATCTTTACCTCCTGCTTTCTTCTCACCTCTCATTATACTACTCCAGACAGAGCCACAGCTGTAATTTAGTCCGATTTACTCTTCACTGATATACCTTAGCAGAGAGATGCTGAAATCCCATGGTGGAGTAATGGCAATCTTCACACTGGCATAAACAATCTGGGATTTGAATAAGATTTGGGATAAGAAGGGTGATCAAGGTCTCCACGAGCAGCTGGTGCCCCATGTGCAGCGACAGTCCCACTATCTCAGTCTCCATCCCCATCCCCAAGAGGGGGTTGTCTTCTTCTTAGGGTAATTATGACAGTAGAGTAGGAGACTTTCCAAGGTATCACTGGCTTCCCTGATGTGCTCACAGGCTTTTCATGATCTGACTTCCCCATACACATAGAAATATGAATAGTATTCACATTCACATGTAACACTTCTTCCAAAAGCCTTAGGACAATATAAGCAGTGAAAAGTCCTGGCAGGGATCAAATACACTGTTTAGCACCATCACTAGTCACATAAGACTGGATCTGGAGACTAAGAAAGATGGTAGCCATGGGAGATTCTGCCTGATGCCTCCAGAGAACTGACACCTATGTGATGTAACCCTGCTTGATATAACTGAGAGAATTTTCATCAGATACCAAAGCTTCCATGTGCAGTGATTGAGGGCATATATGACTGCAGATAACAAACATTCAGAAACAGGTGAGAGTGTACAGAGTTGTGGCCTTCTTTACTTTTTCCAGCCTTTTTGAAGCTCCCCCTCAGAATTTTTTCTCTAACCACAATGAAATTATAGGTCTTATGTCTCCAAGTTATCTTTGCTCTATTTGGTAGAACTGGCAGGCTCTGGCTTCTGAGATTGAGACAGCAACTTGGGGAGACAAGATGAACACACACTCCATGCCTCATGACCACAAATACTTGTGCCTTCCTACTGCAACAAGTATGGATCTTTTCTATGAAATTGATCCATTTTCTCCCTTTAGGATAGTGATTTATCCCTTTTCCTCTGGCTATTCTCTTTTTGTTGTTGTTGTTGTTGTTGTTGTTGTTGTTGTTGTTGTTTGTTTGTTTGTTTTTTATTTTTTTTTCCTTCTGGAAAATCTGTGACCTAACAGAGAAGAAAAGGTTATTTTCCAAGTCCTGGGTAAGTTATGTTTCAGAAAAACTCCTCATGGAAAATTTCCCTTTCATGGGCACTGTTCTGATTTTGTGCTGGTTGTTTTCTCTCCCTTACAAAGTCCTTTCTCCTAGCCTCTTTTACCCTACAGATATACATCTTATGTATGTCAGCAGTGTCATTTTCCCACTTCTTGTCATGGAGAGTATGCCCCTTTTTGGCAAGAACAAGCTGAGATAGGGCACAATGGTGGAGCATGGGAGAAAACAAAATTTTAAAAGCATCAATATGCCTTAGATAGGCAGAAATGAGCATACGACTGTAACAGCCCACAGATTTTTATTTAAATATGGAAGAGATGAAAAAAAATAGGCTATTTAAGCCAGCAGCAAGGAAGTTTCACAGAAGCAAGTAGCTCTCAATTACTTAGCAACAACAGGCACAGCATGCAAATAGTCAAGCAGCAGCAAACACAGTGGTATGAACATATGGGAATGCTACTAACAAAACAACACAGAAAGTGTAACCCAAGTGAACAAATCTTGCAAAGATAAGATGAGAAGGTTTCAGATCTCTCTGGTTGCTTCTGTGAGGCTTTCTTTACAGTAGGTATTGTTAAATACATTGTCCTTCGTGGTGGCCTGTCCACTCCTGTGTGCTGGTGCTAGGGATGCCTGGCCCTGCACTCCTCTTCTCCTGTAGGATGTTCTCTCCAGTGCCAGGTCCATGCAGCTAGATCTACCCAGCAGCTAGATCTGCTGTAGCAGAGCCTTGTGTCCAGGCACAGATACCTCCCAGAACAGCCTGCCTTTTCAGATCCTTTTTCTGGATTTGTACCTTGACTCAGCAGGATTCTGAGGGTATTTATTCCTACTTGCAAGAGAGCCAGAGCTGAGGCAAAGGCATTCTCATAGACAAGCAAAGCAGTCAGTGCAGGGAGACAGCAGACAAGATGCTGAAGAACTGGGCTGAAGTGTTAAACCTCTGCAGCATCAGACACATCCTTCAGGCCACTTTAAAAAATAAAGCCCACTTTATTTTCATTTCACTGAAGAACTTAAATTTTTAAAATGAATTCTAACCTACTCATTTGTGAAAAACATGTTTGCAATGTTTGAATTTGGATTTCTTATTCCTCTTTAAGTCTGTCTGGAAGGATTTAAAAGGCATGGTGGCATTCCTTACAATGTTGGCAATTGTTTGCAGAGATAGCAATGAGAATTAAAGATTATATGTATTCTTTTCAGGAAAAAAAAAAAAAAGAAAAAAAAATAAAAGGCTTGCTTTATGGACTGCAGGACTTCCTTCAGGTGTTAAGTGTGTAAGTCTGAGAGCACGGCTCTTTTTTTCTCTCTATCTCAGTATAATAAAAGATGTTACGTCTCCTCAAATCTTTGACTCTCTTCTATCCTTAGATCATAATTACAAAAAATTACTTTCTACAGAAAGGAAAATGAAGGACTTTAAATTGCCTTAAAAGAGAGAAATGAATTCAGGAAGGGCTATTTTTAACATGCAAGGCATGGATTTTTTCCACTCAAGATAATTAATCTGTAAAATTCCCTTCAAAATAAATGTCTAAAATTAACCCCCCTCCCACCAAAAATAGGAAGCTCGTAACAGATGGGAAAAGTCACAAGACTAAATGATTAGTACTTCACATTAAATATCTTTTTCATAAAACAGCAAGCGGCACGTCTACTTCATGGCAGTTGTTACTGTATCAAAGTACTCTAAGCAGAATACAATTATATTGAAAAAGGAAATATACGTTTTTTCCTTCTGAAAAGAAAGTTGTCAAAAGGAAAAAAAAAAAAATCTCCCAAGAAGACAGATCCTGATGAGAGTGTATGATCTTTTTTGTGCGGGAAAGGGGAGGGGAGAGAGAGAATAGAACGGAGAAAACAGAAAAAGCAGCCCCAGGATAACAAGCTTTGTGTGAAGCAGAAAATCATACCCTTTGAGGGTCATTTTCTTTCAGTTGCTGCCTCAGGGAGATAGGAGGCAGAGATTAAACACTGGAGGGAAAGTCCACATTCGCTTGAGATGAGTCACTCTGCCCTGAAATGCTCCGGAATAGCAGAGAGTGATCTTGGTCTTCCTGGGGGTGTGCAGATCCCAGCAAATAGTTTGCATCAAACTGTGCGCTTTTGCTTAAACTCGCATATCTGAGATCACAGGGGAGTGCTGTGTAAGGCATTCTTGTAAGTGGTGGGATTCAGGGAAAACACGAATTGCAGAGGGTGTGCGATCATGTCTGCCTATGAGGAACACCGCAGGCGTGCTTCTAAAAACAGACCTGTGCTTCTGGCTGTCCTTATTCAGGGGAGTTATGAGGTCTTAGCAGCCGCTGGGAACATTGCCTTTTACCCTAGGAACGAGTTTTCCAGAGGAATAGGAATCTCTTTCCACTAGGTGGAGCCTAAATTCTTCCATCCCGCACACGCACTCCATTCTTCTGCGTGTATCTGAGAGGTTTTTTTTCATCTGTTAGTCCAAGCAGAAGTCAGCTAGGCAGAAATCTGAAGGCATTTGAAGTACATGGTGTAGGAAGGTCATGAGATCTTTATTTTGATTTTTTGTTTGTTTGTTTTTGTTTTAAATTGTTCCCTGTTTATTATGCATTAAACTAGACAGTGAGAACATCACATCAATCAGTATGCTCCCTAATGCAGCTGATACCAGTATATTGCTTTCTTTTTAATCAGTTTATGCTTAAATCACTGCTGGTTCTATATATGCATAAAGAGAGAGGGGAGGAGGCAATAACAATAGATGAGGGAATGAAGGACAATGTTTCAAAGCATATATACAGGAATAGAAGCAAAATGTTGCAGATCCCTTGGTTAAGCTGCTCCTGTGCAGTGTATGTGGAATTGTATACCCTTGATTTTTATTTTTATTTTTATTTTTCCAAAAGAGTAAAAATATAGATGGAAAGCAATTACACAAGATTGCAGATTTAAAAAATCAGGCTGCAGCTCATTCTTATGCCAAAGTTGGTAGGTCACACCAAGCACTTTGGCTGACTCTGAATGGACTAGCTGTCAACTGCTGAAAACTCTGCCCAACAGTTTCATTTCCATGGCCTTTCTGGGAGAGGCACTTTCTTTACTTAGCACAAGAGTTCTTCTCCCTAGTGTGTTCTGAGTTAGGAGTGGCAGGACTGGCTGGACAATGATGATTGTGTAGCATAGTAGCCTTTTAGGTTTCAACCTTTTCTTCTTCATAGGGTCAAAGATAAACCTCTTAGATGCTTTGAAAGGCCTGACCCCAGTCTCTGGAAATAACTGAAGTGTCCAACCTGGATCAAACAATCCTTTCCTTCAAAAACATTGTCAAAACTGAGTTTTTTCTAAAAGCTTTTGGTTCCGATGAAAGCTGAACGATGAAATCAGTGTGCATTTGATGGGAAGTGTTCCAACCAGCTCTAATAAGGAGCACTACTCAGTATTTTAATGACAACCTTCAATTGCAAAACTCCATTTTGGCTCCTTTATGTTCCTACCACTGTACTACCTGTGCAATCTCCCAGCCTTTAATGTATTTTCCCTCACAGTGTACTTGGAAAATGCTATTGTCCCCTTTTTACAGATTAGAAATGGAAGCACAGGAAGGTGAGGCAACTTGCTGAAGATTGTACAGTCAAGTTTGCAGCAGAGAAAAAAATATCATAAAATCATAGAATGGATTGGGTTGGAAAGGATCTTAAAGATGGTTCAGTTCCAACCCCTTGCTTTGAGCAGGGCTGCCACCCCCCAGACCAGGCTACCCAGGGCTCCACCCAACCTGGCACCCCCGGGGATGGGGCATCCACAGCTTCTCTGGGAAGCCAATGCCTCACCACTCTCTGAGTAAATAATTTGTTCCTAATATCTACATAAAACTTCCCTTGTTTCATTTTAAAACTTTTCCTCCCTGTCCTATTGCAGTCAGCCCATGTAAAAGGTAATTCCCCTTGTCCAAAATTGTAATCTGGTATTGCAGGTTGGAGTACCTAATGCTATTATTGTTTTCTATGACCCTGATCTCCTCTGTGCAATGCATTAGGTAGGCATGACTTGACAGACTATTTATCCTAAACATCAGAAATGTTAGAGAGATCCAGAGCTCTACTGGCTATCCTATTAGATGTTGGGTTTCCCAGACAGTTTATATTTATTCATTTTAAAAAGCTAGAAAGAAAACTTTTAATCCTTATGTTTCTCTTCCTCTTCCTTACTTCCATACTGTGTTCCTTGGACTTGCATGCTGCTGCTGCTGTTGTTTACAGACACTGTCTGTAAACTCCCACTACAATTTCTTTTAAAGCTTTTAGCAGGTAGGAAATTCTCTCAAAAAAGGCTGAAAATGAGAGAGGAGAAGAGACAGTGAGACAATATTCGGTTGACTAGAGAAGAATATAACAATCTTTCAGGAAGCAGAGGAAGCAGCAGAATCTAAAACTATACATAACTCTAGAAAATAAATCATACTTGCTTATGTTCTTTGAACTTCATGAATGTCTGATTTGGTACTCTTCTCTGAGACATCGGCCTTTTGTATGTGAGGGTACTGATACTTCACTAGTCCTCTGTTTAAAAATAGTGACAAGATTTCAAAGGGAGAAAGGCAAATACAATTTTCTGGTGAGAAACAGTTCATATTTCAGAAGAAATAGAAAAAAGAATCACAATAGGTTGAATATGAATCTTCAGGTATGATTTTAGTCTTGAAAATATCTGTGAAAATGATTATATAATTGTGTGGTGTTATGCACGTTCCCATGTTCTTTGTTAATATGAGCTCTGTAGTTTTGTAAGTTAAATTAACACCTTCCACTTACATATTTTCCTGTCTGCAGGTGACACAAAATGATCATTATACAGTTTTATGGTTTGCTTTGCTTTCTCTGCTCTGTCTTTTGCTTGTGTATACACGACTAGAGACAATCTGTTTGCATGAAAAATTTACCAAGTGGTACTTTTGTCTCAGAAGAGAATGATTCTGATAATCCAGGTGCAGATCTATTGACAACTACTGCATTATCTCCCTATGATTGTAAATACTCTCTGCACTGCAGTACAAAACTCTCATTATTCAAAATCATATACATAGAGGAAAAGGAAGGCCCTCAAGTAGCTGTTATATGTCTCCCATATTAAACAAACAGAATAAGCAGAGAGAAGAGAACCAGAGTGATATATCTGAAGTGGATTTTTATGGAGATATTGTCCTTGGTACTCACTGAAATCCTCAGATCTCTTTGATAGGATTTTGTCTATTTCGGCATCCACAAATCTGTAGATCATCACGGTCATGGTCCTGATAGTATGAAATACAATCTACTGTGTAGTCTTTTAAGGAGTATGGTTATTATCTGGTTATTATCTGTGGCCTACGGAGATCAGAGTACCTAGTTTTGAGCTGACTAGAAACTTCCTGTGGTACTTTCTAGACTCAGTTTTCCTATGACCTTGTGATGACTGTAGAGTCACAAAGGCAAACTCTTGGAGAACTGCCATACTCTTGCTTCTTTTCTCGGGCCCAGACACTTTCTGGTTTTACTTCAGGCTTTGGGAATGTAGATCAAGTTGCTTCTTACTGATGTAAAGATGGTTAGGGAGGTTGTGACAAGGTGGTGGTTGGCCTCTTCTCCCATGTAACCAGCAATAGAACCAGAGGGAATGGCCTCAAGTTGCACCAGGGGAGATTCAGATTGGATATTAGAAAAAAACATATTCTCTGGAAGAGTGATCAGACACTGGAACAGGCTTCCCAGGGAGGTGGCGGAGTCACCATTCCTGGAGGTGTCCAATAAATGTTTAGATGTTGTACTGAGGGACGTGGTTTAGTGGGTAATACTGGTGATATGTGGATGGTTGGACTAGATGATCTTGGAGGTCTTTTCCAACCTTGGTGATTCTGCTGCATCTGGGGAGGATCAGGTTGGGTGTTACTAAAAGGTTCTCACTAGAGGGTAGTCAGGTACTGGAACAGTCTGCCCGGTGCAGTGGTCATGGTGCTGAGCTTGCCAGAGTTCAAGAAGCACCTGGACAATGATTTCAGATGTAGTCTGATTTTCAGGTAGTCTTGTGTTAAACCAGGAGTTGGACTTGATAATCCTTATGGGTCACCTCTAACTCAGTGCATTCTATGATTCTATGACTCTGTGATTCTATGGTGTACATTAGAATTGTCCATACACTGCTGGAAACCTATTTAAACTCCTATGATTTCCTCCTGTATGTTCTGATATAATTTGAATAGTTTGGAGGAAAGGATTTGGCTTTTTGAAATGGAGATACAGCTGCAAAGAAGGCCTTGAGGCACAGAGAAGCACATCTCTTCAGCTGTGTGGAGAAGCATTATCTTTCATGTTAATATTAAATGGTGTGAGGCCATGGACTTACACAAGTACATGCTGGTTTAAGCCATGTGAAATTATTTGACAGGCAAGTGTTAAATGCAAACATAATCTCTACATCTACTTTTATTATAGGAAATCTTTGCCTTTTCTTTTTTCTTAAAGCTTGAGAGTACTTTATTTTAATGTAAGCAACTGATAGTAGTGAAGAAACTGAAACTAATTCCCAGCCTAAGAACATCCCTCATCACTTCTTGCTTCTTGTCAGAAAAAACTATTCTCCACTGGAAACATACGACACGAATTTCCCTGCAGGCCTAGCTTTGCACTGCCTTGGAACATCAAAATGCTGAACTTGCAGTCCATAGAGAGCAGTTTCTTCCTAGAGAATACGAAACTCATCTTGAAGGTTTTTGGTTTTTTTTTTTTAGAGGAAAATCTGTATGTGCAGTATAATATGCACCTATCTGAAGGCTGTGCTGCCATTCAATGAGACCTGGACAGGCTGGAGAGCTGGGCAGAAAGAAACCGGATGAGGTTTAACAAAAGCAAGTGTAGAGTCTTGCAT
>JAOWBP010001760.1:61718411-61733649 GCA_028571105.1 Tragopan temminckii | reverse complement strand
GCAGGGGGGTTGGACTCGATGATCTCTGAGGTCCCTTCCAACCCCTACAATTCTGTGATTCTGTGATTCTGTGATCTCCAGTCTTCTCCTTTCTGCTGCATTTGCCACTAAAAGGGTTCTGATGAACTTTACTGTGTGCACTGCAGCTGCAAAATCTGTGTGGCACAGCTGGGGGTAACTGTAGCCAAATAATGTTTATAAACATTCCTGTCAGTAAGGCTTGCCATCCTTTGGCACCATGTTGATGTGTCTGTGCAACTCTGGGGAGTGAGTGTATTTGAAAGCAGAGGTATCCGGAAAATCAAGTAACTTGTTATGGAAATGTTTGTACAAAAACACTCTCTCAGGATAAAAGATTTTTCTGTTTTGTTGGTAAAATATTCACTGAACATGTGCTGAATTTTTGCCAATCATTTTAGAGCAGGAAAAAAGGGATTATTCTTGTTAGTGAAGTGCAGGTCACTCAGTTTTGGCAGTGAAGTTTTCCTGCATGATTTACATGACAAGTCAAAAAAATGAGAGCTCATTTACCAGTTTGTGAATAAACCTCAGGCTAAAATGTAGTCATACATTCATTAAAAGATACAAAAATACCCCAGCGTATCTACAGATAATTTACTGTTAAATTTTTCAGATAAGTAATTTGTGATAATTAATTTGATTAGCTTTGATTGGTGTGCTAAGTACCCATCATTAAAACCTCATTGTTTTATTTAGTTGCAGATTTTTTAATATGGCCATTTGCATTATCTATAATGCAGTTTAACCAGATCAATTATCTGTTATCAATGATCCACTCGCTAGCCAGATGACTTCAGTTCTATGAACCACAAATTATTTAGCTTTGAGTTTCTCTAGAAAGGAATCTTATGAATAAATTGCAAAGTTGGGCGACTATCCCTTAATATAAATGTTGATAAGTTTTCTGTCTGCAGAATGAATTTTACTGAATTCTATTAGAAATGTTTGTACCTCTATATAAGTACAGAAACTCTTTTCAAATAACATTCCAGAATTGAATTTAAACATAGAAACAGATGTATTCAAATATGAATGCTGAATGTTTTTTTTTAATTAAAAAAAAAATAAATCTGTTTCTGAAGAAAGTAAAATATTTTAATGAAACAGTGGATGTCCTAAATTGTAGTAGTAAGATGTAGCATAAAAATGATTATGATGATTTTTATTTATTTATTTATTTATTTATTTTGTGAAAACATGATTTTCTTATTTCCCAAAGGAAAAATCGTGAGAAAACTACGAAAAAAAAAAGACTACTCTCTCTAGGGAACAAAATCCTTTTTGTTCTATTAAACTTTCTTAATGAGTATACATTTATCCCAAATCCTTGTTTTGCAGATGCTCTTCTTTTTTTTTTTTTTTATATCCCTTACACAAACAAGAAATGCTATGTTCTTCTAAAATGCTTTTGAAAATTTCCCAGAAAAGATCTCCTGGTAGCTTTTGTACATGTCATAAAGCAGTACAGCAGTTCTGAAATAAAATAAAAATGTTATTCAGTAAGATGAGGAAACTCATTTCTAGTGTCAAAGTGGTAGAAATTCACACTTCCCTACCTAAACACTCTATTAGGATGATACATTGTCCCCAGTGCTAGACTTCACAGTTTACCTAAAGTCTCAGGAATCAGGTAAATGTATGACTATGTATGATTATCTTTCTGCTTTCTAAAATCTACCAACACCATAATTCAAGATTATTGCTGTAATACTGCCAGGGTGCACTGTGAAAACTGCAAATATCTCCCTAAATGTGTCAGTTGGTGCTATATAGGGGAGGTTGGGAAGAACTCCTGACTTAAAAAGACAATTCTCATCATATTTACCTGCAGTATTTCTTGAGGAGCTACTTAGCAGTTCTGAGGACCCAAGCCTCACTGCTCTCATGGTGTTTGTGAACAAGTCTGCAGAGAAAGAAAGAGGAGATTTCCACAGTGAGAATGCAGGCAAGGAAAAGGCCCTGCCCTTTCTCACATGACTATCACGGCCTTGGTCTAATGTAACATTTTGCCGTCCCATGGAAGGTGCAGGCAGCCATTAGTCAGAGGGACTTCCCACATTTTCAAGTCCCCTGGGGCTTTAGTTCCTGTTGAAGCTCCACCCTTCCCTCCCTCACTGCAGAAATACAAGGCCGTGTGAGTGGGAGGGGAAGGGGCAGAAGGTGCATGAGTAGCTTTCTGCCAAGGTGGAGAGGTGGCCAAGTCCTGCACTCTGCTTCCCATGGAGGGAGAGCATGAACGACACCTCAAATGCATCACTCTTGAATGATGATGGTGAAGGATTGCTTGAGAGTGTAGTCCTGCCGTGGAAGCCAAGAGGGTCATGAACCTGCCATGGCTCTCACAGATAAAGGATTATTAAAAACAATCTGAGGAGAAGTCTGCCTAGCAGAACAGAAAATTGCATTATTGCTGGAGCAGAAGCAAGTATGAAATCCTGGAATATACTCATAAACATGACACATTTTTATTAGAAGTTTGAGTTTCCAGCAAAACTTCGCTGATCCAGGTCTCTGTCACAATATGACAGTGTAAATGCTATTGAAGCCAAGACTGTCATTTGAACAAAATAAAACAGGTAGAACAGATAAATAGCCACTAATAATCTCCAGTGAATCAACTGTATTTGTTGTAATGTGCAATATATTCTTCAGACTTGCTGTAGATCTCACTCAAAACTAGAGGTTACTTAGCTGCACATCTCGTCTTCTGAGACAAAGTCTCTGCAAAGGTGTCAGCTACAACCATGACCTTCTAATCTGCAAAAGCCAAAGCACTTTGGAAAGCAGAGCAATATCATGATACTGATGCTATAGATGGGTAAACTAAGATACAAGCTGAATTTGTGCTAGATAATTTACAAAGTCAGAGACGGCAGCTGAAATAAGGACTACAGGGTCCTTAGATTTTTCCTTTCCCTTGTGTTATTGCTGCCTTAGATAAAAACTACTTCACCAGAAAAGTTATATGACTTAGCACTTAACTACTGAGATGAAGCTGCATGATTTTCTTCAGATAAAGCAAGGATGATTGATTAAAATTAAGAAGGATTATGTATTAACTCAGCTGGAAAACTCATTGCATGAGAATGGAGATCTTACACACAGCTGTCTGTTTATTATGCTAATTTGTACTTCTTCCATGCCACCTCTCCTGGGGGTACCCTGTTTCTCACTCCTACTTCATAAACTTCAGTGGGGAGGTGAATTGTGAAAGTCATAAAGTCAAACCTGTGTGCTACGTTGTGCCAGACCCAAGACTGAAATATTTTTGTTCAATAAAGAGAATTTTTTGTTTGGAAGATATCCTTCTAATGTCGTCAGGTCAGGTTGCCCAGAGGTGGTGGATGCTACCATCTATGGAGATATCCAAGGTCAGGCCAGATGGGGCTCTGACCAGCCTCATCTAGCTGTAGGTGTTCCTGTTCATTGCAGTGGAGTTGGTCTAAATTACCTCTAAGGGTCCCTTCCAAATCAAACAATCCTATGATTCTATGATAAACGAAAGTAAGGGGAGATAGTGATGAGATAGGGAAGTTGTTCATCTCTAAGATGAATCAGGTCAAATGTTCAGTGATCAAGATTCAGTAGGTGAGGTAAAATACCGGTGATTTCAGTGTCCCTCACTCACAGTAATAAATAGTTACCAATTTCAGGAGAACTAAAGCATACTGAAAAAAACTTCTGCAATGATGTTTCAGATTATGTGAGGGTTTACAATGCAGGTGGAAGGATGGGTCATCAGTTCTGGCAGGCAAGTATCTGTTGTTTTTTTAGGCTCTTCGTTTTAACTTGAAATTGACTATTATGGAGATGTGCTTAGATGGAGATTTTAGTAGCATGGGCATAGGACTGCACTGGGTAATGACTATTCTCAAACCCTGCTAACATCTCTGCATGGGAAGGGCCTAAGAAGCCGGCTGAGCCTGGAGCACAGCGCCAGGGGACTCTGCATGATGCTGTTGTATGACGGATGTGAGGTCAAGCACTGGTGAAATTTCTTAAATCATACTGATTCCTGAAAAGACAGTGACAAAACTACTGACTTCAGAAGAAACAAATTCAGACCACAGTTCAGGGTCACAAAAAGGCCTGTGACACACCTGAAACAGAAATTCTCTGACTTCTGTTATTACCTTAATAAAAAAATCCATCTTTCTTCCCTTTATGAACAGAAGCTCCTCCCCTTCCAACACATTTTTTTTTTTTTTTCCTGAAGTATTTGGGACAGTTTATTTATGGTCCCAATTTACCTTGGTGGTTTGAATACTTGTCCATTTCCCAGAAAAATTTTCTACCTTCAAGTGGTCCACATTATAAACTGTAGCTATAACAAAGACCTTCTAGTGCATGGGGGAAGGTTCATTTCTGTATAAAAACTGAGTGAAATTATAGTATTTATTACACTTCATTTTCAACTCTTACCTTTCTATGGCCTCTGCCTTCTTACTTCTATAAACTGGACTATTATTGCCCTAAATCCTTAAACTGTCCTTTTAACTGGAGTTGTTTTACTATCCAGCCTATGCAGCATTCTCATCAAATCCAGTTTGTAAACATTCCTGAGGCACTCAAAGGACAAATGACGATATGTTTGGAAATACATTATAAAATATTTTATTTCCTGTATCTTAATGGAAAGTTAAGATAGTGTCCTAAAAAGAATTTATGTGACATACTGAGAAGTCTTTTCACCACAGAGGGCAATGTGTTGAGCATCAGCCCAGGGTGTGCTCTGGTTTACATGGGCCTTTATTTGCTAAGCACTACAGAATATAAGAGTAGGTTGGAATAGCTGGGAAGCAAATGCTTTCTTCATGTGTGCATATTGGATGTGTGTACTGGTGTGAAATTGTGTTTTTACAGGGTGGTTTTGATAGTGAGCTGAATACTGACCAGCTAACCCGTTGGAGAGCTGTAGCTGTTTAATTCTGGGAAAGCCATGGGGGAGGGGTGAAGAGTTTTTATTCAGAAGAGTGATTCTGGATGTGAAGAAAATGTTCCCCTCCCATGTTCCCCTCTCCCAAGGAGAACTAAATCCAGAGTCTGTAAAGACAATAACCTTTGTTTTCTACTGAGAGTCACTGTCTTTAATATGTGCTACATACTTCTCTACAGACAGCAATAAACTTACATTCTGGCACAATTCTTAAACCATCCAAACTGCATCTTAGTTGTTTAGGCATTGTATTCCTTGTCAGGTCTTTTCTTATTAAATGACTTATCTATAAAAAAGTGCTAATTTCTTTAAACAAAGCATTTGATGGAGAAATATCAATGCCTTGTGACACAGCCAAATCACGGTAGAAACTCACCTAACAGGGAGATTCCTTGTTACTTCATCTGTTGTGCTGCTAACAGAAGAAGGCCCATTAAGAACTGTTTTATCCTGGATGTTCATTCTTAATTCTTTGAGATATTCTTGCTAGAAGATAGAATTAGCCCAAAGAGCAAACATACAAAAAGAAGTAAGTATATTTTTTAAGTTATCATTTTAATGTCTGATGATGAAAAACAGTTTAATACGTGTTTACAAAAAGAGTTTTCAATGACGGATGAAACACACTAATGAAAAATGGCATCAGTCAAGTAAGAAGTGAAATTATCAATAAATTAGCCTCCCACATTTACTTACATGCGTCAAAGGGTATAGCTAGAATGACAAATGTTTTTGTCCAACTTCCTGGCACTGAGTGGTTTGTGAGAAATTTGTTATGGTTGTCCAAGTTTTATTACCATTCTGTCTTTCTCCATATTAAGATTTCCTTGCTTGATCACAATTTTCAGGTTCCTAAGAATCTGGCAGTACTTTCCAGAAAAGACATTCAGTTTTCAAATGCTAGGTGAGAACTTGAGCTAACTTATTTACTCATAAAATATCCTAAATGTACCAAATCTGGTTTTTTGTTTTCTGTTTTTTTTTTTGTTTGTTTGTTTGTTTTAATTTATTTTTGCTCACAGTTGAAATTACGGTATTGTCATATATACACGGCTTAACCTCTAAGGCTGTGCTCGATTTATGTCAATGGAACTGAATTAAATAACTGTTTTTAAAATTGGAATCACAGAGTAACTATTTTGTTCTTTCATAAAAAATACACTACTTATGTTTGAGTGTTTTTAAGACTGTACATGGTTTTTGTTGTTGTTATTTCTACCTCAAACATGTGGCTTTCCTTTGTTAAGAGTATGCTTGAGCTGTCACCAGAAGTAAAACTTACAGGTCCCTGGCTGCCCTGGAAAAACAGCAGTAATTCAGCTAGGGACCGAGCATCCCCTGAAAGATGAGGGCTCAGATGTCTCCTGTTAACAGTTCATCAAGCTCAGAGGAATCTACTGTCCATGCTAATTTATCGTTCCATATTGCAATAAATATACTTTCAAGTACAATATAAACCCTTTCTGAAGGTTTTTCTGATTATTTCTAATGTACTTTCATACAAGGAAGTATTAAAATTTAATTTTTCCTGCTTTTCTTTAGCTAGAAGTTTACACCAGAGACATTTTTCAGTGGTCATAATAGCTTATGACAATAAAGTTCTTATTGTGGAAACATTTCTATCATGTTGGGACTTTAATGCACCTGAGAAGAAGATGTATGGTAATAGTGAGGTACAGAAAAGTTGTACAATCTCTTAGCTTGCCTACAACAATCCAAACAACTCTAAGTAGAAGTTGCTGTGGCTCTTGCCACCTTGCCTTGTCTTTCTTCAGTCTGCTATTGTTCCCCCTTGGCATCTCAGCATTCAGAGACGCAAATGCTCAAAGCAGTGTTTTCAGTCTTGGTGGGTGAGCTTTCATATGTTTAATACTCATCAGTGTTTGACTAAGTGAAAGTCTGAGAAGTCACAGGAGGCTGGGCAGGAACATATGGTAGAAGAAGGGGCAAGGCAGGACTGGTTTATCACAGTTCATCTATAAAAAATTTGCCTGGCTCACGTCCTGCTCTTTTGACTTCTTTCCTGTGGTTTACTTGAAAATAAGCAGCCAGTCCCACTGAGGGCAAGCAGACCTCCCCTGACTACTATGTTTTCCAGGAGACTCAACTGTCTCTTAGTCGTCCACTGAGGTTTGAGGTCCATTCATTGCTCAGTCAACAAAGCCAGTAACTCCCATCACACCAAGGAAAAATGACAGGTGTGCTCAGCACCAGCTTGGCTAATTTGTATCAACCTATGCATGCTGATGACTTCTGAGCAACATCTGGAAAAGATGGCTGCGAAGAAGGGCTTGCAGCACCTTTTTCTTCAGCACCAAGTTTTCTTCTGTATTAAACTAAACAGGAGAATGTTACAATTTCCTTTGCTGTTAAATTGCTTGCATTCTTGGCACAGTGTAACCCTAGGCCATCTAGCCCTCTGGATGCCTGGTTACAGTTCAAGGCCAGCGCAGGCTACACACCACACTGAAGTGCACCAGTCATTCTTATTACTACAGTACAATTTTTAATTGCAGGTTCATCCCCTCTTTCCTGGGCAGGAGAAAGTGATGTGTCTATGAATATGTCTTGGTTAGCACAGATGAAATGAGCCCACAACCCCTGGGAAGTGCCAGAGCTACCACACAGATTGATGCCTCTGCTTTGTGGCAGGAAAAGAGTTAAAGCTCATAGCCCTCTGCCTCTGCGATGAGTGACACAGCTTGCTAATAGCACCTTCTCCTTCCATTATTTTAAAGAGCTTTTCTTTTTATTCCTTTGTTATATTTTTAATTTAAAGTATAAGATCTCATGGTGATGACTGAGACGTGACTAAACAGTTTAGATCTTCTAGAAATCCTCAACCTTCTTCAATTGCTAAGAACTATGATAAAATCTCACTAACATTTTTCTGTTTTAAGTCTGCTCATGCCATTAAAATTAATACAACACATCTTGGGATTCTACTTAAATATAAATACCAAAAAGCAAGGCTATTTTAGAAGTATATTTTATTTTTTGAAAAAAATGCTGTGTAGCAATTTTGCTCATCCTTCCAATTTTTGTATATTTGCAAGGTAGGGTTGATTAAAAAAAATGGAAATACTGTTTTTGGATATTTTTGCAAATAAATGTCATTCGAGTGTTTCTAGGAGAAAGTTAAAGAAATTGAATTTTCTACACTAATGTGTACTTGCTGTTACTATTCTGACTTGAAATTCAATATACATTTCTCCAAGTTTTTCTGCATTACTTTGTTACAAAATTACTTTGAAGGAAAAATATTTTTAATTGGATAATTTATTCCTCCCTCTTTGGCAGAGATTAATTAACTTTATTAAAAAAAAAAAAAAAAAAAAAAAGTAGCAGAATCCCTGCTTCCTTCCCCTTTCTCCCTCTTGTTGCTTTTAAGTCAGTGCTAGTGGAACACAAGTTAATGAGGCACCTTGTGGACCAAGACCTTGGTATTACAAAAATGTTCATTCTTTCCTTACTTTTGATTAAGCAGTACCAAGTGATAAAGACTACACTGCTCCTAAACAAACAGAATTGTGAAAGATCTATAAAGTGTATGGCAGAAAGAGAACAAAGCAGCTGTGGTTGTTCCACAGCAATGCCATCCAGACTGTTTCATTTATGCACAGTTTTCTAGCTGTATTTGCAAATACATTTTGCTATCTGAAATCTCCTTTTTTTTCCTTTTATTAGTACTACATGTGAAGTAACACAGAGTGGCTAAAATCAACAAAGTGATCCAAAGATGCTTAAGAATAAATCCTGTGCTGCACTGTGCAGTCATGGTGTGAAAGATTATTCTTTTATGCCATTGCCTCAAAGCTTGCTGATGAACAAGCCCAAGTAAGTCCTTGGCCAGGGCTGAGAAATCCTTTGTCTGGAGAACATAGATGGACAAGGCCAGGGGCAATGAGAGAGAGAGAGATAAGCTGCAGATTAATGGTTGAGAAGCAGTCTTTTGTGTGGGTTTATCTCGAGAAAGATGGCCGTCTCAAGAGGTGCTGCACATGACTCTTACCCAAGCGCCCAGGAATGCCACACTGGCAGAAGAAGGATAAAAAGGTGACCTACAACCATGAGGTTTAGGTTTTCTGGCAACAGGTTTCTCATGAAGAAGAGGTTTTTTGGACATGAGAAGCCTCACGTCCTGCCCCTCTCCCTCCTGGACCTACTCTGTCGCTATACCTGCTTGCTGCCTAAAGCCAGCCATGCTGCTGCTGCTCTCCCCCAAAAGGTGTCTGCCATCAAGTCCCTCACTATGGAATGCGTGCATGCTGATGACTTCTTCCTGCTACCTGCTTGCTGCCCAAGGCCGGCCATGCTGCTGCTGCTCTCCCCCTGCACTCTTGTCTCAGACCATCGAAACAGCGTGCAAGCTGGATCCTGGTGGTGACTATCGCCGCTTTACGCAATTCTTGCTTCTTTCCTATCTTTTCTATCACCTTCCTTCCTTTCCCCATCACTCTAATTCATAATAATCACCATCCTCCCCTTCCCCATCTTCCTGATTAAGATTTGTAATAAACTGGTCAGACCAACATTTGAACTGTTGTTTCTTAATCTCACACCAGGTAAACTTATATCAAAGAACCTCCTCTGCCTCCTGTAAATTGGAATGAGACTCATGGCTTCCTATAAAGATTGTATCCAGTCATCAGATACTCTGACTAGGGTAATAGGGATGGGTCTTAACACTCTCTTGTGATGTTGACAAGGAAAATAGTAATTTGTTTTTTTGGCAGATTTAATTGAAAATTGCCCAGATCATAATTTTAAGACTTTTGGTGTGCTACAGAACATGGATAGGTAACATATATACATGATTTATGAGGATATAGCAATTTGGATTCTCTATTTATTACAGAAAGATGGATATTTATCTTTTATAATTCTGATCTGTGGGACACATTCAGGTCTCTGCTCAGGTGAATGAAGCAGAGTCTGTGACACATTTCCAAACCATTTCTTGTTCACTGTAAATGTCACAATAGCAGCACATAACATTTACTTTTGTTAATATACTCTTGTCATCTAATCTCACGTCATCCAATGGCCTTCATCAGTTCTCCAAACTTCTTCATTCTAGCATGTAGATGTTTAAGCACCCTGCTTAATCTCTCACACGGTTGTTACATCCCGGAAAATTATTCGGTTTGACACCAGAAAGCAGACATAGTAGATGATAAAGACAATATCTGAGAAAAAATGCAGGTAGAGTGTACACATATATGTGGTAACTAACTGTTCATTCAGTTTTTTTCTACCTAAATAAGTTTATCCTGGAACAGGACTAGACACATGCTCCTGAAGACATTCAGAGGCATCCTTGCATTTACACAGCAAAGTGATTTCGTATTCACCTTGGTGCCCACATCCAGAGAGACTGCCTGCAAGACAAGAAGCAGACAAGAGGCGAGCCATTGTCTTGAGGTGATGCTTACAGGATAAGAAAGCAACTAATGTGAGTCCTTAACTGCATTAACTGTCTGCAGCATTTTTTTGATAAATTGCAAACGGTGCTAGATGTGGTAGCTGGGCCCCCCTGAAAGAGAAAAGAATGGACTATTCACATCCTGGGCAGGTCTGAGAGCCATCAAGTTGTTTCACAAAACAGGGCCGTCTCCTACCACCACATCCATTGTTTACTCTTCCAGAAAGGATGTTAGTTAAAAGAGTGCATCTTCCTGAGGGAAAAATTTCAGAATCTCAGAAATTTCATCCTGAAAGTCTGAGGACTGGAATGGAAGGCCTTATCTCTCTCCTTCTCCTTTGTTTCAGAAAACTCTCTGGCCTAACTATGCTGGCTCTTTGAATCATTTCCTGATTCTCCCTCATCTAATAGGGTTTTTGTGTCCATACCAGTGGTCCATAAAGCAGGGTTAAATTTTGACAAGCATCACTGTATATACATGGGTATATTAGCTAACTAAGTTTTAAGCAGCAGTGCAGTTAAGATTCTCAATGAAATCCTGACATGAAAGATTTCTGGAAAGTACATAGGTGTGTAACCATTTATTTCTGCTTCTGCTTGTGAAAAGCACCAAGAGTAGTGGCTGCTGCTCAGAGGTGGATGCTACAGAAAGGAAGAGCACATAGACAGTGTAGTAAGCCACAAAATTGATCAGTGTCTGATTCAGGATATCGTTTTAGCTTGATCACATGGGATGAGGTGGAAGTATATATCTATCAAACTATCTATCTATCTTTATTTTTTTTAACTTGGCAAATAAGTAAAGTGGATTGCTAAAGGCACAGATTCTGTTTTAGAGAAAGGTGCTGTAATTGTGAGTGGGCTGGAGTAAAAGTGTTTCTCTTATTATGACCTAATGTAGTTCTACCAATAAAAATCATCACATTATAGCAAGTTTTTCTTTTGCCCTTGGAGGAAAATACATTAAATATGACCAAACAGAGTCTTATTTTATTCCCTGTAACAAAATAATGTATTCATAAGAATCTGATCTCTTCAAAGACATTTTATATCATTAGCTTTATTGCTTTAAACATCTTGGGAAAAAAAAAGCCTCTGTTTCCAGCATTCATTCCTTTGCCATAAAACAAAGGAAGGATTATAAGGTATGCGGGCAGTTTGGTCTTTCCTCTGCCCCTGTTTGGGGCCTACCAAACAAGAACCTATTGTAAGAACCTATGTAAGATTCTATCACTTTCCACTTTCATAAGTGCTCAGTGGAACATGGATATCTGTTCTAGCAGGCACCAGCAAATACTATTTTTCTCTGTCAGATATAAGTCAGTCTTTTTACTGGTTTTATTAACCTGCCTTTTTTTTTCCCCAGCTGTGTTGGGGACTTTATTTTTTTTAACACTTCCTCAAATAAATATGGATATGTCCTGTCAGATATTTGCCAGTCTTTCCAAAATAGTATCAACTGAACTGTACTCTGTAGTTGCCATCCTAATGGACATCAACAGAGCTGTTAAGGAAGATTAGACTTAACATGAAGTCATGAAAATTTTCAATTTAGAATTAGTCTTACATATTTATTTCTTCCACTTAGGGATGGTTGAATAAAGAACAGAGCCATAAAAGATTATTTCAGGTAAAATTAGGCAGGACAATGTTGAATAACTACATATTTACTTCTTTTATTAAAAGTACAGAATATGCTTTTTCTCTTTACATTTCCACAGTATTAGAAACAGCATGGAAGCAGATTAGTAGGCATGTATAATAAATACAATTTTTTATTAGAGATGTCTGTGACACTGACTCTGTGATGTTACAGAAGCTTGTAGATGATTAAGACCATGTGGATATGTGTGGCCAAATTTTTTTTTTGCTATTATTTGCTTTTACATTTTACATTGTATAAATGTAAATACGATTTCTAACTGAGGCAGTGCTAGACTTCTTAAGAATTTGTCCATGTAATATGTAAGGAAATGATAAAGACTAGTATCTCTCCTTTGTGAAAGATAAAATTCATCATATTTCCAGCATAACTTAAATAAATTAACATACTTTCAGTAAAATCAGGGACCTGTTTGTATTCTTTCTGCTCCACTTGTTTATAAGCACCTAGCTTAGACTGTTGTCATCAAATACTATGAAAAATGTGTTCAGAAATTTCCCATGGTTAAGCTACCATGCAAAGTTGTATATCAGTGTAGCTCAGGTGCACTCAGCAAAGCTGTACCAATTTATAACAGATGAAGGTCAAGTCTTATTACTTTGAAATAAGCTAGTCACATAGATCACATTAACAATAGGTTTTTGAAATATTTGCATTTTTTAAAAGGGAAAACAAGACTTTAAAAAAAAAACTCAACATTGATTCAGTCTCACTGAAAACAACAGTGTTTTTACAGATAATGTCTACTGAAATAAAAGTTGGGTGAACGATGAGTGCTTTAGGTATTCCCATGTCATAGATTTTTTTTGTGTGTGCTGAATGTATTATTTAAATGTATGGATCTGTAACATTTCCATCCTTACAAAAAGAAAGAAAGGAATACAAAATAAAATTTTAACTAAAAACTAATTTGTATGCAACAAATGAATGTCGAAAAAGAAAGTGAAAACATGTGCCAGTGATAGTTGTCAAAGATCAGCAGGTCTGTTTCTCGCAGACATTTTTGAATGTGGTTGTTGAGGTGTGAGATCCACAGAAACCTAGTGAATGTGCACCGAGTACCTCCTGAAGAATCAGGAGCATTTGCAACTAGGTGAGAGAGTTCTTTAATGAGAACACAGCCACAAAATCTGAAGGTGAAATACCTGGTTAGTCTTTGTCACTCCAGACTCAAGGTCATATTTGGCTATGTCTTACCCATAGTGTCTAAGAGAAGGTAAAATCCCTGTGTACCTCATTATTTGGTTTCTATGAAATAGAAGCCCAAATGATAGTGGTGATTGCCAACATATCCCCCTATCTGAATGACAGAGATGGGAGGACAATAGGGCATATGTGGAGCTTTTTAGGAAGTTAATGAGATATTTTTAGTTAAATAAGTGGAAATTCTGCCTGTTTCCTGTAAGAATAGAAACTATCCTGCTGGATATTAGATTTTGGATTTGATTTCCTATATTGTTTCATCTGCTAGCCTTAATTTGCATATGATTGCATGTGACAGCACTAGGGCTGAACCGAAATGAATGAGTATATAACCAGAAGAATGAAGGTTTGGATACAGTCTTCTCTGTTAAAAAAAATAATAATAATCTAAGTTTTAGAAATTCTGGAGTTTTTTCCATTTGCAATATGAAGACAGTAACCGTTTCTCAATAGATTGATAATTCTCGAGAAACTTCATCTAAGTGCAGTGTGATTTATCAAACAAGTATAGCTTTCAGAAGGGGAAGGAGCTCTAAAAAGCTTCCTCAGGCTCTCCAGAGTACTGTCATCTAACAGGACACATCTTATGCCTCTTAAAACTTTCAGTGACCTCAGATAAGTCAGTTTTTCCTTGGCTTCTTGGTAGCCTTAGACATTTTGAAAATGACTGCCCACTACAGTACTCTTTTCTTTTGCAGTTCCCAGCAACAACTTATTTGAGAAAATGCTGATTTGACAATACAGGGATTGCTGGGAAAGAAAATAACTATCCCCACTGACTGTGCTCCCAGCAGCCCAGGTGCAGATAGATTAAAATACTTATTTACGATGTAATTTCTTTTCTTTTTCTTTTTTTCTTTTTCTTCTTTTTTTTTTTTTTTTTTTTTTTTTTAAATCAGGTTAATTCCTTGTGTTTGATTAATCATTTTTAACAACAGAATAAGGTGACAATATGTCCACTTCTTTTAACCATAGCTGTTGTCTTCCTTTTTCCAAGGGCTGTTTTAATTTAGCTGAATTTGCTTTTTCCCCGTTTGTTACTGATAGACTGCTTTCTATGTGCTGACTGTAAAAATTCTTTTGGAAAGCTGCCTGGTTTGTCTCTAGAGCCTGATGCAAAGTCTTGAAAATAAGATTAAGAGTTGTATGTTCATTTATTTATTTATAAACAGTGTCTCCAAGAGGGGAGGATGGGTCTTTTGTTACATAGATTCTGAGTTTTTAGTTCAAGTCTTCTAAAGCTTCAACCTCACTGCATCTCTTATTTAATAGAAACAGAATTTTGTCATTAGTAGTGAAAGGATCATCTACTTAGAGAGTACAAGAATCAGCAAAGTAGCATTCTGTTAACATTTTCATTGCTAGCCTTTTTAACTGATTATTGATTTTAGATTTTATGAAGAAATGCAGAATAATTTAGAAAAGTCAAGATCTGTGGATTCTCTCTCATTACAAGAGTTGGAAATGCTTTGGAAAAGAGCAAGTGTAAGAATTACCTCCTGATTAAGTATTACTTCTGTTGTGGTTTAGCTCTGGCTGGCAGCTAACTACCACACAGCCAGTTGCTCATAGTCCCCAGGTGGGATGGGAAAGTAAATCAAAATGCAAGAACTCATGGGTTGAGATAAAGCCTAGGTAAAACAAAAGTTGTGTGTGCAAGCAAAGCAAAACAGAGGATTCATTCACTACTTCCCATCAAGAGGCAGATATTAAACCACTTTCAGAAAAGCGTTTTTGAAGAAAAACGCCATCACTCTGACTGTCCCTCTTCCCTGTGAAAATCTTCAAATGTTTGGACTCAATTGCATTGCAATTGATAAATATTTAAATAATAGCTACAGAAAATGACTGAGGTTTGAAGCTATCACAGAATCACAGAATCACAGAATTGTAGGGGTTGGAAGGGACCTCCACAGATCATCGAATCCAACTCCCCTGCCAAAGCAGGTTCCCTACACCAGGTCGCACAAGTAGGCGTCCAGGCGGGTCT
>JAOWBP010001760.1:61698466-61710959 GCA_028571105.1 Tragopan temminckii | reverse complement strand
TCACCCCGCAGCCTTCTCTTCTCCAGGCTGAACAAGCCCAGCTCCCTCAGCCTGTCTTCATAGGGGAGGTGTTCCAGTCCCCTGATCATCTTCATTAAGACACAGGGAAATGGAAGAAGTGATGAATGAGTTTCTTATGGAAGATAGGTAAGGAGAGAAGACAAATGACCACCTGAAGTCAGAATGGATGATCCGATCTGGAAGGAAAATACTATTTGAATGACAAGACAAGGAGAAACATCAATGACAATCGTGGAGAACGTTCAAGGCTGCTAGGAAAGAAGGATGAAAGATCAGGATTAGTACAACGCATATTTCTTATGCTACTAAATAGAGATTGACAGAGTTTAAGAATTAATTATGTGTATTTCACCTATTAAATGTGCATGAAAATGCTAAACTACAGACAGGACAATTAATTCCCTCAATGAGATTTCAGAAAGCATATACAAGATTCTTGGGGATATGGGAATGGAGGCAAATAGTGCTATATCCAACACTCTCAACCCCAAGTTAGCTCAAGTTAGTGCTTGAAATCTCCCCATCCCCAAGAAATTGAGGGCAGGTGTGAGGCTACATTTGGCTCCCCTCACAGCAGAGTCTATCAGGGAGAGGTCAATGACATGTGTAACTACCTGCTGGCCACTTATGCCTCCATGCAACGAAGCTTTGCTTTTCCTGTAGACTCACAGCTCGGAGGGGTACAGTTGATTGGCTTTCCTTCTGTTCAGTTCCTCTTTGATTTACAGCAGTCTCTGAAACCCTTTTCTCAGGTCCTTTTCTAACTTCACTGATAAGGCATTTCTCTTAATCCAATTAGTAAGGCTAGCGTATCAGGCTGGAATTAGATAATTAAAAGAATGAAAAGAGACAGAGTGACCTTAGTTCACAAACCTCCATGGGCAATTTATAAAACTTTAAAGATTTCAGGAAAATGTATTAATATTATTATTTTATCTCTTGTTCACCAATAATAAGGTGGTTGTTCTTCCATGCATTCAAGACCTCTTTAAAAACAAGAAAAAAGTGGATTTCTCTTCTTAAAATGTCCTTTTGGTAATTATGGATTTCTGGGATAAAAATGCACTTTTCAAGTTTTAAAATGAGAGGTTGACTTCACTGTATTTTATTTAAAAGTGTGTTATTGATTTTGAAGGGACAGCACGTATTATATTTTGCCTCTTAGCAAAGAAACAGGAAGTGACATCACTCTTATGGCAAATCCAGACCAATGGAAACCTCATAAAGCAGAAAATCCCACATCTCATTTTATCTCACCTATTATCACAGATTTCATTTAGAATGAACAAGAGAGAGAAAGAGATGTGGCTCCTGAGGTAAAGGCAGTGATGTGACTATCACAAATTATTTGTGCTTTTACTGAAGAACAGGAATTTGATTATATAGTGACAAAATTAATAAATGTGATATTTTTTAGTCTGGAAATTGCTTGTGCATAGCTGTAACCATCTAAAAGACAATTATAATTAGTTACTTAGGTTTCTGTGTGTCAAAAGAGGGAGATAGACATAGCTATGCAGAGCTATCTTATCTGAGGACTATTAGAAAGGAAAGAGAGGAAATTCTTTCTAGATGTGCCCTTCTCTCTGCCTGGCTGCTTGTCCCTGCCAATTATGAATGCAGCCCTGATGGATAGCTTAGACTGCTTGATTTTTTGTTGTCGGAAGTTAGGGAGCACAAAACCCACCAGAAGTCTCAGCTGATATACCACTGTGTTTGCAAGTTCAAAGAAATATTTTGAAACATTGGCAAATTGTTTTATAGTCATGAGCCTGTGCTTTTATGACTAATAAAGAGAAACCAAAACACAAAATCAATGCAACCCTAATCTCTTGTGATCAGATATGTAGGTCAGCAGATGACAAGGAAGGAAAGATAATACTCATTACTGAAGACATATCCCTGGCTTTTACATGCCTTTGGTTTCCAGTAGTATCAGATTAGTAAGTCTCTGCTTGCAAGCCTGTTTGATTTCAAGTATCATGTTGTGTTCTATGTGCTGGATAAACTCACCTTGCTTTCAACTGTGGGTGTGAGTCTGTATTCTGTGGCCATAAGTTTCATGTGCGTATATTCACGGGGTAAAATCAGCTCAAAAATGAAATTTAGCTATAAACAAAAGATCAGTCTGAGTCTTTACTCAGGAACTGTATGTTACATGAAGGTGATCCCATTTAAGCTACAGAGGAATGAAATGCATCCACTTCCAGATAAAGAATTTAACTTAGAAAATTAAAAGCTGTTATCCTATTAATTCTTTATAAAGACCCATAGAGAGGGTGCTAAAATATGTTTCCAAAGATCAGCATTAAAATATTCCTCGATCAGGAGAATGTCCCCATGTGTATATATCTAAGGTCTGAGGCTGAAAGATTTTTCGGAAAGCTTTTCTCTAAATATTTCAGTGAATAACCCTGTCACCATTAAATTGGTGAGTTTCACTTTCAGAAATAAGAAGCATTTTCACTCATGTGTCTCAGTTCTGGGGTTTTGTTTTTTCCATATGTGATTTTTTTTTTTTTTTTTTTTTTTTTTTTTTTTTTTTTTTTTCAAAGACATATTGCAAAGCCTGGTGAGCAGGGTTTCGTTATGGTTTGCAGGCATAGTATGCATCTCAGATTTTTAGCATCAAGCATTTCTCTACTAGAAAATAAAGTAACACCCGATTTCTGACAAACAATGGAGTATCAACATTTTATGGGTAGGCACTGTTTAAGGCTTCAGTTATAAGATAATGGCACACATAAAACTATGCCCTTTAAGACCCTGTTGCTCCTAAATCTTCCCTACAGGCTTTCAAATTTTCTTCCCTGTAGGCTAGCTCTTTTTCTTCTACTGTGTTGCAGTCTCTGTGGGCAGTTTTTGTTGTTTTTGAAATAAGCCTTCCAATTTACAATCTATTATTGGCACTCATTTATTAAACACCCTCACAACTAAGTAATTCCAGTGTCTTGAGAATGAATTAACTAGGATTTAACTCTTTGTTCACATATCTGCTATTTATGGCATGGTCCCCAGGGATTTTCTTCATAAATCTTGTAATTCCATAATGCTAATTGCTGCCAGTGGAGGATACTTAAATGCCAAGTATTTTCAGTTGATTTACACCTATTTCACTAATGAACTTGTACCATAAGCAGAATATAGCTAGAGCTCCACCAGAAATGTATGTATTTGGATTTCTCACAAACGCTTCAGTTGAATTGGCAGAAGAATGCATTTACTCATAAAATGCATGAACAAATTTCAACTAGCCAATCAACATCTGCTATAGAGATAGATGTGAGCCAAAAATTCTTGTTCTAACA
Source organism: Tragopan temminckii (assembly GCA_028571105.1). Classification (NCBI taxonomy): domain Eukaryota; kingdom Metazoa; phylum Chordata; class Aves; order Galliformes; family Phasianidae; genus Tragopan; species Tragopan temminckii. The sequence continues at coordinate 61,707,630 of JAOWBP010001760.1, read as the reverse complement.
CTCACTATTTGGCCCAGAAAACATGATTATTTAAACTCTTCCTGGCTGAGTTCCAAGTACAGTCTCATAGCCAGCTAACCTAGCTACCAGAAAGGTAGGCCATGTTCCATGTCCTGCTGGATGAAGAATTCTTGTTAAAGGGCTAGTTTCCTTTTAGTTCATTCTTTCAATTCTTTGGCCTTTTTAAACTTTCTCATTTGCAGTATAGCAGCACATTGAAGAGTTAATAAATGGGGTTGCGGTTGTTACAAGCTCTGTTTAAATGAATATACAAGTAGTTAGATTCTTTGCTGACATTTGGGTATGGTCCTTTGTAGAAGCTATGCATATGAAGAATTTGCTAATAAAACATTCTGACAAAACTAGTGTTTCAATGAATGCAAAATTTTCAGGGGAGATATCAATTTTAACATTCATGTTCAAAGCATTAACATTTCAGAGGAAAGGCTCAAAGCTGATAAAATGTCTTTTTTAGTACTTTTTCTTCTGTGACAGTTTTAAAACTTTCCAATTTCATGACAAAAGCCTATATCAAAATACTAGCATTTTCTGAAGATACAGATTAAATGTTCAGAGCTGTTCCCCTATAAACTTTTTCATTTCCTGAGTCTCTCATATTGGAACAATACGTTAGATGCTGAGCTGCTTTTTCTTGAACAAACCAAGAACAAAATACCATTTCCTTTGGGACACACTGCGCTAACTACAGAACTCTGTCCTGCATACTATATTAAATTATCTTTAAAGGTTATCAGCAATATTCTGTTGAGTATCAAAAGGTGTCACTGTTGAGTAGTAAAAAACTTCCCTGACTGAGCTGCCTTTGTAAGGTTTTAATTCTAGCTTTTTTTCCCACAACTGTAGAAAATGGTCTCCAGCTAACTATCTATTAACACTGCAATAACTTTGCTTAGTTCACAAAGCACTGATAGAACACAATAAACAAATTGTCTCTGTTACAGTGATCAGGGAGTAAAACACCCTCAGTTGTTGCTTTATTCCAACTTCAAAATTAATGCTATTTTAAAAAGGGTCAATGTGCAGTTTATGAACAGAAGTACAGATGGAAATACTGTTGTTGAGACAAACTACCATGTAAATCTGACCTGCTAAGAACTCTGAGATTGTTTGTTTTAGGAAAGGGAGTTGAAGGGGTTGAAGAAGGACACAAATGAGCTGGAGGTCAGAATCCAACCTCAGTGGTAGCAAAAGTGCTGGCCAGGCTGCGGGTCAGGTCCTGAACAGCTACCATTTTGACATGACTTTGCCACTATTGGCCCTTAAAAAAGACTTCCTTTCTATCCCCTAAACCTCAGTGAATAACACACAGGAATGATATATCCTGAGCTATGAATTCTAATTTTGAGTTTAAGAAAATTTCGTCTGTTTTGTGCTGTCTCTTAGGTACAATAAAATCTTCTTTTTTTCCACCACGCTCTCTCCTTAGGAGATTTTCTGCATAGAAGCAGATGACAGTAGAAAACTATATTTGAACCATAAAGTATATTCTTTACACTTTACCTTACTTGAAAAAATTTAAATGTCTCTTTTCAGGTTTTACATAGGAGATATTCACCATGCCAGGAACTCTGGGATCTCTGTGCTAAAGCAATTCAGAAGCTTGGATGGAATGATCAGGTTTGTGGTCCTCATTGAATGTGAAAGGACTTTTCTTTCATTACTGTAATCTTGGTGCAAATTCCATTGCTTTTAAACACTTGCTTGTACTGCTCTTTGTTTACTTTATGCTCATTTTTTTTAAAAACTTTCACATTACAGATAACATCTCTTTTATTTACTTTAGTGTAAATATAAAGTTTGTCATTGTAAAATTCAAATCTGTGTTCTTTTTTGAAGGTTTTCATTGAAGACTATCTTCGTCTGCAGTTATTCTATACCAAGTAGCACATGTAGAAGCTTAAACAGCATAGAATCAATATTATTTAATTAATTAAAATCAGCTTTCAACTGTTCCATCCTTACTCCATTCAGAATGGCATAGAAACAAAATGAAGTATGTTGATGTAAAAGTATTTTGAACTACTGATATCCGAAAATTTTATCTTGATGGAGTGTCTTCAAAGGGAAGAAAATCTTCCTCATGGGAAAAAAGTAAAAGCTTTTTGCCTTTTAATACAGTTAAGAGGAAGGACGGAGGTCAAAAGTCCTTATGTGTATGCAGCTATGGAATCACAAGTCTCTCACAAAAATTGAAGCAGAAAGACTGTGAGGAAAGTAAAAATTTACTTTTAAATGTTTGTCTTCTTTCTGATGTGGTACTTTGTGTCCAACTAAAGAGCTTAATAAGCCTAGAAATACTGAAAAAAGTTCAGCCACAAATAGAGGCATACATATCTCCATGTGAGGAAGAGTCCTATCGATATAGCAAGGTCTAGGCAAACTGTATGATGAATACTCTTAAAGCTAGCAGGGTAAGTATTTTGACCGCTTTGTGGCTTTGTGGCCCTTGGTATGGAAAGAGATTTCATGACATGCTGACCCTGGAACCTGGAAAATCACTGACTGAGGGAAGAAGATGGCAAATAGTAAGTATTTCATAGCACTGCTGACCACTTTTATGAAAACTGAACAGACAGACTCATTCCATAAAATGCATATAAGAGGTGAATGGCAAGGGAATTTCAGCATATTTTCTCCCCTCTACTCCCAATTACTTGTTAAAAATGTCTCTGTTCTCAGTGGCGACAAATGCCTTATGAACTCAGCTCCTGAAAGTGTGAGTGGACTCCCTGAATACCCCATACTACCAGTTTTGTGCTGAAATTTTACAAGCAGTTACTTTGATGACGTGGTACATGAACAATCTCCTCTGCTTGTATGGATTTCATTATTTGGTCCTCTTCTGGGAGATACGGCATTCAGCTACAACTGGAACAGCACAGTGAAGCTTCCCTTTTGAGCCTGTTGGCTGATTTGGCATGCCTGCTTCTCAACATGGTCAGCCCTGTCTCTCTGTTCTGCAAGCCAGTGAGGTTGATGGCTTTAAACAGATTCTGCAAGCTGGCTGTCTGGGGTTAATCCAGCTAGAGTTTCCTTATGATGAAGGAAGAGAACTTTCTCAGATTTCATCTAGGTTTCCTTGAGAAACCGAGATCTTTTCACACTGCAAAATACAGAAAGTTCTGTAAAAAGAGACAAAATAGTTTGTTAAAAAGGACTAATTAGATGCCAGGATTAATTTCCATCTCCCTACATATCTATTTACTTAGCCATGAGCTTTTATGTGATCCAGGACTGTAGGAAGTGTTAAGGGCTTCAACACTGAAATGAGATTGTCTGCCTTTGTTCCATTTTAGCCAATAGAAAAGCAGTAATGCACTGAATTCTGCTTTCTCTCACTGGAGTCTGCATATATAATAAATCAAACATCATTAACATATGTTCAGGAACGTTTGGAAATATTTAAATTTCACTTATATGACATGACAGCTTCTTTGAAATTACTGCTCTGAAGGAGACTGTTACACCATACAGCAGTATATTAGTCAAAGAAGAGATGCTGAAAAGCAAGCATTCATAAATCAAGATATAAATACTAAATATAGCATTCCAGAACACAGAGATCATACTGAAGTGGTCTCATTTATAGCCAAACTAAACCAGTAGGTGTGGTTTTAAGAACCTGTTTTGAGGAATCCATTTCTGAAAGATTTTCTTGGGATGACAAAAAAGACCTTAGCAGACCAGGTATCTGAACACAGGTTAACCAACTGGCTGCATTTCTACACATGGATTAATGTATTTGTGTTACAAAGTGCTTTGATGCCCAGATATTCCAAGATAAGTTGGAAACTGAATAGTTTTGGAGAAGCATGCAAGAACGATCACTGGGAAGAAATTGTTTGCATGCGAAAGTTTGAAGATTTCAATCAATTTCACTTAATAAAAACTGCTCAAGAAGCAACTTGCTTACAGTGTATAATAATGACTGTTAGAGATGTGTGAAAGGAAAAATAGCTACACCAAAAAGAAAAAAAAAAAAAAAGAAAACCCAACACCAACAATAAAAGCACAAAAACACACAAAAGCCCCAATGAAACCTGATATCAAAATTGTATAATGTAGGAAAAATTATAATCAATATTTGAAAGCTAAGGTCAAACAAAAAAATCGAATCCCTAAAAATATTTATATCACTGATATTGGCTAAGCAGCTGAACATGCTACTGCAGGAAATATTAGATTATCTATGGCTTCATCTCAAGGAATGATGCCTTTTACAGAAAGTAAATGAAATTGTAAAGAAAAATGCAGGTATACCTGGTTGAAAATTAATGACCTGTGTTCCACAACATATCCAGATGGTTTTGAGTTTTATATATGAGCAAGTCTGTAATAAATGTTTAAACATGATTTCAGAGGTACTCCATTGATTACAATAGCTTTCATGAATGCAAGTTAGTAAAATAAGCTTTAAACTGTAATAACAAGCCCTTGAATTATGATTATCTATGGTGCTATGGATGAAAGTCAAGGATTTTAAGAAGTCCTTAGGAAAAGAGAAGATCATACAGTTAATTAAAATTCAATGTGATGTAGGACCTAAATTTTCAAAGCTGTTAAGGAATTGTCCTTCCAGTACTCTCAAAAGAGTAAAAGCTTCTAGAAAGTTTGTGAATGTAGAACAGGTGGAATGGCAGGGCATCTATTTTTTTTTGGAAAATCTTAGAACTTTATAGAACTATTCTCTTGTATAGAAAGAAGGAATGCATATGAGCAATTCTGTGGTTTAGTTTCATTTTCTGGCTCCATGAAGAACTTCATACTACTGTTAACAATATATGTGAGCAGCATATCATAGAAAGCCAAGGAATTCAATAAGCAGGAGATCTCATTTCTCCTTTTGTAGGATGAGTTTGGATATGCTACCATGCCCAAAATGATCCAGGAATGTTGAAGTCACATGTGCTGGCAGGTGTTCTTCTGGAGTCTGACAGAACAGCTACGTTCTCTGCTTACAGATAGCATGAAAATCAGGAAAAAGCATTTGGATTTGTCTATTATAATTGCAGTACAATTCCAAATTCTCTCAACCAGCCAAAGGAGCAAAGAACACATGGAATTATTTTTGAAAATATAAACATACTTCCTAATAGTGATTCTAGGATGCAGTATGGAGATATTTTTCATAGAAAAATTCTAGATACTTGGCTATTGTGTTCAGATTAGGTTGAAATATGGGGAGTTCCATAGATCCTCAGAAATGATACTTTCATTAAAGAACAAATATCAGCCACATGCAGAAGTAAAGTTTTTACCTAAGACTGAAAAAAAATTTTGAAAATGTAACTTACGTTTTTACAATGATAATGCCATGAATACTGCTCCTAGACAAAGAAAAAAAATCTCTCTCCCTTGAGTGAAAAAAAGTGGACTCTTCTCATCTCTGAGATGAGAATGTGTGTATATATCTATTACATACATCCCTTCATCCTAAATTCTACTGAGACCAAAAGAAGGTCTTTGCTTTCAGTTTTTTACTCTTTCAGTTTTTCCAGTCTAGCATTTTTTCCTCTCTTGCTTTTTTTTTTTTTTTATTTTTTCCTAATTAGGAGAAAGATTCTTCTCTTCCTTTTTGCTATGTTTTTGAAAGAACTAAGAAAATGCCAGTTTATTTCTGTTATGCTAATCCCTTCTACATACAGTTGTGCAGAGTGCAGAAAACATCTGCATGTGGTCTGTGAATATATTTCTTCTGACAAGCTCTCAAGAGACAAAATATGGAAATTACCATATCTTACTTTCTTATCCATCACGAGTTTCTAATTCCAACCTCTTCTTCATCAGCTCTTCATTTTCGATGGTACAAACTCAATCAGTTCTACTTATTTATTTTGGAGTGAACAGAAAGTTCTGGTCTTGGTTCCATAGTGCTCATATTAGTAGGAAGTATACCGTCACATCAAAGTGTGAAACAGAGGACCCAAACTGTACCTTAAGAGAATTACAGCTTTCTGTACATTGGACAGAGGCTGCAGCTGAATTAGGTTTTTTTTTTTTTTTCTTTTTCATGGAGGTTTAAGGTGAGTCAAACCTTGCATTTGCAGCAGGCAGAGAATGTCTGCATTTGCCAGTATTCAGTTGCTTTGATATAATTTATTAAGCTGCAGGTAAGGTGTAAATCTCTCATTCTCCACAGTCCTCAATTTCTAGGAATATCAGCTTGTTAAAGTATTGTGTTTTCCTTAATGAGTTCAAGAACTAGTGCAGAAAACTAACTAGAGTAACTGTCACAATTATTCTCTCCTTAAAGACCAGCTAAAAGTTTTAAATTATATGTAATCTGAAAGCCTCATAGGAGAACTCTGCAATTTGCAGAAGAAAAAGTAGCACAGAATAGCATTTATTTTTTAATACTTTTCTTTAACATTACCTGACAAAGACAGAACTCTGATTCAAGTGTAGGATGAGCAGCCACATAACTGTATCACAGTCTGCATGTATTAATACAGGCTCTGGGCCTGTGAGTGTTGAAGTAATGTTAACTAAGCATTTGAACTGTAACACAAAGTCCTAGTGTTTGAGAGGTAACAGTGAAGGATTCTGATTCACAGCACAAGATTTATCTGAGTGTCATCCATGCTGGGCTAAACTGCTTGCTTATTACTGTGGTCTCCTTGTTTAGAGCAATTCTCTTAAAAAGCTTCTCAATTCAATTAAGCTATCATGATTAATATGTTTTCCATTATCTTCCACTGCACTCCAGTCCTGCTTTACGGATCAGTCCTAGTCATTCAGCAAAGGGAGCCAATTAGGAACCATGATGTTATCTTCCCCTCTTTTAGGGAACACATACTTAGTCATTTTAGGAGTCTCTTTGTGACTGGTTCTTCCTCAGTTGGTGAATTAAATGGTACTTGCCAAAAATGAGGAAGGTAATAAATACGCAATAGAGAATTAAAAGTGGAGAAAAATGAAATTCAACAGAATTTTGTTGAACCAGAAGAAAAATAACTGAAACATAAACAGCATTTATAGAGAGAGAAGCTGCTAGGGTTAACAAATGTACTGTGGATTCCAGGCTTGTCTGAACTGGAACAATAAATTGGTAGGAAGAAGTTCAGACTGTTAGCAACAGAATCCTGCTGCATGTATCACCACTTCACCATAGAAATTCTTCCTCTCAGAAATATTTTCTTGTTACTTAATATTTAGAAAAAAAGAAACAAACAAACAAAAACCCAACTAAAAGCACACACAAACAAAAAATCCCCCCAGAACAGCCTTTGTTGTAGAAGGTTTTATGCAATGGACAGTTAGCACATCTACAGTACCCATTCATCTTGGTCTCTGCTTGAAAAACACTATGTCAAGAATATGGCTTCACAGTCACCCATTCCTATGCTACATGTGGCATGAACTCCATGGTTCTCCATGGCCCTTCTGTACATTCAAATGTGCAAAGGAACAGATACTGCTCACAAAGAACTACTGAATTTCAAGGCGTATCACTCGCTACACAGACACTTTTCTTTTTGCAAATAGGACGTATTGAGTTCCTTTATGCTATGGGGTGGTAAGATGTCATCTTTGAAAGGAAACAATATAGGAGGGTTTTTAAATCATACAATAAAAATAAAAACAAAGAAGAAAAATACTGTATCTATAAAAGTAATTTTTTTACCCATTCCATGTTCTCTGGGGAAGTAAAATTCCTTTGAGCTGAAACCGTCTAAGTTGTTTCAACTTGAGGTGAGCTGGTTCAGATGCTCAGAAGTCAGAGGAACCCCAAAATGGGTCTTACAATGGAAAAGTTAGCAGGTCCTCAAATTCTCCAACGCACATACGTTGGTACTTCTGAAAGAAGGAGAAAGATATTTGAAAGATTTTTTTTTTTTCAGAAGAAAGTTTTGTTCTTTTGAAAGTGAATACTAAAGACTTTTTTTAAATTCCAGCATCCCCTGCAGGTTTCCATCTAACTAGCTTGTTAATTAAATGTATCTGATTGCTAATTAAACAGTTGGAGAAATGCTTTTGAAAGAGAAGCTGGTTTGAAAACGTAGAGGGAAAAAGTAATAGGTGAGTTATACAGTATACCTGTGAAAACTTGTAGTTCAGACTCAATCTTCTGGTATATTTCCCTTTATTGTGGGCAGGTGTTATGTAACTTCCAAGCGCAGCTCTACTCATTACAGTGGTTATAAAATGGAGAAGTTGTGAGTCATTACACAACAGACAGAAAAATTAGATTCAATCATGGAGAAATTATTGCTTTTATGAAAGTGGTGTCACGGAAAGTGTCAGATTGAATCAAATTATTTCTAATCAATACTTTGTCAAACAAGTCTAGATATTTTTTCCCCACTTAAATCCCGACCTAAAATTTTCTTCAACATTTATTGTGGCTTTATGAGCACTGCAGAATAATCCTGAAATTTTAGCATGTATTATTCATACTAAACAGCTTTGCCCTGTTAGCTAGGATGTGGGGAATCTCTTTGTGTGACATTATGATCTCTAGCTTTCACTGTCCTAACAATAAGTGATGGAGAAATGATCTGTCTTAATGGGTATAACTTAAATTCCTGAATGCTCTTTTTAAAAGGACTTGCAGAAGGTTTAATAAAAACCAAAAGGTCACGTAGGGATTTGGAATGGTTGCCCTGCATAGATGTGCATCGAATTTTGATGATTTTTATTTAGATAAACAAAGTTATTACAAACTTGAGTCTAGTTTGAAGATATCTCTTTTTTGAGCAGAGTGTTTGAATAAATAAATCCGCAGTGATTTGGTCCAATCTATCTTTTTCTACTTGCATATTTTATGTATACATTTATTTATTTTGAAGGTTTCCATGCTAGATGCTTTTTTTTGAAGACATTTTTGTGATGTCAGTCTTTTCCCTTTCAGTTTCAAACAAAGTACCGCCTTCCTCTTACCAGCAATGTGTATAACAAAGTCTTTTCCTTTTTCATAATAAAAGAAGACAGTATTGAGCTATAGACTGAGAGTCTAATCAACCTGAATATGACACAACCAATTCTTCCTGAAAGATTTCTGCTTTCAGGGTTGTCTTCTATAAAGGAGATTGTGGAGCCACTTGTTGACAAAAGCTTCAATCCCTTTAGCCCCATTCTGACTTTTACAATATGTTGTATTAAGCAGGATTGAAAGGAACATATGTGATGAAGCATTCCATATT
>JAOWBP010001760.1:61675721-61694092 GCA_028571105.1 Tragopan temminckii | reverse complement strand
TTCCTCCCGGATTGGCTCCGCGACTGCCTCCTGCTCCCTGCTTGCTGCCCAAGGCCGGCCACGCTGCTGCTCTCTCCGCCTGCGCTTTTGCCTCGGACCTTCGAGACGATGTGCAACGGGACCGCTGCTGGATCCTGGCGGTGACTATCCCCGCTTTACGCGACTCTTGCTTCTTTCCTATCTTTTCTATCGCCCTTCTTCCCTTCCCCGTCTCCCTGATTAGGATTTATAATAAACTGGTTGGACTAAAAATTGAACCATTGTTTCTTAATCTCACGCCGAGTATACAGATATTAAAAGAACCTCATCTCCTTCCTATAAATTGGATCGAGACAAGGGTCTCCTATCTAAATAATAAATAATATCTAAATAATGATATAGATAGATACTGCTTAGATCATGAATTCTCTCCATCTCTTCTATCTCCTTGTTTCCTTATTAGCTTAGGGTTGAGCATAAGGGGCTATCAAGCATACTAAAAGGGATTAGTGCTGCAGAGGACTACAGGTCCTGAGGTACTGTTGGAAGTGCTTCTCCGGAGCAGGGAGTGTGTTCACTCCACGTGGTGTTCAAATCTCTCTCCAGCACATGAAAACACTAGAAGAACGAGAGAGCTTCTTATATCTGACATGCACATTTGGCTGGAATCCGCCCTTTTTTGTTATAAACCACTTTCAGGAATGCTTGCCCTTTTTTGGGAAGAGACCACGCTGTGATATGCTCAATGTTTATATTACTAATGCCCAATAGTTCTCTTGCAAATGATTTCCCCTTTCCTTTAAAGACTTTGTAATAAGGTAGGCAGAACATTAGAATGTAGTTAGAATGAAGAATTGTCAAAACCTTTCTTTCAACAGAAGCATTTCCGTTGGCTCTAATTATTAATTCAAATGCTAACACAGGGGGTATGTGGGGGAAATGATGAAAAGCGAAGCTATTCACAGATTTCACTTTAACATGCTATAGATTTCCATGGATTTTACTACTCCTCTGTATAGATTTTTTTTTCCACTTTGAAAACCTACACAGGTTTTACTTCAAATATATTTATGGTGGCCTCTCTGCTGACCCCAAGCAGGTTCATCTGGTGATGCACATTATATAATGTGATTATAGAAGGTAAAACCAGGCTAATAAGGCACAGTGTGTGGAGTTCTTTAGTAGCTTTGATGTGTATATTTCAATTTTCAGATTTGCCTGTAAAAAGCAATAACTCCCCTCTCTGTTCTAGCACTGCTTGTACTCCCTGTTTCACATTGCTCTGTTATTCTAAGCTGACATGCACTGTCCCTGTCTTGTTTCTCACAGGCATGTCCCTTTGGTCTTTTCAAACTTATGAATACTTGAGACACTCCTACAAATTGCTGTGCTGATTAAAAATCCTTGATCATGTCATCTTTTAGCTTTTAAATGTACTGTCAAACAATAGAATCAGAAATATGGGGCTGCTGCAGTTATTTCACATTAATGCTTCAAGTTCAAACAAAGTGTCAAGATGACTAAGTACAAGGGATTTTCAGAATGCTTTAATGTTGCCTCATTTCAAATCACTTCATAAGCATCTTGGTAATGAGCTCAATAAATTCTGCTGGAAAAAAAAAGAAAAAAGCTTTTTACCAAATAAAATGTAGGTTGCTATTTTATAATTAGCCCTCTGGGCTTGTGGGAAGGAGTCTTATTTCCTGTTTGAAATCCACTTTGTTAGTGCTGTGATGTGGAGATGGCTAAATGAGTATGAAATATTGTAATTAAGTACATCACAAGCTGTTTATCTTATCAGCAGTGTTTTCCTTTAAAGGCTGGCTCATTGACCACTGGTGTATTATCACAATTTTTCTGTGCTTTGCCAGTTTAATAGACAGAGGTTTACCATATGCTGCAGGAGGGAAGGAGGAAAGACGAGAAACCAACGTGGTAGCTCTTTTTTGATGGAGTAGATATCTTTTCATTTGCTGTGATTTGTTTATTCACCAAGCAAAGTGAGTTTATGAAATCTCCTGTAGATCTGATGAAGGAGTGTGACCCGTGGAAGCTTTGAGGCTATGTAGTGGTCTCTGCATGTCCTGCTCGGTGGCCTGGCCTTATTCATGGCAGAAGCAGAAATCCAGTCTGACTGCTACAAAAATGAACTTGTTTATTGCTGAGTGGACTGAGTGACTGGGCTTCTTTTTGCTCTCTGCTGTTATTCTAAAGGATTCGTATTGTGATAATCTTCTGACCTCCTACATTTCTTATATTAGTTCAGGCAGGTAGGATAGATGTAGCTTATAATACACTCATCTATAATATTAGTGTGCTTCTTGCAAGAATCTCTTCAAAATTTTCCTGGAGGCTACATAGCGCTGTTATGATTTAGTGAAGTGGTTAAGATTGCTTGTGTGATTTACACAGACTTTTACATAACTTAATACTTGCAAGTGTGGGAACCAATTTGTCAGTGCACAGGTCCCTGAACATCCCTTGTGTATTTCTTGTATTTTGTTGCATTTGTTCCCATTTCACTGGTGTTTTGTTTACAGTGGAAAATACATTATGATGACAAGCATCTCAAGGTTCTGCCAAACGGCTGCTCAACTGTACCAGCTTACAAGTCTTTAGATGCAACAGTTCAGCTCTGTGGATAGTCTACTCACTACTTCTAAAGGGCAATTTAATACCTAGACCCTTTGCTGAGTTGAGACATGTACTCCAGTCAGTTGACTTAGATTTGGATAGCTTTGGCAATGTTGTCCTCAAACATCCTTCTCCACATGATAGTACATGTAGTCAAATGATCCCAACAGATATGTGAGGGATAGCGGTTTCTTGCTAGAAGAGCTCCCATGATACCACATTTTTTCCATTTCTCTACTCATTTTACTTGGCACATTAATTTCAATAAATTTGCTAATTAAAGAAATCAGACTGGTTGGAAGATTCCCATGTTAACCCTTACAGTATTTTTTAAAATTCCTTTAGTAGCAAGTCAGTTTTAGTTTCAAATTGAAAGCACAGTTTATAGCTCCCCAATACAGTATTCTTTTAGAACTTCATTTTTGCCACTCTATTCTAAAACTTATTCTGTTGAAATTTCAGTTTAGTACAATCACCTCCCAAAAATATAAATTACTCTCCCAACATGAAAATGAGTACTCAGACTATATTTAATATTTCAACTATGATTTTATCTTCCCTGGGGACTCTTTCAACATGTTGATCATGTCTGTTTTATTGCTGACAGTCTTTCTGTTCTAAATATATTTAAAGAAAATAATTAGTAGTAGTTCTGTGCTTCTGGAAGAAATTTCCCACGATATTTTCTTGACTGTGTGATGGCATTATATTTAACTTGTCAAATTTTAATCGCTCTCTTTCTTTTTTTCTAATAAGCAGTATACACTTATTTTAAGCATCAAACCCAGCAGTTAAGAAGCCCCCACCCACATGAAGCATTTAACATTTTTAATTCACTTTAAATTCTGTTAATGTGTTTATATATTTTTAAAAACTTAACTTGTCTGCATAGATACTACTGAAATGCATAGATTAATCTTCTTTTCTCACTCTTGCAATGATACTGAATTAACATAAATTATTCTTACTCTTCATGTGTGGAGAAATCTTGATATAGTTTCTGCAAAATTTTTAATTTAAATCGAGAACTCCTTGTCTCCATCCCTAACAATTCATACTCCTTTTTGACGAAGGTTTTAGCACTACATATTTAATAAGTTATTTTAGCAATTATACTTACTGTTAGGTTTTTTTTTTAATCACAAATGTAATTTCTGTGAATCTCATAAAATGTAATTGATAAATCATTCTTTGATTATTATTATTTTTTTTAATGGACCTTTTTCCCTGAAATATTCATTACAGTTGTGTTGGAATGAACCATTTTTTCTTCCAAACTAGCTTCACGCCTCTGGTAATTTTCCATTAAGTGATGCATTATGGGAAAGTAAAACATACCACACTGTACTCTGCTACCTTCATAATGATACACTCCATGGGAAAAATCCATCCTGATGGCAGGTGATCAACTGAGATCCATATGCACTTTTTGTAAAACTTTTTTTTTTAATAAGTATGAATGCTCTAGTGACTGATATGATTATCCAGCCCTTTTAAGACTCTAACCACACAGTACTTGATGATGACTTCGTTGGTAAATTTCAGTGGCTATTTCTGAAATACATCAAATAGTTTTTATTCTATAGCTATTTTACTGCTTCCACATTTACCGATTATTATTTCAATTGATTTATGACCTTTTCTTGATGTGCTGCAGAGTAAAATATAGGGGGGAATGAGCTGTGCCTGTAATCCTGCTGCATATCTTGATTAACTCTCTTTCTGTTATTGTCCTTTATGAACTAAAGCACCCAACTTCCTAAGGGCTTTGAGTACACGTTCAGGCTCTAATTGCCCTGACCACCTTGTAACTATATTTTGTGTAATCTTTCATTTACAACTTCATCTTCCTTCTCCTCGTGTTATTCACAAAAATACCCCGTCTCCATTCTGAAGTATGATGTAGATATCTGTAAGGATCTGCATGCTGACATGATGCAGTCTGTTGTCAGCATCACAAACGCCGGCACTTTTGACAGCATGCAGGAGATCATGCTCTTGGCACTGATCACTGAAGAATTGCTCTTAGTGGTTACCTTTCTTTCTCCCTGAATGTGGGAATCAACAGGGACTAGCCTAGCCTTAGGCAACTAATCTTTGACCTTAGAAAGATTTGGTTCTCTAAAGACAGGCTTCTAACATCATTTCAAATGAGGTAATCTATCTGATACCTTCACAGATCTGGCAGAAATTGAATACAGAACACTCTTGATCTAGAGAAGCATCTGGACACTGAGTGAGGGATTCCATATAATATGAAATGGCACTAGATGGCTTTGTAGGCAATCACTGTCGAAAGTTCAACACCACTTTAAGGCACCTACAGTCAGATGTTTATATGTTGGGGTCTGCATACTATGACAGATATCTGAACCATCTTTATAGTCAGTTGAGAGACCTCATTTTGATCACTGGAATCTAGAGAGTAATTCTTACTCTTATTACAAGTGAAGGGTGAAGCAATATGTACATGCTCTGAAGTGATATAGTGAGGTAAAACAACAAGTTCTCTTTTGCCACGAGAATTTTAAAATTTGAAGGGGGAGCAATAACTTGAATTTTATTCCTTTTCCTAGTCTGGATCATATAGAGGAATTAGAACTCATGAGAAAGAATATGCATTTTTGATAATGATATTGTCCAAATATGGGCATATCGTTATTCAGTAGCCTGTATATATAAATGTACAGCAAATTTTGTATAATATTGTCTTCAGAATCTTCATAAATATATATGTTTGTTAGCCAATTGGTTACTGTGACATAGCAGACTATTATCTTTAATGAGAATATATTACTCTATTTTTTTTCTTCTGGGACATTTACATATTTAGAATCTCTCTGAATATGAAAAGTTTTAGATTATGAATATGAATCAGCTTATGCCTGGGTACTTTTAGACTTACCTCACCTTTACATTTGCTCATTTGATTGCTGAATTGATGATGGTTTATTTGCCTCAGATCTTACATATTAGCAGCTTAAACTTTTCCGATTTTAGAGATGGTAACATAGAAATTAAGTTACTGTACTGTTGCCTAGCGTGTTAATTGTCTCATGTGTACCCTGCAAAACCACAAAAAGCAAAATCTTTATGCAGATGTATATGGTTTTTTGTTGTTGTTGTTGTTGTTTGTTTTCAATTTCTCTGCAGTCTGCACGGGATTTTATAGGTAGTTTAAGAAGTTGAGAAGACATCTTTAACTGCAGAAGTAGTCATATTCTACTGTTAATGGAAGTACATTGTCTCTGAAGGCTTAAGCTTCAGTTAGTGACATTTAAGACAAGTAAAAGCAGCAAGGAAATTTGATTGTTGAAACATTACTTAAATCACATTTTGCAATTTCTATCAAGCAAGGCTTTAACAAAAGCTAAGACAAACATTTGTGTGAATCACGTTAGCTATAATTCACTCTCTTTTTGGTAATGAGATGGAGTAAATGATTTTTCATTATCTTACCCAGACATATTTTCTTCAACTTATATGCTTATTTACATTCCCTAAGAGGAGATTGCCCAATAGTTTAGAAATAAGAAACAAAATATGCTGATTTTAGACAATGAAGATCAATGTTATTTCTGATCTTAGTCTTGGGATGACCAAAATTTTAGTACTAACCACAGGAGAGTAGATTAGCCTTTAATCAGTAACAAAATTCTTTGAGAACAAGTACACCATGAACATGTCTAACAACAGTTTTCAATGGCTTTGCTATAGACAATCAACATAATTATTCTCAAAATCCTTTTGGCAGTATAATTCAGATTCTGGCCTTTCTACCATATTTAAATATCATATGTACTACATACCATAAGCAATATGCACACCAAATGTCTACTTATTAATATGGGCAAAATCAGCTGGATATATACTGTAGTAATTTACCTTGGTTCTTTGGATGAACAGTTAACTCCTACTGAATCAGTAATTTACAGATAGCTAAATCTGAATTTATGTTCTGGAATGTGAGCAATGGTTTCCCTTTGCAAGAAAAAAAGATCCTTAATTTCAGTCCATTATACTCAGCTGAAGAAGAGTTTTGCCACCTAAGAGTCTGCTTTTTAGTAAACCAGAAAGTTTAAGTCTGATTTTACACAATAGTGATCCAGCTGGGAAAGTATAGTTCCAAAGAAACAAGCTTTTACTGAAAACATTTTGACTCTAACATTGAAAATTTTATTCCATATATCAAGAGTGAGAATGTAATTATGGTAAGAAAGAAGATTCTGCAATGTTTAATGTCACTTAATTCACAACTAACGTTCTGAAACTAAAGTAACTAATACCATATGCATTGACATTACTTATATACAATTATCAACACAGACCAAGGTTAGATTATCCTGTTATGCTATTTTGCTATGGATATTTCTGTGATATATCCAAGCAGAATGTTAGTTCTTAAAGGTATCTTCAATACTAATATTGTATCAACTGAAGTAGTAAAAGGAGTATTTCAGCAGATTAGAAATTCTGAGTTATTGCTGCCAAGTATGAAGTCAGAAAATAACGAGAACCTAACATGAAATGCAAATTATGTCATACCAGCAATAACATATAACACTTTCTCCCAGAACATCCTCAGAGTGTGAGAAGAGCTCACATCCAATAATCCAAGCTCAGACAGAGTTTGCTATGAAGCACAGTTTGTTTCATGCTTTTCAAGGGTGGCTGACCTACAGAGTAGGCACACATGACTGGAGAAATACAGCAGTTCATATTTCCTTCAACTCAGCTCAAATTCTGTCCCCTGCTTCCTCATTGATTGAGTATTCCAGAGTTCATAGCCTATCTGATGACTCTAAGTTTTGTATTACATTTCCCACCTGTTTACTGTTTTATCCCCTTCTTGTTCTCCTTCTATTCTTTACCTATTATGTTTTTTACCTATTATGGTATACTGGGATAACCTCTCATAGTTAACCTTACTCTCTGGCTGTTATTCAGACCACAGAACTGCTTTTTACTAGTACATCTCCTGATGTTATTCAAAAATGCAGGTCTTCTGTTCTGCAAGCGGGAATTTACCTTGTATCAGAGCTCTGAGTCTCCTCTTTAGCATCATAACATCCTATTGTTATGCAAAGACAACATTTATTTCCCCAGAATGGATAAGCTCAGGAAGTATGAGATAGATGAGTGAATAGTGAGGTGGATTGAGAAATGGCTGACTGGAAGAGCTTAGAGAGTTGTAATAAGTGGCACAGAGTCTGGTTGAAAGCTTGTAGCTAGCAGTGTTCTCCAGGGGTTGGCACTGGGTCTGATCCTGTTTAACATCTTCATTAATTACCTGGATGAAAGGATAGAGTGCATCCTCAGCAAGTTTGCTAATGGTTCAAATCTGGGCGGAACGGCTAACACACCGGAAGACTGTGCTGCCATTCAGAAACCTTATAAAATTTCTCTCTGTCCAACTCTCCAGCCTGTCCAGGTTTCTGAAATCTATGTATGCAAGTGTATACAGTTCTGGAGAACAACTGCATGTTAAGACACTATGACAGAAGAAATTCTCAATCATTCCTGTAATGACTCCACTATAATTCAAGTAACTGCATAGCTGATGGTGCCAGTGGGTGTTGACAGATGTAAAGACTGCAGTTAGGACTCTCCATCTTCAAGAATGACACAATGAACTCTAGGTTATGGTTCACCTTTCATAATGCTATGATTCTATGATTTTTCATCACTATGATGCTTTACCATTCCTGATGTACAAGACAAATAGAAATTCTTAGTGAAGATGTATTCTCTCTTAGCTTGCATGTTTTGTGTCTTCTTTCAAAATGTATGGTATTTACCACACACGCACACACACAAAAAACAACAAACAAACAAACAAACCCCAAAAAACAATAGCAACCACAAAACCCACAACAAACCAACAACCCACCTTCACTTCGTTTTTTACAGAGATTTTATGAGTTATTGTGCAGTACTCAAAATTTTGTTTCCCTGTATGAATTCAGCTAAGTGGAAGGATGTTTTAATTTCTCTCCACAGAATCAGCAAACATTTTCTAGTGCCTTCACAAATGAGTTTCCTCCTGTGAACTATACAGATGATGAAATTTATTTGGCTTCCAATTGTGTTCATGTTCAAAGGACAAAGGCTTCTCTTAGCAGCCAGCTCTGACTTGGTGGTGAATCCTTGCAACACAATGCAATTTTATTTTTAGGAAAGATGAATCATAGATGAATTGCAGATTTTAATATCCTTACCCTGAGACTTTTCATTTTATTTTAGATCATCACAACAGGTTTCTCTGTGGTGAAAATGTAGATGCCTGAACTAAACCAGGAGGCAATCACTTCATTATTTTTGAAAGAGTTCTCAATCTTTCTGTCAACATAATCTTCTGAGAAGAATCATTTCCCTTAGAACAATTATAATCAATAATCTTATATGCTAGTGATATAACTTCTGTGCCATTGTTTACCTGTCTGCCTTTGGGACTGGAACCATATTGCGCTTAGATGCTGAAACTTTGTAAAATGTCATTATTTGACAGTTTAGCCATCTGCCCTCATCCAGATGCTACCATTCTCCTAGGCTGATCTGTCACTGAATGAATACAAAAAGACGGCAGTCTCTGGAATCCATTTATTGTGAAGCAGTGTATGTCTTTGCTAGCTCAGCTTTTTCCTTCAAAATGTGCATATTTATTCCTCTACTGAATATTTTGTCTAAGATGCTATTGGGAGCAACTTGTTTAAAAAAGGATCTAGTGTGAGAGTTAGCGTATTTTTAAGCCAATAATTCCAGTTTTTCTGTACAGTTTTTGCTATACAATCTCTTTCTTGAATGAATACTGCCCCTTGGATCTTGTTTCAAAATGTAAGAGCATACCAGGAGTTGTTGTATATTAGATCAAGACAAGATAAAAACATTTGGCAGCATGTCAGAGCTTTTCTTCTTTCTTAAATTTTATCTTGTTGTGAGAACACCAGCAGTTCCATTTTTTTCCCATAAATGCAATTTTCCGTCACTATATTGAAAACTTCTTGGGGTGTGTCTGTCTTTCTGTCTGCATGTCCTGGGTTCTGGGTCACTTCTTCCCCCAAGGAAAAGAAAACGCAATATGTATACAAGTATTTAATTTCAAAATAAAATAAAATAAAATAAAATAGTAACCTAGGTATTTAATTAATTTTCCTAAGAGAAAAGGAATCTTCTCAAGACGGTTGAGGCCTACAACTTTAAAATTTACCAGAGGACTTTCAACAGAAATAAAATCAAATCTGTACAGGAAATAGAGAACAGAGAATCTTTCTGATTTCCTCTGTTTAGACTCCAAATTTCATAAATTACAACATCAGAGCTAGGTAAAGAGTCACAGAGGGCATGAGTAGAAGCTATATTTCGGATTTACGTTCGTATGTCAATAAATACATAGCTTGTTCCAAAAGAGATCCCTCCTATTTATTTCCATGGAGGAGGCAATAGATCCAAGGGCACAATAACACTGTTATATCAAATTCTCAAATACAAACACTATTTTTCAACATACTCACCATTGTTTGCTATGCATTTTTGACAGCAATGAACAAAAGCCTGCATGCCACTTTCTTAAAAATCTGCACCAGTAGAGGTGACCCACTGTTGCCACTGCTGAAACACGCCACCACCTCCCCACTGTACTCTCATTCATCAGTTGGTCCCCATGAACATTCACCAAGTGCCTATGACTGTCAGCGTGTGCAATTTTTTCTGCATGGAGGAATTCAGTTCCACACTTTTTCTTCGTATCTACTTTAATGTGAGACACCAAGAGACTGCCTCTCTTCCACCATTTGTTGCACGGCAACAAAATGTAACAGAATGTTGGTGAGAAGATTCAACATCTTCTGCCATACCACTAACATCCGCTTCTAACATTGTGGACCAACTTAATAAATGAGGAGGCATTACTTTCTGAGCAGCCTTCATAATTGCCTTGGAGATATGGCTTCCAGGCAAAAGGATACAGCTAATTTTTCTTAGGAAAAAATATATCTCATTAATTTAATCATGAACATAGAGGAGGGGATGAACCTCATTTTTCATCCACTGCGCTTCACTGGTGTTTTTATTTGCCACTGTGGGAGAGGCTTGAATTAGAGAAGAGGCTGACAGGATGATATCTGTGTCTGAGCATTTAAGCAGTTTTCAGCACTTCAGCGTATGAGTGCCTCCTGGATAATAAGGAATAAAAATAATAGCTCTTGTTTTTCCTCCTGTTCAAGATTTTAAAAGAGGTAACTAGTGTATTACAAAAAGAGAAGTTGTATGTGTCTGAGTGGGTGCCAGTAATGTGTGCAAAAGCTATTGCTACATCTTCAGAAATCAATGAAATTTTACTTACTCCTCACGAAAGAAGAACTACAGGAAAACTGACAGCAAATGTGAAGAAAAATAAGGAATTACTGTCTGAAGAAAGAGAAGGATTAAAGTACATTTTGCCAGCAGCAAAATTAATTGAGATACAGAGAGGGGTGAGAGTTCACTTGGTTAGTTTTAGTCAATGTACATTCTGGTGCTTATCCTAGCAATAGAAGAAGGCAATAAAAATAAGTTTTCTCTACTAGACAGAAGTTATCACTAGAGAGAGAAGTGCACTGAATGTGACCTTTAACTAAATAAATCAAAAATGGATTTAGCTCTGTCTATCTGCCAAAGCATTTCACTAACATTATGGTGCACTAAAAAAGGTAAGTTTTGGTCATGGACATGCTAGTTGGCATCAGCTTACCTGGAAACAAGCGATGAATTTACCCTGTTGTTTTTCTGGAGTTGTTTCTAGAGAGCTAAATTATGGCTCATTTTCATAATTTTCTGCTCTGCTATTGTCTGTTTAAATATTTAATAGTGTTAATAGCTTTTTTGTCCAGTAGTATACATTCAACTTGAGAGAAATCTCAACAGCAAAAAAAACAGTGATTTCTGGCATATGGAATTAGTATAAAGGAAAAAAAGTGAGCCTTTGTCCTTTTCAGATCTCTTCATGTCTCCTCATACCTCTTTTTGGCACCTCATTAATTACATGAATTTCACAATAACTGTGTTGCATGTTGCATAATGTTCACTCCTGGATTGGAGGCTATTTTTTTGAGCCATAGATCTAAAGTGAAAAGAAAGTAAAAAAGATAAAACTTGACAAAAGTGCCATCATTGTCCAGCTTTTCTCAATTAGCATTTTTGATCCTAAGTCTAAAACTGATCCACATATCCTTCTACTGAGTTCAGGTGTGTTACACATATAAGTAAAATATGCTGACTTAACTGTAGGTTGTGGTGAGCTTGGACAAATGAAAGCAATAACTTGGCAGGGAGAAAAGCAACACAGAAACTGTAACACAGAGAAAACCTTAACATAGCAGAAGCATGTACCTCTAAAGTGCTATAGCTTATCTCTAAACTAGAAAAAACCCAAAAAATTAAATCAACAAGATTGAGGCTTTTCCTTATGATTCTTCTCTTTGGCTTGCAGATCAAGTTGATGAATACCACCTAAAGTTTCTGTAAGCAGTCTGCTGACCCTGTACCTCTCTGTCCATGAACAGCAGCTATATCAGACCAACTCCCTCCACATCAATATTTAACTTCCATTACGTACTCTTCATCACGAAGAACTTGAAGACTCAAAGACACTTTTCTTTTTAATCTTAAGCTGCCTCTTCTTTATTAAGTTACTTGCTTGGTTGCAATGGCTCTTGAGTTGAAATACTCAACCATATAGAACTCTTGCACAGTTTTATCCCTGTAGGTACAATAATTGTTTTGAAAAAATAACTGCATGACTTATGCAGACTTATGTAGTGGCAGAAATGCACAGAAGTGCACCAGAAGGAACAAAGTGAGGAGTAGGCAGAAGCTGGAGATAGTGTTGAGCTCCCTTGTATGTGACAGTATTGATGACTTAGTATAAATATCAGACTATGAGCCTTGTTGCATAAATGAGTTTTGAGAACTCTATGAGGAACATATGCAGTTGAGATAAGGAGAACTAAAATGTTTAGCTGTGCAAAAATAATTGTGGTGTGTGGATATAATTTAATGTTAAGAGCCCCCATTACAACTTCCCCTGAAGCATATTTCCGTGATGCTTAGTGACCTAACAAACAAGAACAGATCATTAATTATGAATATCCATGCTAGATACAGTTCAACAATTCATGCTCCACCTTAGTGAGTGATACTCCTTTAAGACAAGACATCCCAATTCCATCCCTAAAAATGTTCTCCATGCTTAGGTCAGGAAATTATTGTGTTCCCATCTTTTCTCCCCGCCTTTCATCATCCATCATCATCCTGTCCTTTCCTGCTTCTTACTCAGGAGTACCTTGAGCAAGCTTCCTACAGACATCTGTGTTTTTATTCTCATTCAGATTTTATTTATTTACTCCACTGTATCTCCTTATTCTGATAGATTTTCTTCCATATTTTTCTCTTTTTGCCTAGCCCCTCAGTTATAAATGAGCTGTGCCAAAAGCTGAACTCTATTGTAGAGGGGAAAAAATAAAAAACATATCAAGTTATTTGATACAATTAACTTTTATAATGGTCATATATTAATGAGCAACTGATTCAATTTCCAGAACAGCTCTTTGGTGAATACATTGTACTGATGTCATTCAAATTTTCAGAAAGGTTGCCTATCTCTATAGGTGACCTTTCCATTCCCAGCTGCTGACATAAGATTTAATATTGATTTTCTAGGTTGTCCCTTGCTGCTGAATACTTTTGAGGTCGTAGCTTTGCAGTTGCTGAGCTGAAATATCCCCATCTCTAAGGCTGTTTCTATTGAACAATACATAAGATTTGAAATCTAGAGTGTAGTAAACAAACATTGAATTAATATCACAAACCTACATTTCCCAATATTTCAGGGAAAACACAATTGTAGAAACCCAAACTCACTTTTAAATCTGATTGATAATTAAGTAGTGGCTCAAATTAATGAAGAATGTTATGTGTAATGATTACATGGTTCTTCAAATAAGGAGATACAGAGCTCAATGGATTAAGTCAGCAGTATCTTTCCTTGTATACTGTAGGGAATACGTACACTTCCATAGCAGGCCAGTTTTATTGAAGAAAAAGGAAAGTTGCATTAACTTTTTATTAAATTTATAAGGTGTCTTTCTTCAGAAAAAAAGAAACCTTCCCCTTAGTTATAGAATTTCAATTAAAAGAACAGAAATACGTTGATAAAACTGACTACAAGGAATTAAAATATATTGTTTAAAATGTACAGCGGCTGTCCACTGTAAATGCTTACTCCAGGTGGAGAAAAAGGAAATATTTATGGGGAAAGAAAGGCTATTCCTTAAAATTACTTCTTCACTTTCCATATTTTTCATATTTTCAGCTTGAGTAAAAATCTACCAGCTGTCAATTTATTTCCTTTAAGTCAGTTGTAGCAGCCCTGCTAGAGGTCTATTACACAGCTAAGAATAGCTGGGGTCTCTGAATAGTTCAGAGGCATCTTGCTAACTTTTTTCTACACCAAATTTCTCCACACTGTAAAGGGTAATATGAATTGGATCCAGCAACAGTATGGATTTTTTCAGGTAGAGGTGTTTCTCCTAGGTGATGTCTATTTGATTTATTCCCACTTTTTGCTATCTGAATGGTGGAAAAAAATCTGTAGAACTAAAAGCCTCTGGGAGATGCTGCTTTGAACTGCAAACCTGTGCTATGTATCTCCCGTAGTCTCTGGGCTGCACAAGTTTCTAGAATGACTCTGTACTACATGATCTAGCAAAATACTAATCTTGCAAATGTTTTGTCAGCCAAAGAAGAGTGTTTGAAAGATGACATTTTTTGGACTCTGGTATTTACTAATTTCTTAAACAGCATAATTTTCTCCTGTTCCAGGGGAAGGTCATACTGCTGGACAATTAAAGTTCTATCTGTGGTATGCTGTGCTTTGTTAAATGCAATTGACCTCTTCTGAAGAGGTGAAAATTGCCTTCTGTCTCAGCTAGGGCTGAGCTAAACTGTTCAAACTTCAAATTAAACAACCCCTTTTCTCCTTATCATTTTTATGATGGACTTCATCCCCCATCCTTCCTTTTGGGTAAACATATTCTCAGTAGAAAAAGACAGAATATTAATATGGTGAGATTTTATTTTATTTTATTTTATTTTATTTTATTTTATTTTATTTTATTTTATTTTATTTTATTTTCTTACTCAATCAGTCTCTGTGGTCCTTCCAACTATATTTACCTCTACTTAGCTGGAAAGCAGAGGAGGACCTCAGCATAGTCTGGTATTTGGCCGTTTGCCTACCACTTGGTACAGTTCAGTTCAGTTGCTACTTTCTCTTAATTTCTGAATAAATTCGTTTTAAACAAGTCCTGCTTGAACATATTGTAGTTGGCCCTACATGTCAACCTATGGACTAATTAAAAGAGATTGATACAGGAAAGGATGCTATGAGTCACTCCAAAATTGTACTAGTGTTTTAAGGAAATGTGAAACATGAAACACGTCCAGTAGGAATGATTTGGTTAGAAAACATTTAATTCTTTGTATTAGGTCCATGCTCAGCATTTCAAAGGATGTTGGGTGAAAGGAAAAAAAGGTATGAGGGTTGGATGGGAAGGAAATCTATGAGATTAAACAAGGAGAAGCATAGGACCCTACACCTGTGGAGAAATAATCACATACATCAGTACAGATTAGGGACAGACCTGCTGGAAGGGACCTCTGTAGAGAAGGACTTGGGTGTCTTTGTGTACAGCAAGCTGACCATGAACTAACAGTATGTCCTTGTGGCCAAGAAGGCCAATGATTGAGTTGGAAAGTACCCTTAAAAGTCATGTAGTTCAACTCCCCTACAGGGAACAGGAACACTACAGCTGTTGCTCAGATCCCCATGGTCAGGGCATCCACTACCTCTATGCACAAACTTTTCCAGTGCCTCACCACGCTTATTGTAAAGGACTTCTTCGTTATATCCAGTATAAATCTTCCCTCTTTCTGTTTGAAACCTATCACCACAGATCCTGCTAAAGAGTCTGTCCCCTTCTTTCCTGTAGTTCCCCTTTAGATACTGAAAGGCCACTATCAGATCATCTCGGAGCCTTCTCTTCTGTAGGATGAACAGCCTCAGTTCTCTCAGCCTATCCTCATAGGGAAGCTATTCCATCCCTTGGATCATTTATTATTTTTGTGGTCCTCCTCTGGACATGCTCTAACAGGTCCACATTGCTCCTATACTGCGAATTGAATTCCACATTTGGACACCGTACTCCAGGTGAGATGTAAACAGCGCTGAACAGAGAGGGAGGATTACATCCATCCAGCAGAAGGCCAGAATGGTGAGGAGCCTGGCCCATCTCCCTTTTGAGGAAAGCTGGGACTGTGTAGCTGGAGAAGAGTGAGAGGGAATCTTATCAATGCTTATAAATATCTGTTGGGTGAGTGTCAAGTGGAATAGGGCCAGGTTCTTTAAAGTGGTGCCCAGAGACAGAACAGTGGGCAAGGGGCACAAACTGGAACACAGGAAGTTCCATACAAACATGAAGAAAAATGTATTTTCTTTTAGGAAACAGGCTGCCCAGAGAAGTTGTGGAGTTTCCTTCTCTGGTGACATTTAAAACCTGCTGGGACATGTTTGAACAGAGATATTCAATTAGGTGATCTTCAGAGGTTCCTTCCAACCCTTATCATTCTGTGATTTTGTTTCTCTTTAATCACTTTCGGAAAAGTGTAGGCTGTGTTTTTTAACACTTGCCAAGTGAAATCTTTGCACCTGACTACCTGATAGAGCTGGTGTTTTTATTTTATTTGGCTGCTACTGCTGTGTTACAGCTCCTTTCTAAAACTGCTTTTTCTGTTCTTTGCATGATATTAGTGAACATCATGCTTTTATGCTTTTGTATTACGACTTGTTGCTTATTCATTTGTGAGAGAATCTTCCATTTACTGCTTCAGTTTTCAATGTATGCTGTATGACTATCTGTAGAGAAACCATGGAAAAGGATGCTATAGTCTTCTGCCAGTGCTTTCTCAATAAAACACTCTGGATTTTGGTGTTAGAGTTCTTAGTGTATTTTTCTTTTTTTTCTCCTCATACTACGGTTCTTTTTCCTGCTAAATCTCAAAGTAAGGAACTGGCCTGCAAAAGGTATGAATGACTTGGAATATATATTTATTTTCAATTACATAAAGCCCTGTTGGGCAAGGTATTCACAAGTATGAAAAAAGAATAAAATTTTAAGATTATCTTTTTTTTTGAATGAATGAAAACATCCACTTATCTTTTTTCTCACCAGAGAAAGCAATTTCCTTCTTTTTCAGTACATGAATGGTGAAAAATCATGTCATGAAAAAGTTTGTCAAATTCGTGATTATATTTATAGAATTCTTACATGTATTCATAATTTA
Organism: Tragopan temminckii; assembly: GCA_028571105.1. Lineage (NCBI taxonomy): Eukaryota > Metazoa > Chordata > Aves > Galliformes > Phasianidae > Tragopan > Tragopan temminckii. The sequence goes on along the minus strand of JAOWBP010001760.1, from coordinate 61,677,103 downwards.
TATAATATATATATTTATAGGGCATATTAGTTTAATATGCTTCCTTTTCCTTCTAAATACCGCATTAAACACTTTTAGAAAAGTATGCTTTTATTAAGTGATTGCTTGGAATGTAATTTTTCAATTAAATGTTTAGTTCACTAAATAAATGGGTTGTAGCACTGACGTAAACTATGTGGGAGCCTGACTATGCTTAACATCATGGCATCCTTAACGTCATTGCTCGAAAGACAGCTACTTTGTGTAGATGCTGCTCTACAATTGGCTCTCTTTCTCTCTTTCTTTCTCTCTTCCTTTCTTCTTTAAGAAATTTGTGAAATACTCTTGAACAGTTTAAATGCATTAAGAATTAGTTGCTTGTGAATTCTATTATATGGTTGTTTCATATTTAGTACTATGTCTTGTACTGTTAGCGTTCTAGTATTTTCCAACAAAAGGATGTACCATAAGAGTTTTAAAAGACAACTAAACATCATGAACTGTTCATTCAAAGCTCTGTGTATGTCAGTATGCTGTTTGTGATTACAATGGAAAACATGGTCAGATTTTAACATTTGTGGAGCTACTAAGCACCATTAGAAGCAAAATAAGCCTGTGCCTCCAGTTGAAGAGCAGTTGCAGATAGAATAGCATTTAAACATTATCACCTCTGACCTCTGCCAAATGGAAGTGAGACAAAATGCAGAAACTAAAATACAATAAAAATAGCTTGATTGTTTGGCAGTTGTTGTCAAAAACAAACCTGTGTCCAAAGATCAGGGCAATATTATACAGGGCAAGAGGAAATTAATAACAGTTGTTCATACTCTCACTCAAAATGAAAGCTCAGGCTGGACATAATTCAGTGATGCACTGCGCATTTAGCTGTGAAACCATCACAGAAAACCACTAAGTTGATTTTGAAGTTGTCTCATTCCAATTTATAGGAGAGAGAGGAGATTCTTTTTAATATATGAACACCTGGCGTGAGATTAAGAAGCAACGCTTCAAATGTTGGTCTGACCAGTTCATTATAGATCCTAATCAGGGAGACAGGAAAGGGAGGGGCAGCAACTATTATGAATTAGGGTGACGGGGAAGGGAAGGAGGGTCATAGAAAAGATAGGAAATAAGCCAGAATTGTGTGAAGTGGGGATAGTCACCACCAGGATCCAGTGGTGGTCCCGTTGCACGCCGTTTCGAAGGTCCGAGGCAAAAGCGCAGGGGGAGAGCAGCAGCAGTGTGGCCGGCCTTGGGCAGCAAGCAGGTAGCAGGAAGAAGTCACAGAGCCAGTCCAGGAGGAAACAACTGGACTCAGGTAGCAGGCTGTATGAATCCTTCTTTGCTTTCTGGCTCAAAGCTTGCTTTCTGAGGTATTTCTTGTGATAAGACTCTAGGAGATG
>JAOWBP010001760.1:61656924-61667590 GCA_028571105.1 Tragopan temminckii | reverse complement strand
CACTCTACAACTTCCTGAAGGGAGGTTGTGATGAGGAGAGGTTTGGCCTCTTCTCCCAGGCAACAAACAGGACCCGAGGAAATGACCACAAGTTGTACCGGAGGAGGTTTAGATTAGACATAAGGGAGAACTTTTTCTTTCAGAGAGTGGTCAGGTACTGGAATGGCCTGCCAAGGGAGGTGGTGGAGTCATTATCCCTGGCAGTGTTCAAGAGGCGTTTGGATGAGGAGCTATGAGATATGGTTTAGAGGCTTGTGTGGTAGCAGTGGTAATGGGAGGATGGTTGGACTAGATGATCTTACAGGTCATTTCCAATCTTGTGATTCTATGATTCTATGATTCTGTGAATTTTGTCCTTGCTGGGAAGCTTGGCAGTAATTCACAAAAGATGCTGCAGTATGTTGTAGTGTGGTCCACTTTCCTCACCTGAGGAAGACCAGCCCTTTCTTATATAGGTGAGGATGAGAGAAAATGGCTTTAAACTGGGAGAGGGTAGATTTATACTAGATAGCAGGAAGAAATTTTTTACTGTGAGGGTGGTGAGATACAGGAACAAGTTGCCTGTACTTCCACAAGATTGTGGATGCTCCCTCACTGGAGGAGTTGAAGATCAGGCTGGATGAGGCTTTGAGCAACCTGGAATGCAGGTTAGAACTAGATGATCTTAAATGTCCCTTCCAACCCAAACCATTCTATGATTCTATGATTCAGGACACATGCAATGTTATTTACAAGTAGCAAAATGCATACTCTTACGTTACAGAAAACAAATACATTTTAGTAATTTTGTCTTGCAAAAAAATTTTCGGAGTTTACTCCTGTTTGTTCCTAATCAGTGATATGATATGCGTGTACTGGAGCAAACAACAGTGCTTTGATTTGAGGTTAGCAGTTCAAGATTACTCCACAAAAACTGTGTTCTGATCTGAAATTTAGGCTGAGAAACAATAAATATTCCCTTGTTTCTTTGTTACTGAAGAAATTGTTTTCTCCAGAGCAATACTCATTCTTCTTGATTGGCTGCCATGGCACTCTTTCCTTGCAAAGCTGATGGTTGTTGATTAAGCAGAATCAGCAGGTTGCACTACCTCATACATCTGGCTGTTGATAGTTCAAATGATACCAACTAGGGTGTAGACTGAGCCTCTTACTAGTAGGTGGTGCTCTGATGGAGCATGTTTGGTATTATTACTCATTACTGTACTGTGCTAGGGTTTGGTTCTGCTGAGTATTTAGTTTAAAGCATCTGAATTGAATTTTTCAATACTTTGATATGTGTATGATGGAGATATATATTTATGTATAAAGAATACATAAAAAAATATCTTTGGAACATTTTTACAGCAAAGACAGAAGAAAAAGGATTTAGACCAAGGCTTTTCCGGGTTCTTCAAAACTAGACTTGAACTACCACTGTGCAGAGATGAAATAGTTTAAAAAGGCTTTATGGCAATGTTTTCAAGAATTTATTAGGCACTTTATGCATGCAGTAAACATAATGCATAATGACATAAAGTCTGGTTTATAAAATAACAAGTTCAAGCTGGTGATTAAATACTCAGACACTTGATTTTTTTAAAATCCATTAACAGATGCTGAACTGCATGGTGAAATATATAAATGTGACTTTTACAAATAAACTGAATATTATCAATGCTATTTCAAGGGCTAACAGATTAATTTAACTTGGCTAGGATTTAAAATGATGGAGCTGTGATTAGGTTTTTTTTTCGGTAAAATTGAAACACTGAATTATTCTATGATTCCTACTCAATTAGATGACGTTTGCTCTTCAAATTTCATTGGGATTCTTTCGGAATTATAGATGACATCCGTATTAATACTGGAAGAGTTCATCACGATTAATGTCATTACAACAAATGCTAAAGGGATTAATAGGGATTTGCTACTTGTTGCAAAGTGTAGAAGCCCTAGGGGCACTGTTGTCGAAGAACACTGGGGTGGCCTCATCTTGTCAAATCTTTTGGATTAGAGATATTAAATAAAAACATCTGTAAACTGCTACAAGTCTTACATTCCTCCTTTCTGTTATAAATGACATTGCAAGCTACTGCACTTTTGGGGCCCATTTAATTTAGCAGTTGCTTCAGAAAGCACTCCATTAAAAACATTTGTTGAATTAATTGTGATATTTCTAATACACTGTGCATTTAAAAGATCGTCACCACCTGTAAACGCTTCTCCCAGTTGACTTGTACAGGCTAAATGGGAATATTTCATGTATCATTAAAATGAAAATTCCAGTAGTCTTAATGATCTGGTCTCGTCGTGTAGCACTCTGCAGACATGCCCAGAGTGAAATTTGTTTCCATTTGATTTGTGCCTTCCTTCCAGCTTGCCTATTATAAATGGGGACTAAATATCCGAGACACAAATCTCTCACACTTAGTATTGCCTGTTTTTGACATTGCAGCTACTTGAGGTAAGGGTTACTGAATTATAAGACTCATTGAACAAAGCTGCATATGGCTAAATTTTGTAGGTAGCCACAATCATTATTTTGGCAAGCATTCAAAGAGACTTTCTTATTGAATAAAAGGCAACTGTTCAGAAAATATCTGAACTAGAGAGACAAAACTACCATCAGTGTTTGTTGAACTTTCTGAGAGGAAATCCATAATTCCTTTTTTTTTTTCTCTTTAAGAGATTAGTGTACTAACTGATGTATCTGAGTAAGGAACAGAGAATATTGAGATGCAAGTTTAAATCATTCTTACATGATTTGGGTGGGCTCCTTTTTGGAAAAGTACATTCTTATTTTAGCTGTTTCATCTGGACAAGTGTGAATGCAAGATAGCTACAAAGAATTTTTTTTTATCAGGCCAGTCCAGGTAAAGATGATTCTCCCCTCTTCCTCTACAATGTATAGTCACACATAAGAAAGTGCACGTTGTCTTAATCTCTGAATTTCATTAAGCTACCTTTGGTATTAATAATCTAACCACATCAAAACAATCTGGGTAAAAACATAGCCTTCTAAACTCTTTGCACTACCAGGAGCAAAGATTCAATTAATGTGGCTTTTCTGTGATTAATTTTTCTCTCTTTTTGTTGTTGTTGTTGTTGTTGTTGATCTAGGTCAGGCCACTCCAAGAAATTCTTTCAGTTTTATGTTCCTAAGTATAAAGTTTCTAAGCATAAAGCTGTGCTAAAAGACACTGGCATTACCATATAAGAATACCAGCCTGTTGCAGTTTTATGCAGATCCTACAGTTTGTATAACAGCTCCATGCAGGGCAGATACAGTGAATAGTAAATCTAGTTGTCTGTTCATTCTTTCTATAAAACCACACTGGAGATGACACAATAAATCCCCTCACAACCCCAGGAGCCTAGAAATGAGAATTACGACATATGAAGTACAAGTATAGTCTTTTATAGCATAGTAAACACACCATAAATCATATGTCTTTTAGTAAGAGTTTGTATAAGCTTATAAACAGTACTTTACCCTACAGGTGTGAATGATGACATACCTCACTATTTGTGTGTAAATAAAACAAGTTGCAAGCAAAAATAGATTTTTAAAGGCCTGTTGTTGGGGTGTGAACAGCGCAAAATCATTTAAAAAAAAATATTTAAAAATAAAGAAATACACACCAAAGTAATGCATACTGTTCATGGACTGATCAGAGTAGGGATTGAATTATTGTATGAATTACCACAAGAGTTAGAAAGCTGCATTAAATCATTTGTTAGGATAAGAGGAGCCTCAAAGTTCATAGGTGTAAAGGAAAACTTCTAGCTTTGAAACAAAGAAAGAGTTTTTTTGGGAAACAGATGAAGAGAGCTCAGAACCAACCCCAGGGTCTCAGATTAATCCAGTTATCAGGGGATAATTGGAATTACTCGTTTTAGTATCCTCTATATTGAAAATATTACATTCAGTGTTGATGCTTAAGAACTCAACATTTACTGAGGAATACAGTGGATGAAGAGGATAACATAAGAGTCACTATTATAGTAGGCTATAAAGTAGCAATATATCAGTGGCTGCAAAAGATCAATCAAGCTCTGGCTGTGTGAACCTGCGATATATATCTGTTTGTTTTAGTGTCAGCATGCTGACACATTACAAAACTTTGCTTCTGTTATTTGAGCAATATTCCATCATATACAGGTAGAAAGGCCACATAAAGTATTTGTGCAGATGCTAATCCAGAACTGCAACTACTGTGCATGCAATTAATTTATCAACTGTCCAACTAGTGAACTCATGGAGAGCAGTATTATGAGTCTATGTAGTTAATGTAACTTAATAAATTAATGGCTATTCATTTGATAAAGGTAGTATTTATATAAATATATGTACCTTTACATATGTACCTATATATTTGTATTCCTTTATAAATAAAGGTAACAATATTAAAGGCCTTTTCTTTTTTCTTTAATATTTTGATCTAGATCCACTCTACTAATATGCATCCTCTTTTTCATGGAGGGCAGAATGAATCTGCCCAGGACAAGGCAGAGATCATCCACTCATTGCTCCTGGTTGTTAACAGTAGTCTGTGCAACAGTATAGTAGTGCGTTAATAGCAAATTTTTTATATACATGACACCCATACATATTTATTCAGAGGCAGATCCTGGAAGTGAATTCACTTGCAGGAAACATATAAATGAAATAAAACCATTTTGTGACTTAAATATGATACGAAGAAGAGTAAGAAGCTACATAGACTGAAAAAGTGTATGCCTGAAGAAAACTATTTCTTCTTAGTGGATGAACATCTTTCCAGCACAAATGAAGTCTCTGGAAGGTAACTTATCAGTGACTTGATATTTTTCCTCTCCAGAAGTAGGTATTAGGTGTATCCCTGCAGGTTCTTTTGGAGCCTCTGTCCCAAAACAAAGCTGCATCACACTGACAGCAGAAATATTAATCCTCTTCAAAGTTCAGTGATTCTGAGCTCTGCATGTGTTCACATCAGTGGTGCAAGTTTTGTTTGTGGAGTTAAGTCATAAAACGCTTATTGAACTATTAGCACTTGCTTCAAGTTCATATCAGTTCAAGAAGATGGATACTGCACTGGGGGACTTCAATATCACAAAACAGCATGAGGAGCACAAGGACCAGAAAAGGAGGAAGAATAGCAGAAGAGAAGATGGTGAATGGCCATAACACTCAGGTTGGAGAGGGGATAAAGAAAGGAACTGAAGCAGAAAATTAAACGATCTGATACTGACTTTGAATAATAGCTACTGGTCTCTCTGAATCTTACTGCACTAGAAATGCACACATATTACCACTCCCCAGCTGTGATCAATTTTGTTAAGGTGCAAGTGTCTTCTCTGTCCCTATCTCTTTCTTTCCTTTTCCTTACATGAATATACATCCATAGTTTAGTATGGAAGATATAACTACTTAAAAGACTGTTCCAACATAAAAATTCTTTTTAAAATATGTATATTTCCTTCTCCTCCTTCCATTAACTTCTCCTGAAAAGTAATTCCTCTTGTGAGTTTTTCACTCATCAGAATCTAATTATTATTGCCATGCATTTAGGTTTGGCTGCCTGGGTCTTACTATCAGAGATGGTCTCATGGGAAATCAGACTTACTGCGATATTTGTTAGCACCGCCAGTTACCTCTCTAGGAGGAGGCACTTTTTTCTGCTTTCATTAACTCTTTTTCTGTTTTCCTGCTGACCACTCTTTAAAACCCCAAATCACTGTACTTCCATGCTGAGATGAAGCAGCAAAATACCCAAACCATGGATTTTGAATTGTAAAAATTATAGCTGGAAGACATCAATTAAGTTACCCTGCCAGCATTGCAAGAGTGTATCCCACACTGTAGTTTTCTACTGCTTTGGTCAGTTTGATTTTAAAAACCTCAAGGCATGGGGATTTTGCACTTCTTCTGTAAGACTTTTCAACAGTTTATATAGCTTACTGTCAATAAAATGACTTATTGTGTTTTTTTAATCTGTGTATTCTTCTGCATAATGCATTTGCATCACTCTTAAGTTACATACTTCTGAAAATACTTGCAATCAAACATTCTTCCTTGATGGTGTCTTGACATTGTATGGGATTTATTGTTCAGCATAAATAATAGACGTCTGCTATGGAACACATAAAATGTTCAGCCTTTCTGTTCTTTCACATATCTACCTGTCCATAGAATATTAAAAAAATACTGATAAGAGATTTCCTACTTAACCCTTTGCAAAAATTGTAAGCATTATTAAATCTAGAAAAGCTCATCTAAGTGAGGTGAACTGTTTCTGGGTAAAATGACCTTTCCTAGAGAAAATAATCTCATGTCTGTTCTTTAATGAAACTTAAATATTTAAATCTTTTGCATTTAAGATATTTTTTTTTTTTCGTGAAGCAAAATAAGAAAGAGTTTCATTGCCCTTTTTCTTTTTTTTTAAAGATTTATTTATTTTTATTTAGGAAACAGCCTTAAGCTGTAGCTGTACTAGGGTAGACTCAGGTTGGATATTAGAAAAAAATTATCTTCTGAAAGAGAAAATTATTTCTTCATCCCTTGGATCATTTTTGTGGCCCTTCTCTGGTCGTGCTCCAGCCGGTCCCTGTCTCTCCTGTACTGAGGACTCCACATCTGGATGGAGTACTCCAGATGGGGCATCACCAGCAGAATAGAGGAGCAAGATCACCTTCCTCAACTTGCAGGCCATGCTTGTTTTGATTCAGTATACGGTTAACTTTCTGGGCTGCAAGGGCACATAGATGGCTCATGTCTGTTTTCCCATCCACCATTAACTCCAGGTCCTCTTCGGCAAGGCTGCTCTCAGTTCTTTCATCCCTCAGCTTGTATCAATAGCAGATGTTGCCTTGACCCGATGCAAGACCTTGCATTTGGATTTGTTGAACCTCATGAGGTTCATATGGGCACACTGCTCAAGCTTGTCTAGATCCTTCTGGATGGTATCCCATCCCTCTGGTCTCTCAATCACACCCCACAGCTTGGTGTCATCAGCAAACTTGCTGAGGGTGCACTCAACCCCACTGTCAATGTAATTGATGAAGATATTACAGATATATATATATTATATATATTGATTATATATATTGATATATTAGGAAGATATTAAGATGGACAGTTGGACTGGATGATATTGGAGATCTTTTTCAATTTTGGTGATTCTACCTTTCTCTGAAAACAGATTATTCCTCTCAGGTTTGTGCCTTTTATGTCTTGTGTCAGTTCACCAGAAGTAAAAGTGGGCCTCAATCTGGGAAATCAAGTTAATCATTCAGAACTTTCAGATATTCAGCTGAAAATTTGGACTTAAACATGGTTAAGTGTTTCCCTAAATTAGTACTTCAGTATGTTTTCATATGAAAACCATCATTTTTCACATTTCTCTTAAAACACAAGAGCAATGAAAACAAGCCAAAATGAAAGGAAAACATTGGTTGTTTTTTTTTATTGATTTTTTTTAAGTAACTCTAAGCAAAAATACTTGCCAGAAAATCCCTTTTTTTTTAGAGAAATTGTTTTATAAAAAATACTTTCAGCCATGCCTGAACCTGACACCTGCATATCCAGAGAAATCAGAAGAAACTTCGTATTACATTTAATGTTATGCTAACAATGCTACAGTTTATGTTACTTAAATATTGTTCTCACATTTATTTTTTTTTTAAACTTCCAGTGGGACAGATAAGGACCTGGAAAGAATGCAAATGAGAATGCTTCAGAGGCAGGCTTGCTTTGTCATTTGTCACTGCCAAAATCTATCAGTAATATGGTATCATGAAAGACTAAGAAAAAAATGTACTTGTACGTTTAAGCATGATATTCAAGTAAGATTTGGAGCAGTGCCACTAAAGAAAACTAGTGCTTACTTTGTTAGTTGCTGTGAAACAAGAAAATGTAGACATGAAAGCATCATTTATCTTATTTTTGCACCCAGGGATTTCTTCCACTAGTCTGCTTGACTTTAAAATTTTCCAACTTTCTTCATTAAATTACAGGCTGAACTGAAGATTAGGACTGTTTCTTCCCTGACTTGTGACAGATACAGTGATCACTGCTTTCTGATTCCTTTCTGCTCCTTCTCAGTGTAAGGGCAGGATTCTCATGTTAGAAGGAATCTGCAAAAGGACAGTGGAGGAGAAAGAATAAGAAAAGAGAAAGGGTCAGAGGGAGTTCAATTATTACCAGTTTTTCAAAGGCATAAATGATAGTTAGCCATCCAACCACCCTCCTCCTTTTCATTTTCAACAGCTCAGTCATAATGGCAAAACCTAATCGAGTCTTTGGACTAATTCAGTTTCTGTAATTTAACATGGCTCATTGACTTGTGCCTATGGGATTTCCAAATTGTCTCTCATCCAAGTGCTAAGCTGGCCCTGGAGTCCTTAACTTCAAGACAAGATCAGGTATATTCAGGTTGTAAGACTGAATCTTTTAGAGTCCAATGGTTTTTGTTGTTGTTGTTGTTGTTGTTGTTGTTGTTGTTGTTTTTTTCCTTATAAAATCAGTCCTGAAAAAAATGAAGAATCATAGTATCATGAAGACAGTTTTTTCATTTGGAGGATAGAGAGCACTTGCAAGAACGCTGAAAAATAACATGCTTCACAGTTGCCTGAATCAATGTTAATATACTCTGGAGAAAGAGTTGATAATGTATTCATTTTCTTAAATCATAAAAAAAATGAACTTGAGGAAGCAAAAGAAAATAAAATATCAAAGGCCAAAACAAAAATCAGTGCTAATGTCAGGATCAGAACTCAGGACATTTAACTTTCAGTGTGAAGGCCGTGACTCAGTCCATAAAGGCTAATTAGTACTTTTCTAATTTCAGCACTAGAGATCTGTTTGAGATCATTTTTGTCATGCTAGAGAGCATGAAGTTTAACAATAAATGGCTGACATTTTAATGAGACATGAAATTACAATATTTTGGTCCAGATACATTACAGAATGTGAAGACCCAAGAGGTGTTGTACACCTTCAAATACTATGGTTAAGGTACAAGATATTATTATTATACATCACTGTATTCATTTTGAGTTTCTCTGAACTTTGTTCCAGAACATATCGTAAAATCATATAATCACAAAATCAAGGAATCATAGAAATGGCTTGTGTTGGGAAGTACCTCTAAGAGCATCCTGTTCCAAGCCCCCTACCGTGGGTAGGTTTGCCAGCCTCTAGATTGGGCTGTCCAAGGCCCTATCATAGCATCATAGAAACATAGAATGGCCTGGGTTGAAAATGAACACAATGATCTAGTTTCAACCTCCCCGCTATGTGCAGGGTCACCAACCACTAGACCAGGCTACCCAGAGATGCATCCAGCCTGGCCTTGAATGTCTCCAATGATGGGGCATCCACAGCTTTGTTGGGCAGCCTGTGCCAGCACCTCTACATCCTTCCTGAGTTGGAGGCTCCAGACCCAGACACAATACTCCAGATGGGGCCTTGCAAGGGCAGAGTAGAGGGAGAGAATCACCTCCCTCTCCCTGCTGGCCACTCCTCTTTTGATGCAGCCCAAAATACTGTTGGTCTTCTACAATTGCTCCCTCACTTCTGTGGTAAACTAATGTACTTTATGTGTAGAGTGTGATGTTTTCAGAGACATTGACTTAAGTTACCTACTTTCACCAACACAGTATAAGCATGGCCAAAGCTTGCTCTGAGTTACCGCAATTGCTAGTGAGGCATTGAAACAGGCTACCCAGGGAAGTGGTGGAGTCATGGTCCCTGGAGGTTTTCAAGAAAAGTGTGTGACACTGAGGGACATAGTTTAGAGGGCATGGTGGCGATGGGCTGACCATTGAACCTGATGATCTTACAGGTATTTTCCAACCTTAATGATTCTATGATTCTTTTATTATGCAAATTAGTAAATGACTTCAGTGCTTTCTTGACAACTTATATTACAAAATTCATGATCCAACTGGAATATGTTTTTCTAGCAGCAAGAGGTTCAATGCAAGGCAAAATATTTAAAAGAGCAGGACAAATAAAGCGTAGAGAGCACAGTCCTATCTTTGTTGTTACCAATGATGAGGAAACTTGTTAACCAGCCAAACAATTCAGTGTCAATGTCAGCATTTTTCATATTGTATAAAGCAATTTGTTGAAGATGTCAAGATTTCTTTATTCAGTTCTATTTGGTGATTCACTGGCTGCTGGTCTATTTGAAAATCTGATGCAGACCAAGTAGAAAGTAATCCCTATATACCACAAAAAGCTGAGCTGGTGTAATCAGAACAGAAAGTCTGCATCATACTGACTCTTGACATTGCTAGGTGAGAAAATATTCGTATCTTGGTTCAGATTTGAGACTTTATCCATGTTTTGTTCACAGAGTCCAGAGGTTCAGTTTCTCATGTCCAAGTATTTTGCTTTTGGAATTTCAGTTCTTTGAATAACTTATGGAAACTCAACAGGGAAATCCTTTTGGAAGTTCTTCTCAACAAGTACATTTCTACCACCTTCCAATTCCATTCTATGGGACCTTTACTTCTGGTGTGTTGCAGATGTTTAGAATGTTCTCCTCAGACCTCATCTAAAACCTGTGACTACCAATACAAGTCCTACCTTTAATTAAATAAATACTGGTCTGGATTCTGTTTATATTGTTACTGTGTTTTTTCTTTGTAAAATACATTGTGAAGATTTGATTTTCTTTCCTTCTTTCCATTTCCCTCTCCC
>JAOWBP010001760.1:61621433-61634173 GCA_028571105.1 Tragopan temminckii | reverse complement strand
CAGGATTGAGGAGTGGTAAATCACTTTACTTTCCTGTTTTTATGTATCTGTCTGTCTGTCTGTCTCCATTTTCTATCTGTTCTCTTTATCTTCTTTTACTCGTTTACTTTTTGCTAACTAGGAGATGGGCGACTCAGAGGATAAGAAAAAGATTCACGTCCCTCAAAACCCACTGAGTGGAATAAGACATTCTCCCTTACCGTATGATACCATACAGTCAATAAAAAAAGGCCACAATAGAAAGAGGCCAAGAAGTTCATTTATTTTCAAGATTTTCTGTTTGAAGATAGTAGAGAAAAATGATATGTTCCTGTCAAATTACTCCTTGTTTTAAGGTGTTTATATTCAAAATACTCCTTGGTAACAGTATTAGTCACTAGTTTGGGAAGAAAACAGGAAATAAACTGATGATTTAAACCAATATTTTTTTTTGCTTGAATGTTCACACTGCAAAAAGCAATAAATCTTCTAGTACCTTTTGGCAATATTCTGCTGGAATCAAGGATCGTATAAGCCCTTAAGTCTGAATGGCCCTTTTAACTTCAACCTCTCACTGTATAATAGGTGGATAAAGAAGTGTGAGGAGCTTACATTATCTGTATCCCTATTGGGACTGTTTCTGGTAGCTGCAGCTGTCAGTATGACCTTTTTTTTTTGTTGAATTAAATTAGGCTAAACCCATGTTTTTCAAAGTCTAGCTTTTCTTTATTCAGTATTTGTATTAGCACAGAGGTGATTTTTGCATATTACATTTTAACAGCTAATTTTTAATACAATTAATTTTTAACAAAAGCTGGGGAGAGAGGTCAGAATATGGAAAGGACAGGTTAAAGAATATTAAATATCTTAGATGTAGCCAAGTTGTCAGGATATGATGAAATTAACTAAGCCAGAATTGTCTTTGAACCATTAGTAATTATGTTCAAGAACTCTAGGAGGACAAGCAGAGTTCTACAAGACTTAAGAAGGACAAGAATAACATTGTTTTAGAAAAATGGATGAAAAAAAAAGACAAAAATGAAAAATACTTGTACTATAGAAAAGAAAACATTTTATGAAAACCCAGAGAAGGTATATTCTGGATATGCTAAGAACAAATGTGCTCAAAACTTTCCACATTAAATTCTGAAGGGGGTAAATATGAGACATGAGATGGAGGCAAATGTAATCTATTAGCAAGTTTTTTTGACATAGTGAGAATATTTTAATTCTGAAAGTAAGAAAATGTAGTCCAGGAAAGGTAAATAAAGTGTAGCTATATTAATGATTTCTTACTGAATTAGGAAGAAAAAAATATTTTTAACAGTTTGTATGAATGTGATGTTATTCAATATTTGTATTTACCAGCTATGTCAAAAAAATACATGTTAGAAATATTGACAGTTGGATGAACATTTTCTAAACTGGAGTCTTTTGAGAGTGGAACTAAAATTGGAGGTGGTCATAGTGAAAAAAGAACCATCCTAAGCATCCCTAAAGAAAATATTTGGAGATCAGTTTGAGTGAGTGTAATTAGGAGCCATATCTTTGTAGCAAAATTATAAAGTGACCCTGCTTAAAATGTGGTGTAATAAAGAACATAACCAGTTGATATTATGAAATATTAAAAATACATTAGTATCATCTTGTCATTTATTTACCACTGTGCAGTATATAATACATGACAGATAGTTTCTACATTTCCCTTAAAATGTATTAAGTCTATTCTTCTTTGTGTTTTATTTTGGCATTGCAAGTTAGAAGATTATAATTAAAACAGAAAGTCTTAAAAAAAAAAAAAAAAAAAAAGGAAAAAAAGTAATAAAAGAACATAAGAAATATGTGGAGGTTTAGAAAACATGGCCTCTGAGAAATGTTGGAAATAACAATAGATCATGTCTTCTGTAGAGAGGAGAAGAATGGCTTCCAATACACAGAAAGTGATTACACACATAGAAGTGGTCTTTTTTTTCTGTAAAAAATAATGCCTCAAGCATTGTGATTTAAGGAGAAAGTAGAAATCCTTATTACAGGTGGTTTCTAAAAACAGGCTGTATATACATGTTTTTGGTCCTACCACACACTAGGTAGATTAGCTGTGTGCCTTTAGAAGTTTGTCCATGTTGTTGTTTTCTTTGACTGTGCTTTATCCATTCATGTTCTGCTGTGCACTGATACATTTTCTTGGAAAACATTATTCCTATTATACATAAGAATAATAAGAACATTTCCCATTCAATTTAGTTACTGTAACAGTTACATTTCTGTCTTTGTATCACCCAAATTTCAAAATACTCACCAACACATTTAAAATTATATCAAAATATTGTGTATGAGCAATATTTTCTATGAGTTTTGTTGTCAATGGTATATAATGAATCTGAACAAAACAGCTTTCCATTCCAAAAGGCTATCCTGCTGTCTCTGGAATTAAGTGGGTGAGTATTAAATATCACTCCTTAATTAGGCAGAGTATGGCCAGAATTATTCTTTTTGCTCATTTCTCTTATTCCTTATTGCAAAGGAGGTGATCCAGACTCCTTACTCCATGCTGGTGAGACCTGACCTGGAGTACTGTGTTCAGATGTGGAGCCCTCAGCATAGGTGAGATTTGGAGCTACTGGAGCTTATCTAGAGGAACACCAAAAAAGTGATATGAAGGATAGAACACATCTTCTACAAAGACAGCTGAGAGAGCTGGGGTTGTTCAGCCTGGAGAAGAGAGGCTCCAGGGAGGCGTGATAGTGGCTTTTCAATATCAAAAGATAAGGTAAAAGCAATAAGGAGACAGACTCTTTAGCAGGGTCTGTTGTGATAGGTCAAGGGGAAATTGTTTCAGACTAAAAGAGGGGAGTTTAGATCAGATATGAGGAAAAAATTATTTATGATAGGGGTAGTGAAACACTGGAACAGGTTGCCTAGAGAGGTCATGGATGATCCATTCCTGCAGACACTTGAGGTTGAGTTGGATAGGGTTCTGAGGAACCTGATCTAGCCATTGGTGTCCATATTCACTGTAGAGGAACTTGACTAGACCATATTTTATAAGTCCCTTCCAATTCAAATAATTCTGATTCTGTGATTCTCTCCTAACTTCCACTTCTCAATTCTTTCAAGAAATGATAATTATCCCAAAGTACAAATACCTTGCTGATAGCCTTCAAAGCACTTGTAGAAAAGTTTATAAATGTTTGGACTAATATAATTTTTGAAACATCAGTGATTGCTTTTATCTGCCATATAGATTTGAGGAGGAAAAAATGAAAATCTACTGATTCAGGGAATACAAATGAAGATTACAACAAGCCTTGTTGAATTTGTGTCTCTGGAAATGATGCAAAGTATAAGAGTGAGTATTCAAGTTCATCTACTGTACTTATTTAGGACAGTTCTCACAGCTAGGCATCAGAGATGCTGAGTTCATTAAAGCATTTTCTTACAAGAGAAAAATGTAGCTGCTAATCTCATGAGTTGTCATGTCTCCAGATACTGAAAAGAGTTTACAGAGGTAACTAGCACTGTAAATTCTGTTGCATTGTTTTCTTTATACAAGTAAAAGCTATAGTGTTTTTAGTATTTGTTTTATGGGTTTGTTTGTTTTTCTAACTCTTTTGTAAACAATCATACTCAGACACTTTCTTGAAAGCCTTGGAGCCAGGAGTAATTTAAAAAAATAATGGTAATAATTCATCGTTTAACCACATTACAAGGCATGTTTTGGAAAACAAAACAGAACAAACCATAACGTAAAAACTAAAATGACGTTCATATATATCTTGCTTTTATAAATATTTTAATAAGGAAAAATAACTAAACAAACCCACTCATACAGGAAATATATTTACAGTGCAAGAAGAAGTAAATTTGATTTTCAAGAGTCTTGAGTTCCTACTTCATTGTATCAATATAAAGTAGAACAAAAGACTTGTATGTGTTATATATGCACGTTTACATAGATAAACGTTTTGTATTTCAGAGCAAACCTTGTAAACAATATGTTTACAGAAGATCATTGGTGTGTATGAGGAAGAAGATGATGCAGTCTACTCTCTATTCATTCTAGACTATGGATGAGCTGCATTTTGACTGGAGGGAGGCTAATGCACTCAATTTTTATGGGAAAATAAGAAACCTTAGACATTTGTAAAGAATAAATGGCCAGCCCACTCTTGGGAACTGCAGCTCTCATGGGTTATTTCACAGAATGATAGGGAAGTTTTAGCTCTGTTAGCTGAAGTACCTTCTGTGATTTGACAACTTTGTGTTGTCAAAAAGCACATAGGATTGTGTATTTAAAATACCTTTAACTTCTAATTAATTATGAGCCCTGGTACAATACCTGTGAATTTCCTACTTGTTTTATGTCTTTAAAAAGTGAAGAAGAGAGGACATTTTCAAGAAAGCAAGTGTAAATGCCTTTTGGAGCATGTTACACTTGGAAACAAATTTATCAATAGTTCTCATTCTTTGTGTCTGCACAAATGTACCCTCTTTTAAATTCAAGTCCTTCACAGTCTCTGTTTCATTTTAATTTAGACCCATTAGATTCCTATACAAAAGGCAACTCAAGGTCACAATCTTAAAAGGGTATTCTTATCAAGTCTATCCTTTATTAGGCTTGAAATATATAAAAGCATTATTCAGCAAGTAAGAAGTAGCATTTTTTTTTTAAAAGATATTTGGCTCTGTAATGAAATTTTACAAACTTGTGTCCTTTAACTCACTCTTAACAAATTTATGCCGGCCAGAAGGATTTTCCTTTATTTAATTTTCCTAATTTTTCTTGAACAAATGGATGAAAGAGATGTGGTGGAAGGTGAGTGGAGATACAATGTAATATGCAAAGGCTGAGAGTAAACAGATACAAACAAATGGGATCAAACTGATATGTTTTGCATTAGTAGATTACAATAACAACAATAATAATAATGATAAAAACACAATGAGAAAACAACAAACCAACAACAGCAGCTCATAATAGCATTAACATAAAAGCATACGTGATATACAGAAACTACAGTGTTTGAGACATCAACACCAGATGTGTTTCTATTTGTTTAATAGCTCAAGCAATTATTATGTGAAACAGTCTTTTACTCTCCCTAATGTTTCTTCAGTTCTTGTGTTGTTTTGCCTTAAGTTGGTTTCCTGGAGTAAATGACTCCAACGAAGTTGACATCTGGATATTTTGGAGTGGGCTTAGTTTCCTCATGGCTCAAATGTCTTATTGGAACAGATTCCTGGTGCTCAGATTTATTCATAATTAATCATAAAAATGTGACTTACCCATCCATCTTGCGTTATAAAAAAATTTGGAAGTATCATTTTATAGATGTAAGTGGAATTATTCTGACTCAGGAACAGAATTTTAAGATTGAATTTTGAATAAAGTTTTGGGTGGTTTTTATTTTATTTTATTTGACTTTGACATCCTATCTTCTTATTGGAATTTTTATTCAACTTGCAAAACACAAATACTATGCTCAGTGACAGATTTTCCTGGCACTGCTGCTGAAGTGCTTTAATTTATACATGTTGCTTTCAGGGCTTTACCTTGTGGTCTGATTTTGAGATCTCAGTTTGTTCCCTCTTAGGATTGTGAAAATCAATGTGTGATAACCTAAACAAATGTATAGACTAATTTTGTGTAGTAAATGCATATAATTAACAGAGATTCATCATAATTAAGATGAAGTTATAACAATCTTCATATATATATTTACGTATAGAATCAAGCTAAATTTTGACTGTGTAACTCATACATGATGGAGATGTAAAATAGTTAAACAATCGTGGCTGCAGAAGTTCAAGATGTGGATGAGACCAGACATGGAATGGTTTTTCTAGTCTTTATCTGAGGGCGAGATACCAGGCATAGTACAGATTATTCCTTTTCCCAGATAAGACAAGATGTACTATAAAGAACCTTACTCTGTGAAGACTTTTTCTATTTGTAAGCAGGATGGCTTCGAGACCTCAATAATCCTTCAATGTTTGACACTGCCTAAACAGAGCCATAATTTAGCCTTTAGCAAGAATATACTGACAGATGCTGAAGACCTTGATGCTCCTCTGCTTTCAGAAAGATGTGCTGCTCCTCCAGGGATGCAATGCAATTTTAGTTGAACAAAGAGGCATGGCTTGATTAGAGCTAACTAGTAGCAAACCTTCATGTTTTTCAGTTTGTCTGTTAAACAGATGCTTCTTTTCTTGCTTCTTTATGCCTGATAAGCCTAAAATTTTTTTCTCCAGAGTCATATTTCTAAGCCTATTGCACTCTGCTGCATGTTCCTCTGTCCTCTGATACCTTCTTTTCATGGATTATGTATGCATTTCAAAGCCTTAACCTAAAAATGGTCTACATGTTGAAGTAGAAATGATTAGTTTTTATACATTAATTTCTTTTTGATATATCTGACAAACAGATTGTATGGTTTTATTAAATATCTCTCTGTAATTGCACTGCGTATTTAAGAAATTTAATGAATTCTGTTGAAGCAGAGTCCCCTGAGTTTTCCCTTAATTTAGTAAGACTACAAGAAAGACTACCCTTGACATCTTGTTGATCTATCAGCTCCCCGGGCACCTAACAGTTCCAAGAGCTGTCAATGAAGAAGTTATCTAATATTATTATCAAGAGAGTAATATTTGTTGTGTTTGACAACATAGATGATGTTCCTATCTTCCTGTTGAAATTTTCACCAATATTCCTTCAAATATTTCCTTCAGATAATCTAACTCACACCTACATATATAGCATTATTTACTTTAGTGACTGACCAACACATACAACCATGGTTGCCTCCACACTACCCTTTCACACTAACAGTGAAACCATTGGTCAGAAGTGAAAACTTGTGAATGATGAAAGAAAAACTTACACAGGTGAAGAAGGAGAGATGTCAAGCTTAACCTAATGAAAGAGAAGAAAGACCATCAGCAGGATTACATTCCAACTGAAAAAAACTTCTGTTTATTTTTCAAACAGTTTTTTACAAATGTTAAGGGTTCTATAAGTAACAGACAATGTATATGGCTGAGCAACTGATGACCTTTGTTCACTGAAAGTTTTCATTTCCACCCACTACTTGTGATGTAATGTGTGGTCACCTGGATAGTCTGGATATCTCAAACAGACTTATTAACCATGACTTCAGGCATCTGTCTCAATTATTTCAGACCTACATCTCAGTAAGCAATAAAAAGCAGAGACATAAGGAACAAGAAATTGTATTCCAATTCAGATATTTATAATTTTATGTACATGTTAAAAATAATCTGCTAATGCTTAACCAAATCACTTATTTTTATTTAATATAAAATGAAATATTCGGACCAGATAATACCGTGTAGATAACAATATTATTTAATTCCAAATCTAGACAAAAATCAGACAGATAAATGGTTAGCTTTTTTTCTTGTTTTGTTCCTGCTCTTAGATTAAGGGACCAAGAAAAATGAGACTTGGAAAGGAGAGTAAATGGAAATCCTGATGTGAAGTTGTATAACTGCTTTTCATTCAGAGGAGCTACTCCTGGTTGCACCACTTTGGAATATGGACCACAGTTCAGAAAATGCTCAGAATGCAGTACACATTTCCTTATACTCACGAATGTCTTATCAGTTTCACAAGAATGCAATATTAATATGAACTGATGACACTTGCACAGTGCAATGATATTATGCCTTCAAAATAATATTTACAGAAAAATCGAGCTTTATTTAATTTCATAGATATTTGTGTATGCATGCCTAGGCAAAGCACAGTATGGGAGTTCAGTTTGTTTGTTTTCCTACATATTAAAGCCTACGTAAGCAAACTTGTGTTACTGGAACAAGTTTAGATTGTAGTGTGATCAGGCTAAAAAAAAATCAGCTAAGAATATTGCACCTGTCAACTGCTTTTCATTTCAAGGAATTAATCAAGTTGATTGTTTAGAGAGTTTTTGAGAATGTTCATTATTTCAGCTATTAATTTTTAAAAGCAGCAAATGTTGCAAGTCAACGGCATCCATAAAAATTGATTTATTGTGCAATTTACCTCATGCTACAGGAAGAAAAGAGAAGAGATTATATATATGCTACCCCTCCCCTCCACTATATGTGCATTTTTTTTTTTAAGGAAAATTATTCAGCTGAAAGTAATAGCATCCTTTTTGCTTTGGTATTACACCAATATGAATAGGTGAGATTTGGCCACTTGGAAGAATTGCAGAACTAAACCATGAGAAATAAAAGCAATTTCATAGAGCAATAGTCATGCAAGTGTAATCTGTAGCATTGTAAGACTAGGTCAGGCATTAATACAGTTCTCTTGGGTTCAGTCTCAATGAAATCTTTTAAGAGTTATTCTTTCATAGCACACATTTTATTGTAGGTCCCACAGAAGAGAAGTTTTACATAATTTAGGCAGACTTGGCTGGATGGAAGATTCTATTAAGAACTTACTTTATCTAAGCTTTCCTGTTGCAAACTCTGGGTGTCTTGTCTGTTGGAGGGGGAAAACTAAAATGCAGTGATTTGGTCTTGTCAGACACACCCCCAGTGAGCAAAGTAGATAAAATATAGCCTTTATTTTAAATAAGGTTTACAAAATGTAGCAACACAGTCATATTGTACAGAAATACATTCAGTCCCAGTTTCGCAGCAGCTACTGCATAGCACTGGCTAAAATTCTGGTTATATTTTGACCTATGAGAAATGAGTTAGGGCTAGAATTCAACCTCTTTTTCTTTGTGTGACATAATACAGTCAGGACTTGGAGGTTTTGCCTTTTGTATGTTTATGACAAAAGTGACAATGAGCAAGACTTTTTTTTTTTTTTTTTTAATTAGGTACAATATTGGGATTCCTACCCTGAACACCAAATGCAACATGCTAAATTTACACTCCGATTACAACAGAGATTCAATTAGAGAGCAGATAGGTCACTGAAGGGGGATGGAGAAAGGGAGAGGAAATAAACTGTTCCAAATGATAACTGCTGAACATATTTTCAAGAAATTTAGAGCAAAATGCAGACTTGTGGCATAGCATGGACCTTTTAAAATATTATTAATAATATAAAAAGCAGACATAAGTCTGGTTACTATTTTGGCCTAAAAATCCTGACCATCTATGTAGAGAGCATTACACAGTTTACAAAACTGCCCATTATTATTAAAGAAACAGTAAATCTCCATCTTTTAAATTTCTAAAACTGTGAATACGAGAATCAGTGTTCTACACTACCACAATGCAAATAAAAGATTATATAAAATTTTTATGTTTTTTGTCTGCTTGATAGCTTTGTTCAGGAAAATATTAACTCATTTTGGTCCTTAATACCTGAAATATAGACCAGATTATGAAATTAATAACATTGCATTTGCTCTGACTGAAGAAATTCGGAGTCCGGAGAGTCATTATTTGTTTTACAAATCCTTCATATATTACGTATCTGAATATTCCACAGATAAAAAAGAAATGAGAGATCATTCACATAGACTTTTTAAAAAGAGAAGACAATGTGAGATAACATTTCCGGAATGATCTTATAGGAGAGATCCACAAAGTAAGGCTTTTATGTATACATTTCTCACACAATTCTTTTACTTCCCAATAACTTCTTACTAATAACATGAAGTTCACAGAAAATAAAATAAAATTATAATAATAATAAAAATGAAAAGACAGCTTAAGCTGCATTATAAGACCTCTACAGAGCCATATATGTATATTAACTTCAGACTTTAATACTTTCATATAATATTTGTGTGGACATTCAAGGGCACCAAAACACACCTGTAGGTTGCTTGTGGATTATGTAACAAGTGGTGAGACCCCTGATGGGACATTCATGCTACCATTATCATCTTGATCATAGTCACAGATTGTCTGGTATAAAGTTAATTTTCTTTGTAGAGGTTTGTAGGATGCTCTGCCTTGGATTTTTTTACCACAGTAGTGGTTATAACACATTGATGTTTTCAGTTGTTACAAATCAGTACTTGCACAGAGCCAAGGACTTTTCTGCTCCTCATGCTGCTCTGCCAGTGAGGAGATTGAGAGTACACAGGAAGCTAGGAGGGGATATAGCCAGAATAGCTAACCACAACTGGCTAAATGGCCAAATGGTCTCTGACCATGCTCAGCAATAAAAGCTGGGGCAAAGAAGGAGTTGGGCGAGGAGTTCAGAGTGAGGGATATTGTTTTCAGAAGAAACCTCTACATGTGATGGGTCTGGTTTTTCTGGAAGTGGCTGAACATCTGCTTGCCAGTGGGAAGTAGAAAGTGAGTTCTTTCTGTTTTGTTTGCACACACAGCTTTTGCTTTATATAGTAAAATCTCTTTCAACCCAGTTCTTGCACTTTTGCCTCTTTGATTCTTTCCCACATTCCACCTGCAGAGAGTGAGTGAGTGGCTGTGTGGTACTTAGCTGCCTGCTGGGCTTAAACCACAACAATCCTCAAACATATTTAAGCTGGAAATGATTTTATGCTACCTACTGTGTAAGATTTCAGCTTCAGTGTAACATTTAATAAAGCATTATCAGTAGAGTTCAGTAGTGCTGTATTGATAAGAGTTACCATTAGAAGACTTTTAGAGGCTGAGCAGTGGTGACTATGTAATACAAACACAGAAAATAATGAAAAAAGAAAAAAAACTACATGATATGCAGGGATAAAATTTCACTGCAACTAATGAAGAAAAATAATAGCAAAAGGAAAAATATTGTTGAAACAGGATGAAAATAAATAAATCAATAGCAAAGAAGAAAGACAAATAGAAAGAGTAAACAAAGAAATGAATATCAAATAATAAAGTAATAAATAATGAGCAATAACAATCCAGACTTCAAAAGTAATCAAAGTGAGGAAGAAAGAGTGTGATAGAAGAGAAGGCAATTAGTGCAGCAAACTCTTGGGATCAACAGCTCAAATTCTTTTCATAGGTAAAATAGATAAGGGAATATTTTGCCAAAATTTTGCGCATCACAATAAACACCTCACAGTTTGCTGCACTAATTGTTCATCAAGAAAGACCTCAGAATTGCCAACCAATGGATTAGCATGCAGGTAATACAAGGAGTATGATGTGGGAAAACACATAAACCTCTTTGTGTTTGTCTCAGTATTTGCTCAGAAATTGAAGGTCTGGTTCAGAGAAATCTCTCCATTAAGTTCAATGGTCTTTGAGTCAGACAAAAAATGAACAAATGGAAACCATGTATTTATTTTTTGTTAATGATTGTTTCCTTCCTTTTTTTTTTTTCTTTTTTCTTTTTTTTTTTTTTTCTGTAAAAGCGCTGTCTGTTTAACATTGGTCAGAACTTAACAGTTTCTCTGAAATTGAAATGCTTTGTAGATATATAAACATGCAGCTGACACAGTTGTAAAAAATGAAAACTACTTTTAATAATCTTACTACAAGATGGCTTTATTAATCCTTTGAAATAACTAAGCTTCTATCATTACGCACATTTTTATTTCACTGTATTTTAAAATAAATTAAAATCTTATTGAAAGACTAATTTAACCAAAATGAAATGTTTTGATTGATCAAAATCAATTTCCAGTAATTCATTTCAGAATTTTCTTTTATTGAGTAGTATCTCATCCAAGTTGAGATAAATATAGATTTGAAAACTCAATATAGTGTTTGTACTGTTCATACTCTGAATGTACCTACTGTTACTACTGCGCAGTCTTCAACAACATCACCCTCATTGATCAAATATTTCAGGAAATACACTTGGAAAAACATAATGTTTCTTTATGTTCTTTTTGTCCTTGACAAGATCGTACAAAGAAAGGGCAATCTCAGATGGAGAAAGGCAGGAGAGGGAGCCGCTCATGAGCAAGAGAATAAGCTCTCCATCCGTACAGCAGCTGAGCATTTTGCTACTGAAGGAGCACGGGAAACAGAGAGAAAACAGAAAATCCAAACTTGTGGTCAGGGTGCTCTTGACTGAGCTGTCTCTTCTTTATTTCATAATTTCAATCCATCCTTTGTGTCTTCTCATGTCACCATGAGAGCTAGAAACATCTCTCCTCTGCAAAGTGGCATTATGTGTGATCCATGTGCCACTGGAAGGGTATCATGATTGTACACTGCAGCCACCAATTCAGCAACCATCAGTTTCAGCTGGGACTAGTCAAACTAAGCAATTACCGCCCTTCTCTACTAAAGACTTTTATAGGTCTCCAAATTACCTCGCACATGGCAACTTCATGCCACCTACTAGTGTCCTTCAATCATTGCTCTGAAGGACAGGTTATTTCACAGAGAAAAGCCTTCCAACTGAGATTTTAGTACATTTTCTGTGTTCCCTGTTTAAAATGCTGCTGTGGCATCTCACAGCTTACTCTTTTAGGACATTGGATTTTAATGATATAAAAAAGCACTGAGCCAGCTGTCACTATATTACAAATATGAGTTTGAGAGCAAAACCAATGAGTGCTAAATTCCACAAGGACTAGAATTATCACAGAAAAGGTCTAAGTTCCTCTCACTATACTGTTGACTGTGTAGGCATTATTGGATTGTAGACAGACATTTTTAAAATAGTGAGGAAGGATATACTATTGAAATGGTGAAGCAAATTATTTTTAGATGACCCTAACCAAAACTAAAGAGTATCCTCTTCTTCCTTGCTCTCTGCTCTCATAGCCCCTGAAAAATTTCCTGTCTGGATTATAATGCGGCAAAATGCTCACAGTTCTAAATGGAGGTAACACTTACGTGAGGGCATATTGACAGTGAGGTGGACTATTATGTCC
>JAOWBP010001760.1:61566869-61592056 GCA_028571105.1 Tragopan temminckii | reverse complement strand
TCTCTTCTCTTCTCTTCTCTTCTCTTCTCTTCTCTTCTCTTCTCTTCTCTTCTCTTCTCTTCTCTTCTTTTTTTCCTCTTTGTTTTCTTTCTGATATGACAAGGAATCCATAAAAAACTCACTCCAAGTAAGACACAGGAATACAAAGCTGGAAAACTTTTCTTTGTTTTATATGGGAAGAATCACAGAATCACAGAATTGCTCATGTTGGAAAAGACCTTAAAGATCATCAAGTCCAACCACAACTTGACTATACTACCCTAACTCTAACAGCCCTCCACTAAATCACATTCCTGAGCACCACATCCAAGTGGTTTTTAAACACATGCAGGGATGGTGACTCAACTACCTCCCTGGGGAGCCTATTCCAGGGCTTAACAAACCTTTCAGTTTGAAATTTTTTCTGATATCCAACCTAAACTTACCCTGACGCAACTTAAGGCCATTTTCCCTCATCCTGTCACCTGTTACCAGTGAGAAGAGACCACCCCCACCATCACCTTTCAGGTATTCGAAGAGAGCAATAAGATCTCCCGTTAGCCTCCTCTTCCCCACACTAAACAGCCCCAGATCCTTTAGTCACTCCTCATAGGGCATATTCTCCAAGCCCTTCACCAGCCTGTTGCCCTTCTTTGGACCTGCTCCAGCACCTCAATGTCCTTTCTGTACTGAGGTGCCCAAAACTGAACACAGTACTCAAAGTGAGGCCTCACCAGTGCTGAGTACAGGGGCAGGATTACTTCCCTTGTCCTGCTCACCGCACCATTCCTGATACAAGCCAGGATGCCATTGGCCTTCTTGGCCACCTGGGCACATTGCTGGCCCGTATTCGGCTGACTGTCCACCAGAACACCAAGGTCCCTTTCTGTCAGGCAGCTTTCCAGCCACTCCTCCCCAAGCCTGTAGGTTAGCCAGGGGTTGTTGTGACTAAAATTCTGGACCTGATACTTGGCCTTATTGAAACTCATACAGTTTACATTGGCCCATCGATCCAATCTATCCAGGTCCCTCTGTAGGGCCTTTCTTCCCTCTGGCAGAACATCACTTCCTCCCAACTTGGTATTGTCTGCAGTGCCTCAGGAGAGTATGTTATCTGGTCTATTCAGTGTAAGATCCATCATCACAGTTGGGAAAATCTATTGTGTTTGGAAGAATATCATACTTAACATTCCTTTTAAACTCTTGAAGATATTGGCACTAATTTGTGCCAAAGGCTGAATGTGTAATTGAAAGACACAAGAGACCTAGACTTCACACCAGTTCTCAGATCATTTTGTAAGCCCAGAATTACTATCCTTTCTTCCTTTCTCCAAAGTTAATCAAAACCAACTTGTTTTTGTCACAATTTAGCTACAAAATCAGCAAAAGATACAGCAATCTTTAACTTACTTGTTCCCAACACTTTAGTCCTCTTAAGCATTTAATATGTCAGTAGACATACTTGTTCTCTGTAACAATCATTTATACCATGACTGTGGAGGAATTTAAAACAGCTGGCTGAGAATTATCCATCTGACATAAGATCAGATGTAAACCACTTGCAGCGCCCTTGTTTTGACTAATGCATGTGACTTTGAACATTAACAGCAAAGTAGTGCGCTATTTTCATGACTGTAGCAGAGCAGGCTCTATTACTTTTTGTTCTTTTTTGTCATAAAAAAACTTCTTAGGTAAAGTAAAGTGAAACACAAAAACACTCTCTGTACATTCTTTCAAAGAGTCTCTATATTGTTCCTTGAATAAGAAATTATTTCTTGGTTAGGAGAATTGAGCTGGAAATCTCACCAACTTCTCATCTTTTTTGATTCAATATTGCAATATTATTTCAACCAACTTGGGTGGCTAAGGAGAGGCACTGAGTGAATCAGTTGTAGCATTGCTTTCATCCTACTGCACTGAAGGTTCAGTTAAGAATTCAGTAACTAGTCTAAGCTAAAATCACTATCCTGCTTGCAGGATGATGAGACTGTTGCCACATTTTATAGAGCAAGAATTGGGTTCCTGGGCAGAAATGTCCTTCTGTATTTGATTTAGAAAGACACATTTTAAAACAAATAAAACAAACAGAGAAAACAAAACAAAACGGGCTTCTCTACCCGATATTCTACAGTGCTGAATTTAATACTATGTTTTAACACTCCAGCACAAAGACTACCCAAGTGATAAAGAAATCCTCTTAACCATTTGGCTCTGAATCTTTCAGAGATAATTGGTGCACAAAAAGGAAGAAGTAAGTGGTCGTTGTACTTAACACTTTTCTAAATCAAGACTGAAAGGAGAAAAGCACTAGTGAAAAGAAAGTGCATGGAATAGAGTGTTACTTTATTCATTACAAATAAATGTCTAGAGTTTGAACACATCAGCAAGCTAAAGCTCTGTTCTGATTGGCATCGAGTGCCCTTAAATCTCTATGAAGCTAGAGGTAGGTGAGGTAACAGCACTCAACAAAACTGAGACCAGTGGATCACCTATAAGGAAAGCCACAATGTAGAATGATGCCCAAGTTAAGTTGAACAGTACATTCATCTCATTCTTTCTGTCTCCTGAATCTAGGTCTGTCTAGATGTGAGTGGTTCATTCATTTCAGTGTACGAATGCATAGCAGAAGTGCATAGTAGGTTTACTGTGCAGTTCAGAATTGTGTTTTTCAGTCCCAATGGGTGAAAAGAAATGGTTTATTTCTTTGAGATGTGGTCTTATGAGTCCCTTGGAGAACAAGGGAGTCAATGCTTGTGCAATCCAATCCATTTGCTATGTACTACAGTCTTATCACATGAGCCTGATTTTGCCATACTAATCTTGAAAATAAAAGGAACTACTTCTACAAATAATATGAAATAATATGAAGATGGAATTTGATACCCAAGGAGTTTAATGATGTAGATATTTTTGAAAATATAAAGAATCTGCAGGGAAGCTGCAAATTATATTTTGCAGCAAATCTTGCACATCGTGGTAAGGACATTCAAAACTGCTTAATCAGTAGCCTGAGATTCATATAATTGTATTATTTAATGTGAATATGTTGGAAATCCTACACCTCTCTCTTGTGTCTACGCCAGTGTTTGATCATCTTCATTGTAATATCAATTGTAACATCCTAAAATCAAACTGATATTTCCAGTGTCCATTTCTTCTTGTCCTTTTACACAGCTGGAATTAATTTGGCTATTATCTTTTCTGCATACTCCCTTTAGCTAGTTGTACAGGAAAATGATGTAGAGGGTAACGGCAGATGAGGTTGCTTATCAGCAGTCGTGCAACTTCATCAGAGTACAAATTTCATTTTAATTATGCTTTATAGGGGAGTCAACATATGAAAAAAACTGTGAAGAGTATTAATATTTGAGGGAAAAAAGAAAAATCCTTCTAGGACCAAGATCATTCTCAAATTTATTGTCAAAAGACTTCGAATTTTCTCCACCAAGCTGTGCAATTCAATGGCTGATGTTTCTGGAGAAATGGGCTTAACACTAGATATTTCATTTGTATTTGGTTCGTTCCAAGGATTGAGTGGAAAAACTCAGTGCAAAGAGCTGCAGATACCTCTACCACATAGACAAATAACATGTATGTGAATGCTTAAATATGTTCACATATGTACATACGCTGTGTTTGTAGTTTAATGCATAGTGTAGACAATAACTAGATCATACACAGTTTGATCACATAGCCTGTTACCCTATATACCTAGTGATTATTTAATTTTCTGCCTTGTTTTTTAAGCAGTGGAATTAGTGACTTAGTGCTTTTGATATAAGTATTAATGAATACAATGAGAAACAGTTTCCCTTATGTGAATTCATCATAAAAAGCAACTAAAAGACGGGATAAAAGTATACAAAGTATTCCGATGTTTCATGTGGAAATCTTTGTCTACTGCTAATCAGAGGCATGTGTACATTTTATATTCAACCTCTTATCAACCTGTCAGAAATTCCATAGTTCCTTTAGTATCAAAACTCAAACTTCCTCAAACCACCTCCCTTTAATGAGACTAATTCCTCTAGTTCTCTGTGAAATCAAAGGAAATAGAGAGCACTCATATTATGCAGAGGTCTTTGATGGTGATAGTGGGGTGAATAGCAACATGAATTTTTCACAGAAATTTCAGGTTTAAATGTGCATTTCCGAAGCTTACTACCACATTTACTTTAAAAGGGGCTGCTCCTGCTAGTTTGATTTCCCTTATGAATAATATATTTCTAAAAAAAGTTTAAAAAGAAAAAATCCACAAAAGCCTCTTTAATAAAGTCTAGTCCAATAGGCACTGACAAGAGTATCAAAACACCTACTGACTAAAATAAAAGCAGAAAAGTGATGTGCAGTCAGAATTAGTCTCTGTAAAGCAAACAAATGCTACTTTCTTCCTTCCCCACTCTGTATGTTTTTGTCAGCTGCGTGATGGAGTGAAGGAAACGCTAATCCTGATGCTAAGTGAAGAAGACTTGACTGTATCCAAGTGATTTGTGAAAACAGTTTGAAAGTGAAATTTTGATTGTCATCAAATTGTGCACTAAAAGTAAATCTCTTTGGTCATGAGAATCCAATGAAGAGGGACTGCAAAAGAAAGGAAGAAAGAAAAATATGGAATCTAATACAACTGATTGAAAAGTTCTACATCTGAAATGTGTGAAAAAGTATGATAATTATTAAAACTTCTTAAAATAAAAGGTATTTTTGAGGAAAGTAATTTTCACTTAAAAAAATATTAGATTCACCTGCAAAACTCATCTTAGAATTTCTAAAGATATATCACCAGATAACAGGTTATCTGGTCAAATGGAGTTTTCTTCAATCTCGTCTTCAACTCAAGCTTCTTAATCAAAGTACATCATGTAAGTGTTGCACTGAGAAGTCATTGATCTGACTGATCATTGACTAACTGATCTATTAGTGAGCAGCAAAAGGAAATGAGCAGCAATAGGAAATGGGAAGAAAATCTTGAATGGAAAATGCGATGAAGAGGAGGAATATTTGTTTATTTTCAGGAGAAATTAAACTCATTTATCTCTGATGAGATAAACATGATGGCTAAGTGCTCCTGAGTCACAGATGATGCCATAATATAGATGCGCTGGGTACCACATTTTACGTTGTTGCAAGAATTTCTTGAGAGTTTAGCATGGCAAAGTCTTCAGTATGATGTAGAACAGGCTCATGCAAAAGAAGAATGAGTTTTCAGGGAGGTAATTCAAAAAGCTCATTTCCTTTAACACTGCAAAGTGTTGATAATATCTGGATGTAATATTTGTCATGAATACATCTGTCTTGTTCTCAATATGGTGCCTGCTATATCTGTATCTGTACCTTCATCTACAATAAATATTATAATTACTTCATTTATATTGTATATTATGTAGAGGGAATACACGGTGTTGTTAGGAAATACTTATCAGAAATACAATAAAAACACTACATATTACATTACGGAAAACATCAGACTTCCTATTTGAATACATGAGGATGCAATCATACAACTCATTCATACTAACAGAGGTACATGGCCAAAGACTTTACATCTAATGTTGAGTGAAATCCTAACAGTTTACTCTGTCAAACAGAACGTTGTATTTATGATTAATAAATTTCTTCCTGTGGGGAAATACTAACATAATGAAAATGTCTAATGGAACGTGATACCTTAATCTTTTGATAATTTCCTTCTTTTTACTCTGTCACTGTGTCCAGGCCATATTTCTTTTTGTATTCTCTTTTTTTGTTCCAGACTAGAAGAAACACTTTTTGAAGAGTTATGTAGATATTTTTCAGAAGAAAACAAACTTTGCTTTAGAGGATTCAGGAAGACGAAGTTTCAGTAAAAAGTAGAAGTCTTGGGAAAATGTTATATAATTTCTGAAGATATATAGAAGATATTTCTTCCAATATTTATTAGCTATTTACAGCCCAAAAGAATGACTGTAATGACTCTAGCTAGCAGATGAAGAAAGGAAAAAAGAAGGCATGCTTTGAATATTTTTTCTCTATAAAAAAAATTGATTGGTTTAATTGTCCTGCTCAGAGAAATTATTTGAATCATGCAAATTATTTTCTACCTTCTTACCTTTACGTAAGAAAAAATACTGTAGGAATAATACTGTATGTCATAGGATAAAACGTGGTGAGATATCAAGTCTAAGAAAGAGCCATTAAAAAAACTCAACATACTAGCAAGAAATTCATTTTTCCCCAAGCAATCTCTGAAGCATTTATTAGGTAGTATTTTCTGCCACCAAAGACACAAGAGCCAGACAGATAATTATTAATGTGCAATCAACACAAAAACATATGCTTTGCTCACTTCATCCTGAAATGAATGTCCAAAGTTCTCTAAGAAGAGTACCTTCTTAGAGAGCTAGAGGACTAATTTGTATGGGACCAAGTTTTAGTGAGATCAATCCTTCCCAAAAGTATTGGAAATAGGAATGTCAACATCTTGCCTTGGTTGCTAAGAAAATGTAGAGTTTTTGGGATGATGTCAGGAAAAATAGTGAAAAATATAAGACGCTATTTTCTTAATAGACATTTGGTAATATGCTGGTTGAAGAGGTAATCTTTATTACTATTGACTTAAGGGTGTCATACTTGAAGATACTGCCAAAAATCATGCATGTAGATGCATATAGAGAAATATAATTTATTCAGCCCCAGGAAGGTGTGTTGATCTGCTTTTGGCATGGCATGCCACAGACAATTGTATTTAGAGGAAAGGAGTTTTCTCAGAGATGTAGTCCCTCATGTTGGCGACCAGGGAGGCCAGAAGTGTGGAATACCAAAGGTCTCCTTCCGCTTTTAGAATACTTTCTGGAACAAAATGTTGCAGAGAGGATATAGTATTTTGTGTGCAGATTGAGGCCATTATTCTCTTTCAGGAAGCCAGGAGACAGAGACTATAACACCCTAACTTACCATTCTGGGTTGATGGTGGGGAAGTGCAATTGCTACATATGCTGGGCAAAGTAGGAAGCAGCGCTTATGAATACCCTTCAGTATTTATTTTGTCATTTCCACTCACCATTCCTTTCTTATCAAAAGTGATTCATTTCCCATTTCAGTGAAAGGAAAAAGGCCTGCTTGACCATGTAGAAGCTGAATCATGCTGCAACACTATTAATGTTACAGGACAGCAAAGAGTTGCCAGCAGAACTAACCCCAGCAGCAACACATCAAATCATCCCATACCATTTAGTGTTCATTGGTATCATATACAGGCAGCTATGGATTTGGTCTGTGGAATGCTATTTGTCTTTAAAGTCAGTTTTTATTTTTTATTTTTTATTCCCCTATATGTCATGTATTCAGCACTAATAGGAAATTTCTGTTTAGGAATGTATTCCATTCACTTGCTGAGCGTGTATCAGTTACACTGCTGATTGGCAGTGAGATAGGAAAATTTTGTTTTCTTTTCTGCATTAACCTCATTTCTCTTTCTCTCTGTTGCATGGCTGTTTGTTTTTGACATGTAGCTTCTTAGTTACTGTAATTGCTCCAGAGATTGCTTTGATATTTGCTCTTTTGTTATGTTAATAGAATAACTAGTCTCTCTTACTTTGACCTTGCATTATTTTGTTTAAGCTTTCAGGCTCTACAATCTTCTGTATAAACAGTCCTAATTTTGCAAAGCTTTTATTACAGATTACCCTTTTTGGCAGCTCTGGAAATGAATGCATTTAGGCTGCTTTGTGAAAATTATCAGAAAGAAGTCTAATAATCTTTTTTTTTTCTGGTCATGTGGTTGATCATTATTCTATTTATTTTGTCCTTATGTTTTTCACGCATCTTCAAACGAGGTCAGATATTTATTTTCTTCTGAATATTTGATCCAACTTCTCTGCTGATTTTGTGGTTAGGCACTACTAGATGTGATCCAGTCAAAACATATAGCTTTTATTTTCATTTCCACAGTACAGTAATATATTTTGACATATAGTTTATTTTTCTTTCATTGAAGGGTTTTCACTAGCAACATAATATCAGATACTTCTGGATATAACACAGGGGGGGAAATCTAGATAAATTTATC
Organism: Tragopan temminckii; assembly: GCA_028571105.1. Classification (NCBI taxonomy): domain Eukaryota; kingdom Metazoa; phylum Chordata; class Aves; order Galliformes; family Phasianidae; genus Tragopan; species Tragopan temminckii. Next base: position 61,584,033 of record JAOWBP010001760.1, on the reverse strand, counting down.
TTCAACATTGAGAATGTTGTATTTAGTCCTACATAGAACTTTATCAGCTGAAATGAGAACCATCCAAGCTTGAAAATTATCTTTCAAATGAGAATATGAAGACTTCAGAATCTGAACATTTATGCAGCATCATTTTTAAGGTTCTTTTCACATCAAAGTCACTTTTATGAATAATCACATCACCACCACAGCCACTTCTCAACTCTTAACGGCAATCTCTGCAATCTCCTACTGAATTTTGTAATGTCTCAGGGATGTACAGTAGTTAATTCTTACATAATAGGATCTTGTTCTCTTGAATGTTTTCTCTTCAAAAATCTCCCTAGTCTTGTTAACAAAATATGAATAAAATATTAAAGTTTTATATCAATTTAAGATTAAAGATAGAAGACACTGAATTATACATCTGATGCAGGCTTATCTCTTCTAGATTTTCTATTAGCATGTTCAAAGAGACAGATATTCTAGTTGTTTATATGATATTACAATTCTTTCAGAATTTTGCTAGATTACTTGTCTTGTAGCAAGTTGTTTCTAAATCTAATCATGTGCCATACACCAAGAAAATTCTGTTAATCAGAATTGAATATCCATGTTTGAATTTAATTTTTCTCTTTAACTTTCATGGAAACTCTTGCACCTGCAAGTTTATATGAAATAACATTTTAGCAAGGGGAAAAATATTTTCACATAAATGTATGTATATACATGCATCACAATCAGATTAATTTGTTTCAGACTTCCACTGTGAGCAAATAAGACCAACATATCCTTTTTTGGGACTTTAAAATCTCCCTTAGGCTAAGTCATGCAATATCACTGATTTTGTAAGAGATAAAAAAGAAAATGTGCTGCAGATAAATTCCCATCATTTTCTTTTTGTCATTATTTCTAATCTATACACTTTTATGATTTTGAAAAAAATAATGAACAAAAATCACTTTAATGAGGAAAAAAATATTGTACTTTATGAAAAAAAGAAAAATGTAGTGTAAACAGTATTCACTAATATTTACAGAAGATCTACTCTAATACAACATGAAAATTCTTTTTGTTTTAGAAATATTTATCATGCTTTTATTTCTTACAATTAATGCAAAATCATAGGTGAACATAGGTAAATAAAATAAAAGTTAAAAACTTTTTTACTGGCAGACCTACAACAATTAGGAAACCAATACGAATCAGTGTTTCTGTAGGTGTGTGTTGTCTCTCAAGTTACAACGTGAGCTATTTTGGCTACCTACAGTGTATGAAATTGAGCATTACCCACTGCATAGCTTTTGCAACCTATGTCACTTAGAGCGTTTTACTAATTTTGCTGTATGCTAATGAAGTCATATCAGCAAAAAAAATCCACTCCTTGAGTAGACTCATATTGCCATTATGGCTTGGATGGAAGTACAAAAAGGACAATTACTTACATAGCAGTTAATAGGAGTTGTAAGATCTTTATACCAAACCTCTATTTTAGTCAGGAAGAGGCTTGTATCTTCTTAAATTTAACTGATATCTTTGTCCTTAGTTCATACAAGGGAAATAAGATTAATGGTATTGGAATACATTCAAATTAGACTTCACACCTTTGTCTCTCTTGGGTCATCTATGTTGAGTATGAAGTGCAGTCTGCAGGCATGGCTGGCAGTTAGGACCACTGTCTTAATTGGGATCAGCTTATCAGCCACTGTCCACATAGTATCACAAAAGCTTTTGTCTGGCTATAATAATCAATTAAAATCACACCAGTAGAAAGAAGACACAGATCTGTTTTCAACTCAGCTTTTAGGGCATGTTCTCTTTAATAAATGATTAGGATGCAGGACTCAAAAGCATACTAAAATAAATTTACAGATGTCATTAAATTAAGAGATGTTTCTGAGTCCCTGAAAGACCGAGAATCTTGCAAAACTGGGGGGCTGAGAAATCACCAACTGCATAAAATTTAACAAAAGCAAGTTGAAAGATTCTGCATCTGTGATGGGGCAGCCCTGGTTTTATAGACAGAAAGAGAGACTGGGGAGCAGCTCTGTGGAAATGGATCTAGAGGTTCTGGTTGATGGCAAGTTTAATCTGAGTCAGCAGTGTGCCCTGGTAGCCCAAAGGGCCAAATGTGCCCTGGGGGAAATCAGGCCCAGCACCATCACCAGGCAAGGAAAGGTGTTGGCCTTCTCTGTGCTGCCTCACTTTGAGCACTGGGTGGAGGTTTGGGCACCACAGTATAGGGACATAAGAACATTGGAGTGCATCAGGGAGGGCAACAAAGACCATAAACAGGGCAAAATGTATAAGAAGCAGCTGATGTCCCTCTGTTGGCCCAGTCCAAAGCAGAGGAGGCTGACGGAAGGCTTCATGGCAGCTGCAGCCCTCTCACAGGGAGCAGATGGCAGCACTGAGCTCTGCTTTCTGGTGACAGCAACATAGCCTGAACAGCATGGAGCTGTGTTGGGGGGGGGTCATGTGGGGGTGGTTGGGCCCTGCAACAGGCTCCTCAGGGTTACAGCCCCAAGCTGCCAGAGTTCAAAAAGTACTTGGACAATGCTCTCAGACATAGGGTTTGAATTTTGGGTGGATCTGTGCAGAACCAAGGGTTGGACTCAGTGATCCCTGTGGATCCCTTCCAAGTCAGGATGTTTTGTGATCCTCTGATTCCATGATATGAAGGTTAAGTAAAACTATAGTAGTGAGCTTAGATGCCAAAGATAGTTCAAAACACTGGTCTGTATTTGAATTTACCTGTTTAAGTGGAACATAACATGGGTTACATGACATGGGTCAGACTAGAAGTCTTCATGAAAACCTGTGCCTGACAAAACTGAGTGTAATCTGTCAAGGTAGCACAACAGAAGCTTGCAGTGAGAAAGCATTCAAAACATCTTTTCAAGCATTTTTTTTTTTTCAAGGTTTGTCCAGTTCTCTGGTTTTCTACCCTGTCAGATGAGAATTTGAAGAAAAAAAGGGCTCTTCATATTCTCCTGGATAGGCTGTTGAAACTTTTCAAATGTAAAAAAACCCCACAACATTGTGGGAAGGAAAGCCCAGCAAAGCTTGGTGAGCTTAGCAGGAGATTTAAAGAGATTATATCCAAAGTTCACAGACAGACTTAGCAAAAGTTGAACTTGACTGTTATCTTGAAAAGCTTTTGAAGGCAGGGATCATCAACACCACCACAGTTCTCATCTCTGGCAAACAATTTCAAGCAGCTTTAGGTATCAAACTGTATAGCCTGGGAACTTAAGAGAGAATTTTCAGTGTTGCTGTTTCTTTATAGGTTTCTGATTTGGAAGCAAAGTTTACCATTGCTACATCTAGAGAAAAAAAATAGTAGTAACTGAAGAATAGTAATAGTAGTAACTGAAGATCTGTGAAAAGGTCACTCTCTCAGTGTTGTCCATATTATTTTCAGTTTCAACAAGAGTAAATCTGAAATGATTAGAATTTTTTCTAAGGTCTAATGAAAGCAGTAGATGGCCCCTGGGGTTGAAAATAGTACTATGCAAACCTTTCATCCCTTTCATAAGGATAGCATATTGTCTGCTCAGGAGGCCACCTCACAGTGGTTTGGTGAGTACATGAAATTAAATCTTGCGTTTATTTCCACTTACTAAGAGGAAAAATAAAAATTAAAAACCAAAACTCAAAATAAAAAGCCAAGCCCCCCCCATCGGAGCTTCCCCTCCCCCCCAAAAAAAGCAACAGCCCACAAAAGAACAGTACCTTTGTTGAGCATCTTATTATGAATATCATAACCTGACTGAATATGGTACCTGAGGTGATCTCTTTTTTTTTTTTTCTTTTTAGTATTCAGTTTATCGGTACAATTGACTGGACAATGTTCTTTTCAAAAGACTGCTAGATGGAAAATGCTAATATTACTTGCTAAGCAAGCTCTTTTTAAAGTTCCCACATTTTGGAAAATGAAATAAAGTTCACGGTCATGATTCATGGAAAGAATGAGTAATGTATAGTATAATTATGCTCGCCTACTGCAATGCTATGCATTGCCACAAGCTGCCAGACCAGCGATGTGGGGGACATAGCTGTCATCAATGGCAAACCTTTATGCAGTTTTAAATAAGATTAAATTTTTCCAGACTACTAGTCTGTTACTAATATTAAATATGTATTTTTAAAACAGTTGGTCAATCAGTTAGTCAATGCAGAGGTTGGTCATAAAGAGTAGCTTGGAAGTTTTAGGTTTTTTTGGGGATGCTGCATATTACTAAATCAGTGTCTCAAGTGGGACTAAACAAGTGTCTGAAAGTCAGGTGGAAGCTCATTAGCTTCAGTTTGATCAAATTCTCTCATAAATAATAGTCTCTCGGAGAATAAGAACAAGATAAGAGTGACATAACAGTACCCAGAAAACATTAATAGAGTCAGAAAAATGTTAATTTTCTCTTTTTTTTTTTTTTTATTCTATGATAACAGATAACCTTGTATGTAAAATTCAATGATTTTAAGGAAAGAAACTGACTGTTACATACATCCATATTGTTTATTTAAGGTATTTTTCCTCCTTCATATTTTTCCTATTTTTTAAATGTATATTTTGTTCCAGTGGGCAGAGGCTAGTCCTAATAACAATGGTGGACACTGGGTCTTATGGCTGCATTCTCACTATGTGTTAAGAAATTCACATGTTTATTTTAGGAAATGAGGATGACTTCCTAACCTCTAGCAGCAAAGATTCATAAAAACACCTCCTCTGCCTTTTGCCATGTGTTGCTTGGTCTTTGTTCAGGACAGGAAGCAGGGACAGACACTTCAGCAGAGTATGTTGCGACAGGACAAGGGGAAATGATTTCAAACTAAAAGAGGGGAGATTTAGACAGAATGTAAGGAAAAGTTATATAATAATAAAGTTACAATAAAGGTAGTAAAACACTGGAACATCTTTCCTATAGATGTAGTCGATGCCCTGTCACTGGAGACATTCAGAGTCAGGCTGGACTGCGCTCTGAGCAACCTGCTTTAGATGTGGGGGAATTGGACTTCGTGATCTTTAAAGATCCCTCCAAAATAAAAAAATTCCATGATTCTATGCTTTACAGGATCTCATATTTGCAAGTCCTCAGAACAAATACATGTTTCTCGGACTAATGCCTTCCATTATTAACCTATCCTATTCATTAGAATTTAAACTCGAGTATCTTCTGTTCATATTTGCTATGATACGTTTGCCTAAATTGTTATAAGAAAGAACGTTGAAACAATAAGCTTTCCATGCTTATCTTAGCCTTTATATAATTTATTCAACATTAAAATCAATGCATAATCATAACTGGTTGCAAGAGTAAACTGTCAGGGACAATAACAAATTCAAGGAGGCAAGTCATTTATCTGAATCTGTACATTTTGCTAAGAATAAGAGGCTATAATAGTAAACTATTCAAGTGATAATTTTAAGATCATTTTTAATTTCAGATTAAAAATAATATACTTGAAAATCTAGTCCAAGGGTATAATATTAAAATAAATAACTAAAAATATCTCAAAGTTGATAGGTATGTAATTATGTATCTTCCAGAACCTGTAGCTTTCTTAGCTGTTGCAATGTATTTCAATGCTCACACTAATACATCTGTGATTCAGATGAATTTTAACAAACTGTGAATAAAACTAATAACTCAGTTGTCTGTCCATGACAATAAGTCGTCAGAGATTTTGAATGATAGATTTACAGACTAAATTCAAATGCATTTCTTAGTCTGTATCCAGGATCTGAAACATATCTTACAAAAGTTAATCACGGACTGATCCTATTGACATTACAGCCTCTTAAAAGCTCTCAGAGTCTCACTTTCCTTTCAGTTATCAGCTACATCTCCCATTCTCCCTTGCCTTTCACAGATGATAAAAAGTGGTTCAGCAATCCCTTCCGCAAGCTCCCTCAGCACTAATGGATGCATCTCGTTGGAGAACATAGATTTGTGTGTATCACAGAATGACGCGGATTGAAAGGGACCTCAAGGATCATGAATCTCCAACCCCCCTGACACAGGCAGGGCCACCAATCTCCCCATTTAATACTAGACTGGGCTGCCCAGGGTCCCATCCAACCTGGCCCTGAACACATCCAGGGATGGGGCAACCACAACATCTCTGGGCAGCCTGTTCCAGCATCTTACCACTCACACAGTATCAAGTTTGCCTAGATGATCTCCAACCAGGTACTTCTTGACTAAGGGGGACTCTTCCTTTCTCCACACTTTCTCTTTTACCTCTAGGGTCTGGGATTCCTGAAGGCTACTCTGTATAATCAACAAATACACAGAGTGGTGTGGTTAGGCTACTATCTACAGATCATAAAGCTAAAAAGATTATCATGGTGGAAAGGGATAATCAGAAATAAATGAAAACATTCACCCATGCCCTAGGCTTACAGAAAAACTCCAAAGGGAGCAGCCTCCAGGAAGAGAGTTTCCTTTGTGGCAGTCAGCCCTTAAATGGGGTCTAGGAGAGGTGAAGCCAGGCTCCACTCCTTCCGTTCACAAAGGTGAATTGCCTTCACCTGTGCTCCTGACTCAGTGCTTGCCTCAGGTGATCAATCAGAGGTTCAGGCTGTGATTCAACAGTTCCCATACACCACTCTTAGCAGTACAGTAGCTACTCAGTAACATTGCCTTCTCAGTGTTCTTTGTTACAAGGGCACTCAGTTCATTCACCATCAGGCCCACATTTTTTTCTAATCTTCCATTTGTTACTGACATACTCAAAGAATCCCTTTTTGCTCTTGACCTCTCTTACCATATTTAATTCTATGTGTGACTTAGCTTTTTTTGTTGCACCTCTGCATACCCTGACAATGTTCTTACATTACTTCCAGTGTGTTCCTTCCAATGCATATATGACCAGACCCTTTTTCCACATTTCTTAAACTGTCTTCTTCAATTTGAATGCTTTTCCATGAGCTCCTTGCTTATTCGTGCAGATCTCCCGCCACCTTTGCCTGATTTCTTATTCTTAGGGATGCACTGATCTTGAGCTTGAATGGTAGTTAAGTGTTAATCAACTCTCTTGGGCCCCCATACTTTTCAGTTCTCTAATCCATAGGATGCCTCCTGCTAGGTCCTCAAAGAGGTCGAAGTTGGCTCTTCTGAATTTCAGGGTTGCAATTTTACTTATTGTCCTGTTTCTTCCATGTAAGATCCTAAACTCCACTATCTCATGGTTGCTGTATCCAAAACTGTTCCCAGTCTACATGTCCCCAACCAGTCCTTCTTTCTCTGTAAGAATAAGGACTAGCAGCACAATTCTCTTAGTTGGCTCTTCTATCATCTTTATCAGAAAACTGTCATCAGTGCTCTACAGGAATCTCCTAGACTGTGTGTGCCAGGAAGTATTGTTTTTCCAGCAAATATTAGGGTGAGTGAAGTCCTCTGTGAGAAATAATGCCTGTGATTGTGAGGCTAATTTCAGCTGTCTGAGAAGGCCTCATCAGCTTCACCTGATCAGGTGATCTGCATTAAATACTCACAGTGGTGTTACTTATATCAGCCTGCCCCATAATTCTCACTCATAAGTTCTCCATTTATTATTCATCCCTAGGCTGAGCTTGACTTGCTTCAGTTCTTCTCTCACAAGAAGAGCAACTACATTGCCTTGTCTTGCTTGCCTGTCTTTCTTTAAAAGGACAGGGCCATCCATGACATCATTCTAGTAGTGTGAGCTATCCCAGTATGTCTTTGTGATCTCAGTGAGCTCATGGTACTGTGCGACTGCACAGGTCTCTAGTTTTTCCTGTTTACTCCCCATGCTGTGTGCCTTGGTATGGTTAAGGTGACACAGCAATAAGGATTGAGACTGACTTACTAAAAGCAGAAAAACAAATAATTTTGTCACACAGGGCCATTTATTTGTGATATACAACCCAATTTATTTAGATCTTAAAAACACAAAAGGAAATAAACCTATTTTCTTGCTAATGTTTCTGAAACCAAGTGGCCAAGTGATGAGAATAAATATATTTTTATATTTCATTGAGTTTTATATTTGAATAAGAGTTTAACTGAACATCAGTGCTTATTTAAAGTCAATCACAGGAAATGCTGAAGGTAGGTATTTTATTAGGCCAAGTTGCCACATATTCTTTACTCCATCATAAACTACGCAGTTATAGAAGGTACCTGTTTAGATCTCCTACATTAAACTTAAATGCATGAATTCAATCATTGTATTATTGTATGTATTTTATAATTTTGTGTGCATAGTGGGGAAGGAGGATTAATTAATGTTTCTGAATGATGTTAGGAGATTGATAACTACTCTATTCTGTTTGCTAAGAGGAACATCTGGAAGAGATGAAATCTAATGACCTTTATACATAAATATTACTTAATGAGTCAATGCTTCAAGGCACACTGTTTTCTCATGGGTATTGAATGTCCTCTTCTCTAATTTAATGATATTTTCAGAAGTATGGTGAAAACAATGTAGAAGCACTTGACGCAGTTTCCTAGAGGTAAAGAATTACTGGCTGTAATTTAAAGAAGATATTCAACATGCATATGAAACAAATTATATTCAATGATACATTGATTGGGAAACTGAAGTAATGTGGACCTTCAAAAAGTCACATATCGCAGTCATCTGAGTATCTGAATTTTCTCTCTCTCTCGTGTATTGTGATTCAGGGTAGAAATCATAAATAGTTCTTAGCTTTCATGAGATTTCTAGATATCTGTTAGATTCAGCAGTAAGTGATTTTATAATGTATAAATATGGTTGTGCTCAAATGGTTTTATTACTAATTTATTTTCCATGGAATGTATTTTTGTGCTTAATGGGAACATGGGAACCAATTTAAAATGAAAAGTAAAATGCATGTACAAATACGTATCACTTAGATCTGTGTGTGATACTGCAGAATTTTCATCTTGGAATTTGGATAATATATAAAATAGTAATATTTGAAGATAGTTGTCTCAGGGGTGGTGCTGAGCTTCATTACTTTAGGAAAGCTAAAGAGAAGATTGTGACTTTGCAGTCACAATCTTTCCAGAAGTTTTCTGTTGCATGCAGAAAGCACACTCCTATTATAAGATTTCATATATCCCATCAAAACTTAAACATTTCCAAATCAAGGTGTCTGTAATACATAGGATTGATAACGTTCTAGAAGTTTTCTTTATTGTAGAGGGAGCCCAGATAGTATCTCTGTTTAAACAGACATGTCCAATTTATGGCCTGTAAACTGCACATGGCCCTGGACACCTTGTGATGTGGCCCCACAAGATCATAAACTTTCAACATTATGGTGTGTTTTTTAGTGATATTTTTTGAGTCAGTAGCTTGATTACAGACTGCAGAGGTGACAAGGGAACTCTGTGGAGAGCAGGGTGCAGTGCTAACTCCAACTCTCCTGCCTACCACACACACTGTTGAATTTGCATGTACTTGTGACTCTTGGTGAGTAAAATGCAGCGATTGCTGATTATGATATTTCAACATAATGGTGGCTAAGTTGGGATAAAATTTAAAAAGTTTTTATGATTTGAGAAAAGATATCAAGTGATTTATAGAATCAAAAGGAAAATTAATGACAGAACTTGAAAATGAAAGATGGCTCACAAATTTAGCATTTTTAGTGGATTTAGTTACTCATTTGATTGAGCTAAGCATTCATCTTCAAGGTGAAAATAAACTTTTGTGTGCTGTGTTTCAAACAATAACAGTGTTTAAACTTAAGTTATGGCAAGCTCAAATTAAGACAAATAATTTTACCCATTTTGATATGCTGGTTATGTGATCCCCTGAACAGTGAAAAATATGCAACTTTGCTTTTCTTTTTTATAAAGGAAGTTGAGAATAAATAGCAAGACTTCTGAAAAAGAATCATCAATTATCAATTTTTTTGTATATTTGCAACTCTATTTTCAGTCAACATAAATACATTATCTGCAAATTTTCAAATGAAATGTTGCAATCAGGCATTCAACTCAAAGAAAAATTTGATCTTTCTCTTAACAAGATTTTTATAAGATCTATACTACCAGAGAAAAATATCCCTTTCATAATCCTGCCTTAGTCATGCCATCATTTTTGGCAGTATATATACTTGTGAACAATTATGAGAGCTTCACTGAAAATAATGCTTCCTATTTTATGTTGGCCCACAGCTTCAGAGGTGTATGTTGGTGGTATAGCAGTAGAGGTTGAACCTTCCCACCAATATTCCCCTACATTTTGCTGCTGCATAACAGATGGCAGCAGAGGGTCAGTCTGACAAAATGGTGTCTGACATGGATGTTCGTATGAAGAAAAGGAAAGGCTGTGGGTTGTTTATTTCAGCAGTGGCAACAGTAGTGTAAAAAACAAGCTGCATTAAAGACAACCATACTGAGTTTTAAGAGTACAGGCTCTTGTCCATTGCTGATAAAAAAAAAATGCATAGTTAATGGTGGGGGTTAAGTTGAAAAATAGCGTTTTGTAGCTAAGAATTTTCTCTAACAGTGTTACATGCTCTTTGTATGTGTTGTAATTTCCACAGAAATAAATCAGAGGCATTACTTTCAGAACAACCTACATATTTTCAAGAATGAAGCACAGGAAGAGTAAAATTAGATAAACAAGTCACTAATGAGCACCTTGAGAACTCATGAAGAATTACAACTGCTTCCATTGAGCTAGACATTGATGCATTAATTCCATAAAATGTTGAATATCCCACTAGCTTTATGTTTTTTGTTGCTCGTTTTTTGTTTTAATAATAAATATAAAATAATAAAATAAGTTTTGTTACTTACATACATTGACTATACTATATATATTATATGTGTCCCAGGACAGCTCCTTTTCACTCACTCCTTTTCAATCCAAAATGCTTATGGTTTAGATATTTCTTTTCCCAAATGAGTGAAGTTACGCAAAACAAATCCAATCTCTAATGTCTTCTGGTGTAGTTTGACTGAGATCTTTGTTACACTGCCTTAATCTGTTTTGCAATCCAGATGGCAGATCCTGTAGAAAGCCCTTGCTTTGAAAAAAGGGAAATCTTGAAAGTGCAGGAGTTTCTCATGTTATCTAATAAGCACACTCTGAATTTTCAATCTGTGCACAGCGTAAAACTACCTGTTTTTTTTTTTTTTCCCTTAAATTTTTCTTCATAACCAGCTAAATCTTCTAAATGAGTTTTTCTATAAGAAGCTCTGTTAAGATTAGACAAAGTTTGTCAAAAGACGAGTTCATATTATGTAAGAGCCAAAGTAACAAATAAAGATATATCATTTGGCAAAGTAAGAAACCCTGAGGGCTCGACACTACTTGGGGATGTAGATGACAAAAGTTCCGCTTGTTGCTGTGCTGGTCTAAGATGATTAAATAAGGGTTTAAAGCTGATCCTTTGATAGCTTAGCTAAGTTCCCCAGCCAACCAGCTGTATGCAGATACATTCTTGCTTTTCTGAATTTAGAGAGAAAATGATGTGTCAACATGAGAACAAACATTCTCATAAATCTATTTTTACACTGAAACCAAGACTAATGTTGATTCCACAAGAGAACCATCATCTTAAAAGTCCCCTTAGAGCCTTCCTACATTTTCACACTAGTGACTATTGAGTATGAGAAGGATATTTTTTCTCCTTCATTTGATAAATGAAGAACTTGGGAAATTTCACAGTTCAGTTTCCATTCCCTGAATCAGATAGTAATGCTTTAAAATGCTGGGGTTTCTTGTGGAACAACAATTTTGTAGCTAGAAATGCTGTGTTAAGAGGATTTTGCAAGAATGGATGCAGTAATATGGAAGCAGCTGCTTCAGTATGGGAAGGATAATTCAGAATGAGAGGATGTCCATACTACACATATTCTTGAAAACGCAGTAACTGCAGTAAGAATGTATTAAAGGCTCTTGTGAAACAAAGAAATGAGATACAGGTTAACTGTAAGTATCAACTATTCCGTCTGACAGTTGCAATGATTGATTTAAAAAAAAAAAAGAAAAAGAAAATCTTAGCCTCACACTGACCTCTAAAAGATACATTTCAGCTAGAAATGAAACTTTTTTTCTTTTTACAGCAATTTTCACCATTTATAACACCTACTTAACATTTCCTCAGAAAACGGATTTTAAAACAATTCAAAGGTCTCCAAAGACCTGAACATTCTTGCTTTTGCAGCATGTAGTCATTTCTCTTTCCTTTTCAATACATCTTGAGACTTACTCCTTTTGTTCTCTTTCTTCTCTGTCAAGCACCCTCATCTCAGCTGTTTAACTCTGTATAAGTACATTTCTTCCATTATAGCTTTCTCTTCTGCTTATTTCTCATACAGATTTCTGCATCCTCTGGATGTATAATCATTTATCGTATTATGCACCTAAGCTGTTTTATGTATATTTTAGGCTACAAAGTCAGTGTTTACAGTGTTTACTTGCTGGTCTATCCAGTATCCAGCATGCAGAGGATGCATACAAAATGTAACCAGGTCTTTAAAAGTGACTATTAAATTTTGATCATCTAAATTAACACACAATTAATGATCTTGAGGATCAGAAGATGTTGAGCATCACCATTAAAAAGTGATGGCTTGAAAACTGTTGGTGCAAGAAATGTTGATGACAACAGTAACTTGCTGGAGTTTTGCCCATTGCTGTGCATTTCCTATGTTGAGAAATGAAAGTATGAATACCCAAGGATGTGAGCTTCTTGAAACATTCAGAACTCAACCTCAGATCTCATGAAGGTCCAGAACCTCCTTTATCATCACTTATAATCCAAATATTACTTCAGCATTCTACTAATTTATATTTTATTTTATATATTTATATAATTTTATATATTACATAATTATTTTATATACTAGAAACAGCATGGATATCTATGTTCTCAGACTTCTTAGATGTAGGTAATTTATCTAGTGTTGCAATAGCTTTGCTCTAATCTGAAATCCAAAGAGTTAATGAACTGAATATTTTCACTTTTTCTGCCAATTACGGGCTCTGCTGACTTTTACTTTGAGAGTCTGTGAAAAATAAATGAAAGCAAAAGAATATATTTTTTCAACATGTATCAATCTTTGAATACTCTTTGATCTCTTTAAGGGTATTCATTGCCTAAGTGATTGGCACACTTTTATAGAAATAACTGGAACCTGGATTTGAAATAATTGACACCAAAGGGAAAACATATTATATACAATTATATCTGCCTCACACTTATTTTTTTTTCCAGTGTCAACATTAAAGATAATCTAATCCTTATTTTTATCCTTGAAAACAAGTGATTTAGCCAAAGTAAAAACAAAATATTATGAAAGCAGTATTGTATACATTATTCACAGGGAAGACACCTAACAAATATTTAATAAACAAATATTTTTGTCTTTAAAAAAAGTTGCCTTAAGCATTTATTCTTACCATTTATTTGGGAAATTTTTCTTTCTTAGTTCAAAGTCATAAGTTAAAATGAAAACAAAACAAAAAAATAAATTCAGAAACTCGTAAAACTCATTGCATTCTAGTACAAATTCATAATGTCCGTAAGAAGAATGTGTTTATCTCTTAAAAATTTGCCTGTTGTTCTGTTCTGACTATGAAGTTTTGCTTTTACAGCCCTGTAATGAACTTTTAATTAATACGATCAGTTGGATATTTAAAACATAGAGAACCTGCTTATATTGATTTCAGTATATTTTATAATAGAAAAAGTTATTTATTCTTGTAAGCTCCATTAAATTTAGTAGGTCAAATAATATCCTTCTGTGTAAAAAAATCAGCAGTGTGATGCAGATAATTAATCAGAAAAGTACAACTTATAGCTCTTTTCTAGAGTTGTAGGTAATTCAAATATTTCCTGCCTAAGAACAATTTCTAGACAACCAGGGGAGATTTGGCAACTGAGAACCCATGTAGACTATTGAGACAGATCAAGGCATTCACACTCAGACTCAGGTTTGGCTGGTCCATCAACTCTGGTGGTAAAACTTCTCCCTCATTCTTTTCACAGCATAATAAAAACATTGTTTTAGAAAGAAATGATTCAATGAACCACTGATATGCATCACCCATGTGCCAGAATTTCTTTAAAAATCAATACTGAAATTATTAGTGTTCAGCTCCAAAAAGAATTTCTTCATATGTATGTCAGAGGCTACTGAAGTGCTGGGCAAATTATTTTTAGCTTTACCCCTTTTCCTGCTCATGCATACTTACTTGAAAGCATGATCATTTAGGTGGCAGGGAGCTGATGTCTAAGAACAGAAATTCAAAGCCTTTTACCTAAAACTAATGATAGAAAATTGAAAATGGGATAGAATGTAATTAAATCAAATCCAATTTAGAAGCTAATATGAATGCCTTTATTCAGAGCTAATGCTTAAATTTCACTTCTCTAAAAGAAAAGTAGTTGCCCCTAATATTAGCATTTGACATAGTATGTTCTAATTCATTTGGATATTTTTTTCTATTTTTGTAGGATATTCATTTTCCAATTATACCTTGACCACTTGAGCCAAGACAAAGAACAGCCTGTTGAAGTTGTCGCAAAAAAGTTGGCTGGCTCAGCCATCTTGGGAAGGTGTTCTGGGTTAAACCAGGATCGTCTGGTCAGCCATTGCATTATTTGTTTTTTTTTTTCATATACATCTCATTCACTGATTACAAAAAACAAACAAACAAAAAACAATAGATGTTGAGATTAAAACACACATATAAATCAACAGATAAAACCTTCTAGGATTGAGTGACACTAGAAATTATTTGTTTCTGATTGCAATCACCATGTTGTATGACATTTGATTTTCAGGAAAAAACATGAGTTCACAGGTTAAGACCTTTTCTTTACTCATGTAAATATTGTTAAGGTTCTCTTAGTAGTTAAACTTATGATATTGGGCTCATTGGCATTCTACTGAGATGTTAACAGTGAAGAAGAAAAACATACAAAGTTCAGTGTAAGTTTTGAGAGATTTCCATAGAAAAAAATTGATTTTATCCGTTTAAGGGGTCAGTTGTTCATTGAGGCAAACTTTGAGGGTGACATTATGTTACCATACCACATTTTCACCTAAATTAAAGCCATTTAGCCTGTTATTTAGTGTGCAGCTGCAGAACTGATGTGTCTTATTCTATTTTCTATGTTGTTGTTGTTTTTTATTTACAGACAGGAAAAAGGGAGTTCTGCATGGATGTTGCTCAAGAGTGAAACTGTCTCTGGCAAGAGGAACTATAATCTGAACAGATCAAAGTTCTTTCATTCGTTACATGTATTGTACTCTTTGGTTAAAACACAGTGGTACAGAGATATTCCTTTACTCAGCCATCTCATTTTCTTTACATTAGTTCTGTATTTTTTCTGGCAATACACTTACCCTAAAAGAGGTGTAAGTACATTTATATATCCACAATATTTACTTTATCATGATATAGTGTCTTCTTATTTTGAAACTGCTTTGTTTCTATTTTATATGTTACTGCTACTATTATTTTACGTGTTTATACATTTTATTTCTTATGTTTAAAATGTTTGGACATTCTTCCAGGCATAAGAAACATATCAAGATACATGATGATGCAGGAAGTAGGTCCTGGGGAAACGCAGAAGTTTTATAAAAAGAATAATCCAGAGTGTGTATCAGCATATTGCATCAACCGGAGGCATGATTTTTTCTGTACCAAAATGACAAAATGGTATCCTAGATGGTCAGCTCTCCACATGTATTCATAGTTTTGATGTATGTTGTATATTAAGCAAATTAGATTTCCTGAAGGACTACCTGCTCCTGAATTTTTTTCCTATTTTATGCTTGGCTTTTATTTTGAGAGCTGTTGATTTTCTAATGACCATGTTCTTTTCCTATTCTTTTACTCTTTAGTTGTTGTTGTTTTGTTTTGTATGAAAACACCATTTTTTCATTCCTTCTCCTTGTTTTTCTATATAATCCTTATGCTTCTGATTGATTTTCTAAATTACACTTCAGCTCTTTTTGTTCCCTTGTTACAACTCTCTCATTTTTTACCTTTCCAAAGAAGTACCTTTATATGTCAGAGAGTAATAGTGCTGGATTATTCCTGCAACAATGTTCATGTCTCCATTTATTCAACCCAAAGTAATTGCCATGTGCCATAGTCTTATATCCGAAGACTGTGAGCAAGTTATTTACTTCTCATTGCACTCTAATATCTTACTTTCAAGTCTGTCAGCTCTATTTGGCATCTTTAACTCTGCACTAAAGTAAATGTACAGCATTTATCAGTTTTATCATTGTACACACTCACAAGCAAGCATGTAATGGAGTCCTCTTTTCAGTGGCCAGAGATGTGGGATTATATCAAAGGGAGGCAGGCTATAGAGTGCAGCTACAAGAAATAGCGTTAGGCTGAGAATTTAGTGCTGGTATCATGTACAGAGAGTATCTCAGCTGGCAGTTGGTAGAGTGAACTTGAATTAGTTATGAAGGCTCACAGTTCTGCCCTCTGGCAGAATTGTCTGATGGCTGAGAAATCCTGAACTCTTACATTGTGGCTGCAATTCAAAATAATCTTTTTCTACTGCTGAATATTGCACTGGGGAGTATGGGGAGAACTGAGATTGAAAGTCAACACTATCTGTTCCTTATTTCTGCCTATTGAAATGTAGTTTTGGAGATATTTTCTGAAATGTTTCATGGGTCATCAGGATTTCACTGAGGTGTCATCACTAGTCTGTTTAAGAAGTCTTACTTGTGCAGCATGATAGGAAATAGTGTCAACCTTGATAGGAGATGAACTCAGCAGGGAACATCCTAGCATCCTGTCTGGCGTCTCTGCACCTTTTTATCACAACATAAGCAGAAAATACTGCTTTGTAATGATAACTCACTACTTTTTTGCAGTTCAAGAGAAAACAGCAGCAAAAATACTACTCACAGTAACTAGTTTCCTCCCTACTCCTTGGAGTTCTTCATCTGTATACAGCCTGCTATTTGTTTTGAGGATATGATCACATCTGGCAGTAACTACCTCCAGCAGATACCTGAGCTGTTAGAGAAAGGACTTAGCTCTTCCTGGATTTTTCCTGTAGCTGGAATACAGGAGAATTTTTGCACTTTTTCCACATTTTTTCATTTGTTCTTCTCTTGTGGTATATATATAGCTGTAAGAAATATGTTTTCCACATAAATTTCTTTTTTATTTGAATTACAGAATCACAGAATCACAGAATTGTAGGGGTTGGAAGGGACCTCAG
>JAOWBP010001760.1:61540943-61554619 GCA_028571105.1 Tragopan temminckii | reverse complement strand
TGTAGTTAGCTAAGTTTAATTCCTTGCTTGAGACAGCACAAATTATATCATGGTTCCCAGAAATCCACTGCCCTATGCCATTCAAATTGTACAAAATGGCCAGATGCTGGCTATGAGCATCATCATAGAATTCCTGGAGGAAAGCTTTCTGATTGTAAAAATGTGAAAATTGTTCATATGGTTGTAAGTATTTGAAGAATCTTAGTCTATTCTCAATTTTGACCTGATGTGGCAGGATTTTGTTTTGCAAAAAACAGAACACCTTTCTCAGTTTAAGGCTGTTATAAAGCTACTGTTAAGAAAACCAGACTTCCCACTCAATATCTGTAACTGCACCAAGGAAAGAAGAAGAATCTGAATACTTTGTACTTTGCAAAGAGAAATATATACTTGAGTCCAAATTGAGTATAAAATACTATCACTCTGATTTAGTAATGATTGTATTTTGCATGAATGTAATTGCCTACAAAGTAAGGTAGTAGGAAATAAAGGGCACTAGAGATCTGTCTTTTTCTCCATTGTAATTCAGAAAAGTACAGCTGTGAAATCTTCTGAATTGCCCCAGCCCTTGAAAAAATAATTTCAGATGAGTAAGCTCTGCAGACATCCACTATCTGTAGACTAATGGAGCCAGCATTGAATGGGAGTTGGTTAATTAAATTAATACTAAATTTACAGGTTTTCAGGTGGGAAGTATTTATGCAACAAGGAGGCACAGTAAGGTCAAAAGATTAAAAAACGCTAGTTTAAAAAACAAATGAAAAAGTTCATAAAAAGACTATATCCAGACATTTTTTTTGCTGTGTCTGTAGTAATACTCATATAATAAATGAGCTTATGGGGCCTAACATCTACATGAAAAAATTTGTAGAATCAGTGGAGCTGCTGTTGACTCTGTGAAGTACAAATAGATTCAGAAGGAAATTAATAGATTCTGCTATCATATTTTTTTATCTGCCTGTTATTTTAATATGAGAATGTGCTTTGATCATAAATACAGAATTTAAAGGAAAAATAACCAGAAGAAGTAGAAAAAATCCCTAATGATTGTAAGACTTTTCTCCCAGTAGTGATTTTGGAAGATGAAAATCTTGTGGGTCAGGATGTGCAATCAAATGAACTTAATGTTGCTGTAGGAATGTAATCTCATGGACATATATAATACAGTAACTATTGCAACAAATTACCAAGAAACAAAGTATATATTGCATATGAAGAAATGTACACTGGAACAGAATGCTAATGGCCAGACTCAGGGAAAACAGGGGCTAGAATAATCACCAATTCAATTGATCTTTTTTTCATATTTTTCATGTTTCAGAAATGATAGTTTTAAAAATATATATATAAGAAGAAAATAAAATCAATTTGCAAAAGGAAGCACGAGCAATTGGAAATAAATAGTAAAAATATATATAATAAAATGTAAAATGCTAAATCTTGATATAATGTAGGCACGACATTTTCAGCACTATTTCAGATAACATTTCTGACAATGGTGCAGGTCAATAATTAAACTTTTCTGCTCTGTGACAGGGTAAGCACTTTAGCCACTGAAATATTGCATGTTTATTTTGGGTAACATGTTTGAGGTTGTTAAACAACATATTATGATGAACGCTCTAGATTACACTAAGTAAATTGATCAGAATGAAAAGAAAGGTCTATTTGTAATTCTTACATGACTTTATTTCAAGGCAAGGAAAGTGAATCCGCAGAAGGAATGAAAACATTCCCCTTTTTCTTGTCTGGGAATTTCCCTTTTGTGTGACTTTCTGCTAGTATATGATTACTTCAGCTAGTCCCATAGTACCTAACCACTCTTCAAGCAATTTGAACAAGCTGAACTAGGTCACCAATGCCTACCCTTTCTAACCCATACTGATGTATCTTGAATATTTGGGCAGAAAATTAATGTTCGGTTTTAGTTCACCACTTCTGCTTTGACAATACTCATTTATAAACCTGGAAGCTGGATTTTGTACTCAGATCTTTTTATCAAACATTTATGATAGAATCAAATATGTCACATAACTATACAAAATAGAGTAATTTTATTGAATTTATAAATGTAGTTGAAGAGATGCACTATGAGTCTGAGACTAGGAATATTAAGAGGATTCATCCACTGTAGGTTTTTCAAGCTTGGCAAAAAGTAAATGCTTAACATTAAGTAGAGACATTGGTGAGCATTTCCGAGAAGCCTGATCTTAGTGACCTTGTAAAGGCCAGACAGTGGCTTAGTAATTCAGTGATCTCTGAATGGACTTAAGAAAGCTAGACTCGCAAATCTGTGATCTAACCACATGGAAAATAATTATATCACATGGAACAAAGTCATAGACCAAATCAGAATGACAGATCTGTACTTGTTCAAATAAAGTTTTATATTTGATCTGGATTTAGGCTTATCTATAAATGTGAAGGTACAAAGGGAAAGAAGATTGACAAAACCCTGAGTTAGAAGTAATAGCTTCTGATGCTCTTGATCACATTCTGCATCAGAAATTCTTAATAAGTGTTTGGTTGCACTACTGCAACACACTGCCAAGGTGACCATCTGTCAGTTAGCTTCCAGGGAAGATATTTTCTTCTAAACGAAGATCATTATTATTATCATTCTAATTGAGGAGTAGGATTTTAGAAACATATTTAACTTACCTGATGATATTAATAGAATAAGAATTCTTATTAATAATAATATCAATTCTCATCAGATATAAAACTCATGCTGGGATTGAGTAGTGAAGGTAAAAGCTATCATGGAATCTTGAATCAAATTTATTAGCAGATGTTCAGTGATGCTGAGGAATTATACATGAATAATAAAGTGTAACGCTAGCTGAGAGCTCTCAATTTCCCTCTTTTCCCAGGAAGTACCCCTTTATGGAAGTCTTTTCCCAGAAGTTTAATACTGTGTTGAATTTTAATTAAGTCATATTGAGAAAACATTCAAGTGACAATGATTTACAAGTGATCAAATGATTTTAGACTTAGCTTAGGGCTTTACTGGCTAGAATGATTTCTCAGTTATGATCATATGTCTGTTAAGAAACTTGATTCAAATGTAAAGCCATTATGGAGATTTTTGAGACAGTGAATGAAAAAAAGCAATTCAAGACATTTTGTGTGGTTTTTTGTTTTTTTGTTTTTTTTTTTGAAAATAAATAAAGACATTCATAATTTAGATAACTAAAACATTGTATATTTATTACAGGTAAAGAAACAACAAGTTCATAGCAAATATGTTGAAGGCTATAATACTTCAAAACTGCCTCCCTGTCACAGTATGAAATACACTTTGTTTTAATACCTATTTAACCAATTCAACAGAAATAACATGTGGCATGAATTGGAAGAGCTAAAAAACAGCCCTCAATGAAATTGAACCATGGTTTCTTTCTGACATCCTAAAGACTAGGAGTCTGAGGGCTACAGATGTGAATGAAGACTAATGGATGGGAATGTAAAGAGACAGTCTATTTCTGCCTAAGATTTTATGTTTGTTGTCACTGAGTTTCTATGGGATGGATGCAAGATTACTCAAATATCTGAAGTATACAGAAAGAATAAAAGCTAGAGTCAACTAGTTTATTCATCCAACTTAGACATGTCAAGTTTTAAAGTTGAGGTTTTGGCCAGTTAGATTCTCTCTCTTCTCCTCAATTTATC
The DNA here is from genome assembly GCA_028571105.1 of Tragopan temminckii. Classification (NCBI taxonomy): domain Eukaryota; kingdom Metazoa; phylum Chordata; class Aves; order Galliformes; family Phasianidae; genus Tragopan; species Tragopan temminckii. The sequence continues at coordinate 61,550,947 of JAOWBP010001760.1, read as the reverse complement.
CCCTGTGAGTGTTGAACTCGACACTTCAGGTAAAAGAAACATTGTGGTAAAACAGATACATTTCTTTCAATGGCTGAGCTTCCTGATTTTCCAGCCAAGTCCATGACGTTTTCTAGTGGTGCAGCTTTGCTGAAGAGAGAGTATGCATTCTACCCCTTTTCTAATGCATTGCATTCATTTTTAGTCTATGTGCTAACATCAAGCACAGACTCTACAGTTTGAGTTAACTAGCTACAAATTCACAAATATGATGAATTAGCTAACAACAAATTAGATAACAAAGATCTTTATAGATTTGGGGTCCTCCAATGTCAAAAGTTTGATGGTGTTTGACAGAGGACATATTAGATTCTAAACCAGCTTTGTTTCTCTTAAATTTGCTTTATTCCTGGAGCATCTAATAGTAAAATAATCCACATAACAATCTTTAATGTCTCATGGATGATCTCTACTATTAAAAGTGAATATCGAAATATCAGATCAAAGTAACTAAATTATTCAAGCAAACTTATTATCAGAAGTTTCATATTCTTTAAATTTTCCATCAAAATCATTTTGGGATATATAATTGCACATTTTGTTATGTTTCTTCCTAAAGATTTATTCAAAATTCATTCTTTGTTAAAGGCAGCTAAACTGAAAAAGCTTAGAAGAAAAAAAAATAAGCTAAAAAAATTTCATCTTTAATACTTCAATTCTAGTTCATGTAAATGTGATAAGGATGTATGAAATGGATAAATGAGAAAAGACTGTGGCATACTCCTTATTTCTATTCTTACATAGGACTGAAGATATTTTTATGCTGCCACAGCTCATCATAAGACATATGCAAACTGCTTTCTATTGGGGAGAGAATATACGCAGACACTTGGCTTTCCCTTAGAGAGAGTTCTGTTCCACAGTAGATTAATATCAGAGCACTGGAAATCACTGTATTTCCAGTTAACTGGAAGAAAGCCAAGTCTTTTTAATATCCAGAGAATCATACATAAACTGTTCTAGAAAGGGCCTTAAATTTTCATTTAATCCATCTTCTTGCCTTTTGTAAGACTCGACAGATGTCTCTAGGATTTGTCTGTGATAATTGGTTTAATTCTCATTATTATTGCAGTTTTGTTTAGCCTTGATTAGGATATACTCCTGAATGGAATTCATGAGTCCTTATACGAGGAAAAATGAAAACGTATGTCTGTGTGCCAATCTTATATAAAATTTTGACCTTTAAAAATGTGATTTCCCTTACTTCAGTCATTTTTTATGTTACTTACTATTAACTGTTACTTCACAAAACAGTAATATTTCAGTATTTTTGTTACTACTTTTATGTATTTATTGCTTTTATTGCTTTTTTAAATTATTATTATGTTATGTTGTTTTGAGACTGTTTTTCTTCTACATTGCACATTTCCTTCTACTTTACATAGATAAGCTATGTTCTGGTGCTTTTTGTTGTTGTTGTTTTGCTTATATGTTTTCATATTTTATTTGTCTTTTAAAAGATACCTGGAATAAATATGACTTAGTTTCAAAGAAATGTGTGATACATCTTGTTATTTGAATTTTTAGCAGGTAGACAATAAAATTTACAGCTCTGTATTAATGAGCAACAAACACAGCAACAGGTAGATGGATCCACCACTTCCCCACTAAAAACAAAATTAAAGCACATGGCTAAGGGGCAGACTATGAATAATCACCAGGGATAAGGAGAAGTGATCATGCAGAAGGAAAGAAGTTCCACATTCATAATCACATTTGAAAGTTGTAAAATAATTTCCTGCTGTTTCTAGTTACCTTTAAATTTCCAGTTGAACTTCAGTAGCAGACCTGATGTAGCAGAGGCTCTTTGAGTGCAACAATCATTCTTACAAAATAAAACACATTGATTAATATACCTTTTTTTGCTTTAGATAACAGAACAGTGTCATTACAAAATGAACTTCTTATACACATTTCTGGCAATGCTAGAAATATCATTATGTAAGCCAGAACTAGAAAGTCAGTTGGTCTAACAAATCTGAATTTCTGTGCAGCTGTTTGCAGTGCTTGCAGTATTAGATTTGGACAGCACGTTCTGCATGAAAAGTTAAGAATACAGTCAGGTCTGCTTTATTCATAAATGGGAAGCACTAAGGGGAAAGTCAGGCTATGAAACCATTACAGAGAGCTGGAACTGTAAGACATCTTTGAACTTAACTTTTGGAAACAAATTTTCATTAAATTGCTCTTTGAAAGACAGCACTATTTTTCTTTAGATCCATTGTCTTGCTGATTCTGCAGTACCCAAGAAAAATTAACTCACTGTTGAGCATACTGCTAGGAACATTATCTAGATCTTTACAGTGGGACTCAACTCATGTCTTTATCTCTCTAGAAATCAGAAATGGGTCTCAGTTGCCTAGCTGGACATCTAAGCATCAGATAGAGTATTTTGCCCAGCTTCCCATTGTTCACCCAGAAATATGCACTTTCTTTTATGCCTTGTGATGTATGGTTTTTTTTTGTTTGTTTGTTTTGTTTTTTTTTTTTTTTTACATTATCATGTACATGTAATATTCAATCTCCATTTGCTTCTTATCTGAGAAGAATATATTTTGAGAGACACTCAAAATGTTTAATATAATCAAATCTGATGATTATGCCTCTGTGGGTTATAGGTATGACATCTGAGTTTAACACTGCAAAAATTTATTTCGCTTAGCTGGAAATTCAAATTTAAGTTGTCAGCTCAAGTGTGTTAGACTTTCAAATTTTGATATTCTGTAGGATGAGCATCCTCTTGGTGTGGAATAGCACAAGGACAATTTACATTTGCATTCTGAAAAATGCATTTCCTCCCTCTCACTGTAAACTCAGAACAAAAAAGGAAGTAGTGACTGGAAAAATATCATTTAATATGTTTAGATTTCTTAACATAAATTGATTGACTTACAAGGTTATTTAAGGAAGATTTTGTCTAATTAACCTGTGAAAGAAGTAAGATTTTTTTTCTGTAAGATGAGCAATCAGAAATGGTTCATGAGGATAGCAATCATTTTTCAGAACATTTTTTTTTCACTTCTCTCAAGATTACATAATGATATTACAGTACAACATACTAAGCACTACTCTTCAGTTGACGCAGGAAGCACACAGTCGCAAATGCCTAATTCCTGGGACGTCTCCAAAAGAACTGATTTTGTCTATTGAGAAGGAATGGTAATGAATAATCATTTTTCAGGTTAAATCTACATAATTTCTTTGTAATGGAGAGACATTTGGATGTTATAAATGACAAAATATTGCTTGAAGTCATGCAGACATAGGCTGTGACATAAGGCATAAACTAAACTTCAAAGGTTAAATAATGCTGTCTTCAGTCTGAAAGCCCTTTGAATATATTCAATGAAGCTAGTCAGTAAATTTGATATCTGAATTGAGGAATCAAACTCAGTAATCTGAATATAGGCATATATTATACATTTAGACATTTTTGAACATCTACCTAGACTGAAAAGATCAAATCTTCTATAGATGTTTGCAACATCTGCTAGATTTTTATGTTTTACATGCCTTAGGTTTCAGAGATGATTCTGAATTCTATTTTTCACATAGCAAAAACAAAGATATAGCTCTAAAAATCTCATTATAGTCTTCAGAGATTTAGCACGTCCTGTATATGAAGCTTAGAGACTGGTTCAGCTGACCTGATATCAGTTCAGAAGCATAGTTTTACACAGTACATCTGCAGAGGTTGGAGGATATCCAGTGAACTAAATCCTAGCCTTAATCAGACACTGTATTTGACTTCTAGACTTGGCTTAAACCTGGAGAATATCAGCCCAAGTAAACTTCACCAGTATATAATTCCTGTCTGCATTAAAATATTTATTCCAAAATGAGTCGTATAATCATGGCCATATAAAAGATAGAAAGAATATATTGGTAGGTCAGCTCATTTCTTTTCAATTAAATGAACTATACATCTCTCCTCAGCAATATGGCAGATGCAAAAATAAAAGTTTGAACTGTTCTTGTTACCTTCTCTTCCAGCCAGCCTCTTAGGTGTCTCACATACTGAAGAAGTCAAGGAGACAGGCAGCAGCCCAGAACAGCACTTTGGTCTGCATGAATGAGGTAGCTATTCTTGTCCGTGTGCACCTTCAAACAAGCCTAGGAGATGGCAGAAATCTATTTCGTAATTCTTCCTTCCAAAGATAACCTTTGATAATCATCCTCCAAATTGCTTTTTCAAAATTAAATGCTGTAATTCCCTAGTTGGTTTGAACACCCAAGCTGTACAGTCATTTAGACAAGTAAGAAAATGCTGGCTTTAGTGAAAAGAGGATGTCACAGAGGAAATAAAAAGGACTTATCACTAGATGGTGACTTAGGTGAACAAGTAACTTATTTGTATTGTCAGGGTGGAAAAGTGTGAAGAAAACAGAATGCTAGCTCCCAGAAATTCTGAAACCCTTTGTCCTGTTTCATCTCTAATAGAATGTTTATAGAAAGTTGATGTTTGTTTTTGTAATCCAAAGTGAGAAATGTCAGTACAGGCATTACTGTACTGTAATTTTATCTATGGAAATAACGATGATGCTTATCTGTTCTTCCTGGTTTGCTTAAGAAAGGGAGAGATAAAGATACACAGAGAGCAACACATCATTGGATTTTGCTAATTTAGTTTCATTTATAGACATTAGATATTAAATGCAAATATTTGCTGAAGCTTGCAGATGTGTGCTTCCAATGTTGCATTCAGAAATTCTGAAAAGTTGTTGTGTACCGTTGCCTTTTCACTTACTTCCCAGAGCATGCTACTTCATTCCCTGTGCTCTCATTCACCAGAGTTAATATCCCTTAAGATGTGTACCTAGTCAATTGCTCACTCTGGTCTTCTGGCGGAATCAGAAGAGTACCAAACTGCTCCAGTATGCAGCTGAGATGAAGATGAGACATGTTCTGAGACTAAGGAAGCATTTACTATTTCTACATCTAAGTGTAAGCTGATCTTTGCAAACTAGCATCTATTCAAATTCATTTACCAGCAAATACAAGGCTTGTAATTTGTCTAATGAAACAAAAAAGATCAGATGGTAAAAGCTGGATTAACAAGAAAACCCTTAAATTATGATGAATTGTAAATAATAATTAAAGAATTTATTTCTGGATAATTTCTAAGAATAGGCACACCTAAGTAATAAAATTATTTCAGCATTCCAAACAATATAATCAGACTAAAAACATTAGCTAGTATAACAGTTGTGAAATTACTGCTTGTCTTCTCTCTTTTCACTGCAGATCCAGACCAAACAGCGTTGTGACATATTTTAAAGAAATATGTTCAGTTGTTAGGCTACAGATCACCTCCCAAGTACTTTCTTATAAGTTCCCTTCATTGTAGAAAAGCTGCAAAATGTCACCTTCAGGAAATGTGCCTCCCATGGGACTTCATCGTTCACAGATCTCAAAAGAATCAGGATCATGAAAATATTTGTAGGATCTTTCTGTCTTGGAGAATTTTAGTATGATTTCTCATTAAGCTTAGTGATGGCAAAGCTAATCTTTTCTTTCCGCATTGATTTACAACTATTTTTTTTGTCGTAGTTGTTGCTGAATGAAGCAAGGAAGTTTTATTCCTGTCTTTCTGTTTTCTCCTGCCATTTGCTCCTGAAGCTATATATCAGTGCTAATTTTTTTGATGCACGGATAATTTTTTTCTCTATATTATCCATCTTTCCTCCTTGTTTTTTACATATCATCGTCATGTTGATACATTTTGGATATGTGATGCCTGCTCCAAAAGGAATGCTTCCTATTATATTATGTTGGCCTAAACTTCAGAGGTAGATGTTGGTCATATGGCAATAGAGTCTGAACTTTCCCACCAGTGTTCTGTTAAATTGTGTTGCTGTGTGACACATGCCAGCAGAAGGGCAGTCTGATAAAATGATGTCCAACATAGATGTGTGCATGAGCAAAAATGTGGAATTGAATTCCTCCATGTGAGAACCTCTGCACCCATTAATATTCCTTGATGCTTGTTGAATGTTTATGGTGACCAAACAGTGGACATTAGCACAGTGAGGTGGTAGATGGTGAGATTTGACAACACCTTCATAGTGGCTTGAAACAGTGGGTTACTTCCGTATCTGCTGATTTTGGTGAGCACAGCTCTTGTTCATCGCTGGTGGCTGGTAAAAATGCATAGCTAGTGGTGGTGACTATGTTGAAAAACAATGTTTTGTAGCTCAGAATTTGCTTTATCCAATAGTGTGATTTTGTTCTTTGTATCTGTTGTAATTTCCATGGAAATAAATAGGAAGCATTACTTTCAGAGTGACCTGTGTATTCAGTAAGATTAAGCTATTTTACAAGGTAGGTTAAATGATAACATGACAAGCTAGTTTGTCTTTATCTATTAAAGTCTAAGTACTGGTGCTATGGGCCAAAACTGTGTGGCTGCCCACCTCTGTTTTTGATTGGTCCTGTATATATCCACAGGGAGAGCTGGACTATTAGATTCTTTCATTTGTCACATGCTTGCAATTGCCATGATAAGAAAACACTTGAAAGGTGAATTACTTGCTGAATTACAGTTTGAAGTGAACAAGAAGATGGTATTTTATAAAGATGGAAGGAGAGTTAGCTTTTTATGAAAGTAGTGTAGTATATTAACTCACAAGGATTTTGGCTGCCCAATTCAAATAATTTTCAGGGGTCTAGCCAAAATAGCCTACAACACATTAGAGCTTCTAAGTATGTTTTTTGGTAGATGATAACCAGATACACATGGCTCTGAAATTACACTAGAACTCCTAGCATCTCTAATAGTAAAAGTACAACATTTTCTCTGCTGACTTTAATAAAATCAAAGGAAATATTGTAGGAATATCATCAAGAATATTTTTTATGCAAACACAGCGTACAGATGTGGTTAGGAATAAGAAAGGAAAGAGAAGTTTGAAAAGGGACACCCTTGAAAGTCCCTTAAGAAAAGACTTATATTATTAAATTGTCTAGATAATTAACAGATTGCTAATAACAAAACACAGAGACTCTACATTTTCTTAGTATTTTTTTGCTTGTAGTGTAACTAATTATGTAATACCAACTCTTATTCCCTAGCTTAGGAAGATCAACAGAAGGAAGAATCATAGAATCATAGAATCATTTCAGTTGGAAAAGACCCCTAAAGACTGTCTAGTCTAACTCCCCTGCAATGTAAAGGGACATCTGCAGTTAGATCAGGTTTCCCAGAGCATGGTCCAGCTCGACCTTGAATCTCTCCAGGGATGGGACATTCTCCACCTCTCTGGGCAACCTGCTCCAGTGCCTCACCACTCTTATTGAAAAAAACTTCTCTCTTATATCCAATCTATATCTCCCCTCTTTTAGCTTTAAACCGTTTCCCCTTTTCCAAGAAGTACACCTCTGTGTATATTCACGTGCACATATCTCTTAATTCTTGAGTTTAGAAAATTTATTTCCAGCAGAAGATAAGTATGCAGCATGGGAAGTTCCGCACAAATGTGCGCAAGAACTTCTTTACGGTGAGGGTGATGGAGCACTGGAACAGGCTGCCCAGGGAGGTTGTCTCCTTCTCTGGAGATATTCAAGACACGCTTGGATGCCTACTTGTGCGACCTGGTGTAGGGAGCCTGCTTTGGCAGGGGGATTGGACTCAATGACCTCTGGAGGTCCCTTCCAACCCTTACGATTCTGTGATTCTGTGATGGTTACTTTTAACCCATTCAATATTTATTCCTCTGTTACTTACGTATTGTAGCAAAAATTGAAATTCTTATGTTTCAAATTGATCCACTAAGTAATTTAGTTTAATTATTAAATTTTATTCAATATTTAATTTGGTTTAATAAAAGTGGGCTTCCATAAATGTGTGCATTTAACTGATATATATTGTGACTGCATAATTTTGAATAGACTAAATATTTAATAAGGAACACTTCTTTGAATTATTCAGTATGTAGACAAGATAATCGATCTACACTTTCAAAATAGTGAAAACACAAGTGACACATTATAATAATGACATATTTCCAACCAAGAATATGCATAAAACACATTGTTGGTTCATTTCCAGTCAAGCAAACCAATCTTTTCTTAGTGGAACAGATCATTGAGAATTCATGAAAAAAACTCCCAGAGCTGCAATAGCTCTAATAGAGATCACAAAAACTAGGCTATTAGAATATGTAGAATTCTGTGGTAACAGAATTATTTTAAAAAGGACTACAACTTTCCTCTATCTTCTGTGAAGAGCTAAATGTTTGAAAGATTTGTAGTTAATGGTAATTTAGTTTACTGGAACAGATTAGAAAAGCAAAGTACTCAGAATCATAGTTAAATTCCCTGAGAAGAAGATCTATTTCATGGTGATTTTACATCAGAAGGAAACTTCAGAAAATCATAGAATCACCAAGTTTGGAAAAGATCTCCAAGGTCATTGAGTCTAACCATTCACATATCACCAGTATTCCCCCACTAAACCATGTCCCTTAGTACAACATCTAAACATTCCTTGAACACCTCCAGAAACAGTGACTCAACCATGTCCCTGGGCAGCCTATTCCAGTGCCTGACCACAGGTTCGGATAAGAAATTTTTTCTAACATCCCACCTGAATCTTCACTGGCACAACTTGAGGCTATTAAGATGACTATTAGTGTAAGTGGATTTCAACATTCATATAATTTCAGGTGCATGTATCATATAAACTGAAATAAATGGACAATACTTAACTGACGCTTAAATATTTTGCTCAGTAAATATGTGAACTCAGAATGGTTATAAGCATATGATTGTCCTGAAGGATTTTGTTGAATCAATGAAAATAATTTAAAGATCATAGATTATGTAAGGATCCCTCTCCTTTCTTACCAGAAAATGCAAAAGATGCTAAAGATGATACAGAATATGAGAAACCTGAACATCCACAAGTCTGTGAGTTCCAATGAGATGCACCCCAGAGTCCCAAGGGAATTGGCTGATGTGGTTGCCAAGTGTCTCTACAATATTTCAAAAATCATTGCAATCAGGTGAAGTCCCTGATGACTGGAAAGTAGGAAACATGATACTCATTTTAGAAAGGATAAAAAAGATGACCCTAGGAACTACCGATCTGTCATTCTCACCTCTGTGCCTGGGAAGATCATGGAACAGATATTTCATGAAGTTATGCTATGGCACATTCACCAAGAGTAAATCCTGTTTGACCAACCTGGTGGACTTCTATGATGGTGTCACTGCATCAGTGGATAAGGAAAGAGGAACTGATGTCATCTATCTTGACTTCAGTAAGGTCTTTGACACAGACACCCCACAACATCCTTTTTGGAAAGGATCCATCCAAATTAGAATGATGGATTTGATGGGTGGACTGTTTGATGGATGTAGGGCTGGCTGTAGGATCGAGTCCAGAGAGTAGTGGTCAAGTATCAGGGTGGAGACTGGTGATGAGTGGTGTCCCCAGGGGTCAGTGGTGAGGCTGATACTCTTTAATATCTTCATCAGTTCCATCAACAGTGAGATTGAGTGTGCCGCCACCAAGTTTGCTGATGAAATCAAGATGTGGTGTACTGTTGAAACACTGGAGGGACGAGGTGCCATCCAGTGGGGCCTAGACAAGCTTGAGCAGTGGGCCCAGGTGAACCTCATGAGGTTCAACAAATCCAAGTGCAAGGTCTTGCACCTGTGTCAAGGCAACCCCCCTTACCAATACAAACCAGGGGACAAAGGGATTGAGAGCAGCTCTGCCAAAACAGACCTGCAGGTTATGGTACAGAGAAATTTGTACACGAGACAGCAATGTGCCCTTGCAGTCCAGAAAGCCAACTATATCCTGGGCTGGTCAAAAGATGCATGACAAGCAGGTTGAGGAAGGTGATCCTCAATGTCATGAATGGCTCCATGTCCAGGTGGAGACCGGTAACGAGCAGTGTCCCCCAGGGGTCTGTCTTGGGACTGGTGCTCTTTAACATCTTTATCAATGACATCGATGA
>JAOWBP010001760.1:61516882-61540843 GCA_028571105.1 Tragopan temminckii | reverse complement strand
GGAGGTTGGTGGCCCTGCATGTGGCAGGGGGGTTGGAGATTCATGATCCTTGTGGTCCCTTCCAACCCTGGCCATTCCGTGATTCTGTGATCCTGCCTCTATACTCTGCACTGCTGAGGCCTTACCTGGAGTACTGCATCCAAATGTGGAGTTCTCAGAACAGGATAGACATGGACCTGTTAGAGTGCGTCCAGAGAAGTGCCACAGAAATTATGTGAGGACAGGCTAAGAGAGCTGGGGCTCTTCAGCCTGGAGAAGAGAAGGCTGTGAGTGACCTGATAGCAGCCTTTCACTATCTAGAGGGAAGCTACAGGAAAGAAGTGGAAAGACTCTTTAGCAGAGTCTGTGGTGATAGAACAAGGGGAAATGGCTTCAAAAGAGAGTAGATTTAGGTTACATATAAGGAAATAGTCTTCTACAGTGAGGGTGTTGAGTTACTGGAACAGGTTGCCCAGGGATGCGGTTGATACCCTGCCCTTGGAGGCTTTCAAGGTGAGGCTGGATAAGACCCTGGGCAACCTGATTTACCTGTTGTGTCCCCATTCATTGCAGGGGAACTGGATTAGATGGCCCTCAGAGTTCCCTTCCAACTGTAAGGATTCTATGATTCTATGATTCTATGACTATCATTATTGGTCAAAAATGTATTTGGTTATCTTGCCTAGTGTAAATTTGCTTTCTCTTTCAGGCAAATGTTCTTTTATTTTTCTTCAGACGTAAAACCAATGCATTTCCTATTCATGGTGAGGAAAGCTTTTGTTCGCAACATAACATGCAGGAATATATTCAGCACTCTGTTGCATAAAGCCCTGGGGTAGCGAGGGATGCTTCCCTACTGTATGTTCTCCTCTAGGAAGGCAATTAGGGGCACATGGAAAAGTGATATGTCTAGTAAATGCTGGGAAAACTGGTATTCAGGAAGCGAGTAGGGAGCAAGCCTGCAAACCTTTGATCCTCAGGGAGATTTTCAAGTTTTTGAAGATTAATTCCTCCTTTGGTTAAAAGTTATGGAAATGTAGTATGTGTTCTTTTTGTCCATAAAACGTGCTTTCTAAAGCACAGTCAGGCTATTTCTATTATTTATAAAAATAGTTATAATGATTCTTCAGCACATACAAAATCAATTAAATCTATGCAATTTCACATGATATATAGGTGGCCACTGTGAATATCTTTGTAGGAACATAACCTTAGTAACCAAATGGAGATAATAAGTAAAAAAAAGTATAAATAAGAAGCAAGTATCGATAAATCAACGTTCATGTTATTTTGCTGGCATTGGAGCACATTTCTTCAAACATTTTTGCAATAAAAAATGAGTTTAGATAAGATTTTTAATGCCCATAAGAGAGTATTTCTGGTTTTAAAGTACTTGAGTTATTAAATAACCTGTTAAAAAGTTATAAATGGAATAGTGGAAAAAAGAGATAATTTACTGCAACTATAAAATAACAGTTACTTTGGTTACAAGACAATAGCTAGGAAACATGTTCATATTTAAAATATAAATATAAATATAAATATAAATATTTTAAAAATGAATTGCTAAGGGGAAGGGAAAAAATTGATTTGTTCTTGTTATTTTATGTGTTATGCACTGGGAAAAGAAATGTTTCTCCTGTCGGGTCAAACAGCCTTACTGAAATGACATAAAGATAGATAGTTTTTGGGGATCAGAATTCAATGTAACTCTGAAAAATACAAGCATCTAAGACTCATTTTTCAGGCTACTATTGCCAATAAAAGATTATTTTTACTAATAATAGACAAAATAAAATACTTCTCCATTATAGAAATCTACATTAATGGTGACAGAAATCATTTTGTAAGTTCTTGGTAAGTGACAAAGTGGATTTTCAAAAGCCACTAATATTTCATCTCCTAAAATGAAATAAAAATGAAAGTACAAAAATAATCAGCCTATCATATGAAACTTAAGTAACAGATATTCTAGAAAAAATGTGCAGAGGTAAAACAAAATATAACGTGACAACATTAACTCAGAATTAGATTATATATATATTTTTTTGTCTGTAATCAAAATAATGAGTGATAAGCAAGATATACATAATCCAAAAAGTATAATTATGGTTCTTCTTCTTCCTGAATTTGTATCAATTGGCATAGTGAAAGACAAAATAATTCAACTAGTAAAAACAAGAACAAACTTGAAATTATTAAAAATAAAAAGCACATCCTGAAAGAGCCCAGAATAGCATTAAAGGTCATAGATTACTCTGTAGCCTTTTCCTTGATGTGACATGATTTAACATCTATCCAGAATCATATTCTCTGCTTTAAAAGTGTGGAGTTTTTTCACACAGAATATAGATAACTATAGACTATATATATATACAGATAACTATATTTTTTTCACATATAATATAGATAACTGTATAAACTCCTCCCCTTTCCAGAGTGCCAAATCAAAGTTCTGGGCGTTCAGAAAGCCTAATCAGCACAATAGTCTCTGGGAACCATTAACTGTTTGCACCATGTGTGAAAAGTACAGTCCTATCCCAGACTGTCAAATGTGTCTCAAGAACTCCAAAGGAACAAAAATAGATTTGAGAAAAAAATGAAGTAAGCACAGTACGCTATATGATATGTAGGCTTTATTAATTTAATTTGGTAAGTCATTAGCAATTTCATGGTTTCAGTGAATTTAAGTTGGATCAAATCAGAAACTTGCAGCTAAAGACTAGCAGTTACAGATTTCAGTCAGGATAATCTAAAACAGCTGAAAATTGATATTGGCTTAGCCAGTGTGCATGAAGGTGCCTAGGTCAGATTTATACATTTGCATTGATTAAAAGCCTCAGTCAGTGCCACTTAGTGCACACTATACATCCAAGAAAAGGGTTAGTCACCAAGTGCAGAAGGCATGTCATATGAAGATTGAGGGATACAAGAAATACTACTTTCTTTTCTGATAATGTGACCTTTTCTATCCCAGCTACTGTTAAAAAAAAAAAAAAGAGAGAAAATAATAATAAAAAAGGACCTGCAAGAAAACCTTGAAAACAGATCCCTCTTTAGAACAGAACTCTTCTGATACATTCTTTTTAAGCAACTGTGCCAGATTTCTTACAATCCATGTCCCTGATTTTTGTGTGTATGCACACACATGCGCATGGACACACAAATTAAAAATATCAAGTAAAAGGAAGGGGAAAAAATCCACAAAGAAAAATATATCTATTACATTGTATGAAACTCACGTTAGTTATGAGAGTGTGCTGGCAGATTGCTGAAATTTTCATTAGAGAAAAGATGATTTAGTTATTATATAAGCTTCAAGAGCTTTCTTTACACAAAGACTGAAATAGGATAGCATATCAGCAATGTTAATATTCCATTAGTTTAACTTTTTTGCTAATGGATAAAATACAGTCTAGGACAAAAAAAGCATTTAACTGTCCAGTTTCATTTGCCTTAAATCTATATGAACTTCAAATACAGACTCCTTGACAAATGAGGTTACGTGAAACTAAATAGAAAATCTTATTTGCTACCACAGTGGTGACATGAAGAATTGCAGCCTTTAACTCAGGGCTACTAAGCTCTTAATAATGAGAGAAAGGTACTCCATCTTCACCTATAGCCACAATTACAATGAACAAAAACATCTACTGAGGCATCTACAAAAAAATATTCATGACAATATGAAAAATATTGATTTTAAAAGCCAAGAAATGAAAAGCGCTCCATTCAATCTAGCTATCATTTTCTAAAAGAAACTGAGGGGATCACAAACTGTTTTGCAGAACTCCTACATTAAAAGTAAATCTTCCCAGGAACAGAACAGACAATCAATCTCAAACTCTCCCTAATTTAATGCAGCTCTTGAATGGTCAGGTCACACACAAGATGACCAGACACTATGTCTGAACATTGTATCTCGGCCCAGTCTTCTTTTCTCCCGTCACTTTTCCTCCCCTCCAGCTCCCTGTTTGAAACCGAAAGAAATGTCTATAAATGTGTGAACTCCCAGTAAGTGATGGCAGAACCTATTGCTTTTAGCTGCTCTGCATGTCATTCAGTGGCATTGCTTTGATGATTCTGAGTCATTATAGTCTTTACGTTTTGGATTTGCAGTGTGCCTCTGAGCCATTATATGTACATGTCAAATGAGATGGCAAAGCTTACTACTCTGAGTCTTCATGCATTTTTCCTGATTAGAACATTTCTTTCTGTTCTTTCTACATTAGCTCAGTATGTCTCCTTGGCACACAAACACAGGAATGAACAACTTAACTTTAAACAGAATATTGCTTTATTGCAAAGTGAGAAAAATAAGTCAGAGAAACATGCTACTTAGTCTCAGATGTCACAAACCCTATCTGTAGCATACTTTTCAAGTTTAACTTTGATGGTAGTTAGAATTCTGAAAGGCATCTTGATGCCTCATTTCCACTGAAATCACTGTAAGATAATAAATATCTCTAACAATCCAAGTCTATGCTGTTTCAGTATCTAAACCTTCATTTTGAAAATACACTTAGCAGCTAAATGGTGAAAGCTGAGAGTGTAAAGATGTAGACAGGTACTCTAATGAGATTTTCAAAATGACTAACTCCCACTGAAATTAATCTAACCTAAGTCCCTTTGGCTTTCAGTAGAATTAATGATCCTCTGGAAGTAAAACTCTTTTGGAAATGGGACCTCAGTAGTTTCAAATATCTTACCTAGTGCTTTGTAAAATATAGTGCTATTATTTTAGGATACAGTTTTTAGTTTGATTGGTATATATGTGATGTTTTTATTTGATGTTTTCCTGCCCACATTGGCCAGAAATACAGTTTCGATCATCTCCAAATAGTTTATATGCTTGATTCTAATTAAATCAGGGTTCAGTTCTCCAGAAACCAATAGCCCTTCCTGTGGCTTAGCCCACAGCTCATGAGTTTGAAAAGTTCACACCCTTCCCCTCCAAAGAGCATCTGAATACACAGGTCAAAATTTTATCATGTGTCTTAGCAAAAAAGCTGGAGGATCAATAACATACTGTTTCACTCTCAGGTACTTGGTATACACCAGAATAAGAAAACATTTTGCAAGCTAGTATACTCTGGCAATAAAAATTGTCTCCTATGATGTTTGAGACTTAAGTTGAAGCCTGCACTTTTCTCTTTTTTATCTTCCAGACTGGAGTACATTTACCAAAAGGAACAGAGGCTAGGGCTGTCTTAAGTATGATCTCTTAAGTATACAAATGACTTTTCTTCAGCTTCCTGAAAGGCAGATTCATCTCACTCTTTCCAAGCTATAATCTCTAGCTATCTTAATGGCATGGGGTTAGTATTAATCACACAAGACATGAGATTTATTCCATATTACTTGATCATATATATTAATATTTACATACCTACACATGTATGTACATGTACTTGCACATGTAGAAGTCTAAAGCAAGTCAGATAAATCATGAATTTCAATTATTTCATTGTAATCTACCAAGACATGCAACTCTGCTTAAAAGCTGTTGTTATACTCAGTCTCTACATCATGTCACTTTAATTATATTAACAACATTGATGTTGGACTAGTATTTTTACTCCATTTGTTCCAGCTAACACTAGGAAAATGCTTCAGGCCTTTTTTTTCCCTTAGAAAATTATTAGATAAGAATAAATTCTGTCCTAAAGAAAAGTCTGATACAAGAAGAAACACCTAGGACATAGGTTGTGTTCAAGTTATGAACAACATTTCTGCCACAGTGTGAATTTTATTGATGAATATAGCCAAAAAATCTTTAAAATATTTCTATTGGAATCAAATGATTTTTCATATTGTCTTGCTCAGGTTTCATCTGGGATGGAGTTGATTTTTTTCCATAGTGTCTGGTATGATGCTATCCATGTTTTGATTTTAGGAGAAAAACAAAGTTTTAGTTGTTGCTGAGCAGTGCTGCACAGAGCCAAGGACATTTCAGTTTCTTGACTGTTTTCAGCATCTTGAACTGTCCTGCCAGTGAGGTGGCAAGGAAGGACAAGGAGTTGGGAGGGGAGAGAACCAGGACAGCTGACCTGAAATGACTGAAGGGATATTCCATACCATATGACATCATACAGAAGGAAACCGTGAAAAAGGAGGAAGTTCGAGGAGTGGTCTGCCTCTTCTCAGAGACTAGCTGGACACTGGTCAGTGTGTGGTGAGAAACTGCTTTGTGTATCACCTGTTTTGAATATAAATATATTTATTACTATCATTACTATTTTTCTCTTCCTCTTCTGTCTTAGTAAATAGTTTTTATTGCAACCTATGAGTTCTAACTTCTTCCTGATTCTCTCCTGATCCCACTGGGAGAAGAGGGAGTGAGCAAAAGGCTGCGCGGCATTTATCTGCTTGCTGGGTTAAACCACAACATAACTTCATTACCAAATGAACATGCATCTGGGAAAAACTATGGGCAGACGCTCTAGAAACAATAGGATGCTAATAGATCATATCTTCAGTTGGTGTCGAATGCTATAGCTGCACTGAAATCAAAGCACTTCTGCTAGTTTATACCAACCGTGGATCTGACGCCAGGCCCCATTTTTCAGGAATGTCATTTGTGATACAATGTCAGGAACTGCACTGTTGGAAGCAGTAGGCCTCACCCTTTATTTTTTATTCAGGATGCAAGATGCAGAATTTGTTTCCCTATGTCATCTTTTGAAGGATATGTGGCATGGCATCACTAAGGGTTACAGCATTTTCTTTTGAGATTGCATATATTCTTTGTGGTTGAACCCAAATCTCTTTCCTGCTAGAGTCAATAAACATTTACAGTATAGCAGTTTCACCATTAGATTTCAATTTTACAATTCTGTGTGTTTTATTGTTGTTTGTTTTTAAGCTCCAGATCTGTGATTACTTATCAGTCTCAACCTCTATTTAAAACAAGCATGTTTTAATTTGTCATTTAATCCCCAAGGACTTGAGTCCAAAATGCAAGTATAAATAATTTATTTTTAAAAAACCTTCATGATTTTAAACTGAGCTCATGAGTTGGGAAGCTTGATTTGCAATTTGTAATTATTTAGAACTAGTGTTTTCATTCTGATCAGTGCACTAGTAAGGCAAATAGCACACTGACTAAAGCTGCATCAGGAGAAAGCAGAAGGTATTGCCTTTCAACTGCACAGGCAGCTGAATTCTGCGTGCTTCCTGATGTGTGTTTGGAGTACATGTGTGTGTGTGTGTGCGCGTGTGTTTGCATGCATGTGGTATTCAAACCTCTCACCTAGCAGTTGTGGTGGCCATCTCAGTGATGTGTAGGAAAATAAGAATACCATTCTGATGAATATTCATGCATGATGAATATATTTAACATTTCCACAGCTGGACCCTGGCTGAGCAATCACAGCAGTAGTCAGAAAGTAATATATGTGAAATGAAGCTATTTTCAGGCTATATTTTTAAAATCAAATTGTCAGTTGAATGCTGATAGCTATGGATCAAATACAGTAGCCTTCAGTAAGTGGGCTCATACTGCATGAGCAAGCACATGTAGATATGAGACTATTTTGAACATGGTGATTCTGCTTATATAAAGGACAATATTCTTGTCAATAACATTATTAACACCGGTAAACTATATCACCAGACAGTTGTAAACAAGAGTGAATTATTGTTACCTAGAGGCAGAAAAAATTATATATTTTATCTAAGTACTTTTTGCAATATTCAGAAACAAAAACATCAAATTAAAAAGAAAGAAGAGAAATGGACAAGGAGAGAGGAAAGATTTACTTTGAATTATCTTAATTCAGTGGAGTTTTCATTCGTAATTAAGACAAGATTTCTTTCATATTTTCATACTTCCTCTTCTACTTCTTGAGATGGGAAATGCTGTGCTGCCATGACAGCAAGGACAGCGTTCATCAAGGGCAATTGGTATCATGATTGTCATTAATTACAGATTAAGGTTGTAGTATATTAATTTGATTGACTTTAAGACGTAGCAAAAAACAAACAGCAAAAAACTCAACAACTTTCTATGGTACCAGTCTTCCTCTTCTACTGTGTATCAAAATTTGCCTAATAAAGTGTGTTCTTCTGACTTTTTCAAGAGATTCAAATATAGATAATATTCCATTACTGATGACATCTTACTTTCCTCATTTTGGGCTTTGTCCTTCTGTAGGGTACTTTGTTTACAATGACCTATTACTTTAATGAACTTAAGAGGTGGGTCAGTAATTTTTCTGGTGAGCTGTACCTCAGGGTGTGCATTCTTAAGAGCATTTTATTAAAATAAATTAGGCCAGATATTTCCTGGGATGTGAAGGAGAAAAGCAAAAGACGTATTTGTTTCCCAACATGGGAGACTTTGTATATAAAAGGCACTCTGTTCCAGAGCAGGGTTTTGAAATTAAGAAGGGATGAAGATGTTAGGTGAATGTGGAGAGTTCTTGTGACATGAGCGATTTGAAGAGGAGCAAGAGTATTAACTTGAAAAGAGAAAAGTAGGTTTCTTTTTTTACACTTGGAAAAAAAAAAAAATGGGAAACAGAGCAAAATGATTAAATCCACTGGTTGCATAAAAGTAGAAAAGCTTTTGTTCTGACTTAAGGAAAAAAACAAACAACTACCCACAGAAACCAATAAAGCAGTAGAAAGCTAATATTCAATTTCAAGTCAATTCTACTTTTATGAATAAGGCCAAAAGTGCACAAGTGAAAAACTCAGTGGGCAGAGATGAAGAAGAATGATATAGGTTTGAATGATGCTCAAATATCCCAATAGCTTTACCTAATTAACTCAAGCGATGGAAAATTTTAAGCTCTTACAGGGAAAGAGTAAAAGAGAAAAAGCTTTTATCATGCTGTGTCCATGCCTGTCAAATTACGTTCTACTGTAAGGCAGGTTTACAGCTTGTCTCTACTGTGTATATTGCTCAGGATGGGAGTATTCACATGAATTCCCCCCTGTGTAATTTACAGAATTATTCTTTCTTTAAAGGGAAATAAAATAATGATCATAATATGAAGTACCCCAACTGCAGAATGTTTCTGAGGGAAATAAGAAAGACACAGGAAAATATTTTCTGTAACTGAGGCACAGCCCTATATAGTTTTCTGTGCTGATTCCCAGGACTCCTCTTTGTTATTGTCTTTTTCCTTATGTAACATTTATTTCATTTTAAACACTCAGCTATTCATTTCCAAAACTGCATTTGATGTCAATTTGGAAACATAGGACAGGAGCAAGTTACAGTCACCAATAGCTTATATCTCTTTGTTGTCCTATTCTTTGGGTCACACTGTTTCCAATATGCTTTGAACTGCTTAATGAACTGGTTTGGTGAGCTGGTACATGCTGTAAGCCTTTAGGAGTAAATCAAAAAAATTACATCTTACATCTGAAGTAAAAAGATGATATTCTGAAGTTAACTATGAGGACTGTTCTATGGGTAGCCTTAAAAATAATCTTTCATTTTTTTCTTTCTGTTGTTGATATTGTTACTATTTTAGCCAGGAGGATTTAATTGAAGAATAAGCTATCAAGCAGTAGGGAGATGAAGAATGAGGGTCACAGCCTTTCTATTTTATCTCTATATTAGTCTAAGCCTAAAACTAGCTCCTGGTATAATGACTGTTCCTGCAAAAACTTCTTTCAGTTTCTTTCATTTGCTGCCCTTATAATGAGTGTTCAAGAGCATGCAAGCATCTTATACACAGAAACTACATTATGTGAGAAGAAATTAACTTACTACTGCTCTTAGGCTCACTCACTGTGGACACCAGACACAGATACTTAGCTAGAGCGTTCACTGCATTTTCTATGGAGGTCTGAGGATATTAATTAATGTCCATTACATACCTTGGGTGAGAATCCAGTTGGCCAGGTTAGGGAAGGAAGGATGTAAGGTGGAAACTGAGATAAAAACGTCTACATTTCTCCAAAAGCAGGACTGTGGGGGAGAAAGAAGATCTACTGAGAAAGAAGTAGGTTCAGCCAAAAAGGAAGAAAGATCAAGGAGAGACAATGAAAATCTCAGTATGGGTGAATTCTAATGTGTTTAATCAGTGCCTATAGGAACTTCTTTAGTTTGGAGAGTAGAGAAAGGTCACATGTATCATAGCTCTAAATGCTGCAGTGCACTTCATTTAGTATCCCAGATTGTGTAACACTGAAGAATAACCTCTAACACTGCACATTAAAAAATAATATTCTGGGCACACTGCTTAATGAATGTAAATTTATAAACAGGTTCTGGCAGAATGTTGGCAAGCTCTACATTCAGGCAAATAAAAGATATCAAGAATTCTGAAATGACTCTACCAGCTTCTTCTTTCAGCAAATGAAAAACTCTCTCTAGGTATGTCTAAAGCCTCTTGCAAGCAAACAAAAATATATGTAACCTCTATTTTCTATGCGCCTTTTATGACTGTTGCGTGTGTCTGCCAGTCTAATGAAAGAAAACGGCTATTGCAGTTGTCCCATGATATCTGTGCTCTGTACTGATCCAGGATTCTGAAGTTTAGTGTAGTGTCAGACACAAGCTTGTTATAAGTGCATTTCCTTAATGTGAAGCGTAAATGACAGTCTGAAATTGGTAGATTTGAGAGATTTCATGGAATTTATTCCCATGCTTGTATTACATAAAATTACTGCAATATATATTCCAATATTAATAAATTAACTCTTTTAATTCAATAACATTTCATAACAATACATATTTTGTATTTCCATGAGTTTCACTTTTTTATAAGAATTCATCTGCTCATGACATGAGAGTTTTCTTATGACTGAGAGTTGTTCACTTGAAAGTATTGACCATATACATCTGAAACCGAAACATTGAAAGGTATAAAAAATGACTAACCTTATCCATAATTTGATAGAGATCGGGCCAGAAAAGGTCTGCTGATCTGATCTCTTGAAGAACACTGGTTGTTATATTTTTTTCAAGATTTACCTATAATAAACACATAGTTTTAGTTTGGCTGGAGTGTTTCCCTCCTCATGTAGACAACAAGTGAGATAAAAGTTCTGTAATTAAATAGTACTTTTGCAGGGAATTGAGCAAGTAAGAAATGTCTAAGTGATCCCAGCCACATATTGTCTGTCATTTTCACAAATTTGATGGATTGGTAATAGTAATAACATTAATTGGCCTGGTTTTCTTGATATTTTTTGTTTCACTTCTTGTACATTTCTGTCTTGTACATTGGGTGTGTACTGTCCAAACAATGCATCTCTTAGTGAAATAATGTAGCTAGTCGAAGATGCCAGCTAATATCCAATCCTTAGTTTTTTTCACTTAGAAGACATTGGCCTAGTGACATTCACATATCTACTTATAGCAATAATAAAGACTGTAAATAAATAAAATTTGGAACCATATGTTAGAAGTTTAGACTTATTCATTTCTGATGACGCGTGTACTGAACATAACCATAGGACCTGAGAAAAATTTCCACATAATGAGTGAAGTGTGTGGTAGCAGAAGGTGTAGCTGTTGAAGAGTTTCTAGTTCTCCCCCTACCTAAATCAAAATGACACATGCTAAGCATGCACACACGATTTTCTAGTAACACTCAAGAGATTTTTAATAGGTATTTGTATTATACTGGTGCCCAGAAACCCTAGCAACAATCAAAGTTTCACTGTGTTACCTGCTGCATAAAACTGCTGGAGGCAATCTTTGACCTGCAAGCCCTCAGTCTAAGCAGACAAGGAGCAACAACATGATCTGCTGACTATGAAAGAGCTAAATGGACAGTGGAAACAGGCTTAAACCCATGCCTAGTCTTGGGAAAATCTAGCTCCTGGACATGCGTCATGACTGTGTATCTTATTTTTCACTTAAATCAGGATTTTCAAGCCTCCCTAATATCAGTACACCCTTTCACAAATAGTGGTGCTAAAATCATAATAAAAATAATAGTAAAAAAGGCAAAACAAATACAGGAGTATACCATTTGTCATGCTTAGTTTTTCGTCGTCACACTGGCAAATGTACTGTATCTATTAACCTTTTTGCAAAGAGCAGAAGGTAAGCTAGTTAACATTGACAGCTTTATGGTGACTATTGACTTCTAATGAAAAATTCAACACTACAAGGTATTTTCTTTATATCTTCCTACTTCATACAGCTTGTCACTGAGGCAGTCCTTTAAGTTCTCACGTTTTACTCTCCCAGTTTCTGATACACAAGCAGACATTCTGATGATTTATTTATTACACGAGCTTTAATTTCTCTGCTCTAGGTTAACTCCATACAGAAGATGATTTTTAAGTTGTTAGCAAGTAGCATATGCTGTACAAAAAAACGTGCAGTTTTTTGGTCCTATCCAGTAGCTGATTGGGCCTCTGTCAGACTGCTGGATGTAACAAGCAATCTTTGCATAGAAAGGTTAATGGATACAACATGTCCTTCTTGCACCTTGGAGAGCATCCAGCAAGTTCCCCAAATTACAGGAAGATTAAAAACAGTGATGATATCATTGAATGATTGTGTGAGGATCCAGGTGCTCTAATGATAAGTTTGTGGCAAAATCTCAAAGGGGAAGGGTTGAGAGCAATTCCCACTCCACAGTGTAATCAATCATTGGACTCGCACATAATTAATATACTGAGTATATCACATAGTAATTTTCCTTTCCAGAAAGCTTAACTGCATTTTCAACACAATTCAGCAGTCCTAGCATCTACTTGATATATCTACAATAATGAAACAAAAAAATAAAGATTCCCTAGAATAAAAGTTTGCTGATAATACAAAGCTGGGAGGAGTGGCTGTCACACTAGAAGGCTATGCTGCCATTCAGTGAGATCTGGACAGAATGGAGAGCTGGGCAGGGAGAAATCTTATGAGGTTCAACAGTGGCAAGTGCAGAGTCCTACACCTGGGGAGGAATCAGTACAGGTTAGGAACTGATCTGCTGGAGAGGGACACTGAGTAAAAGGACCTGGGTATTCTGGTGGACAACAGGTTGACCATGAGCAAGCAGTGTGCTCTTGTGGCCAAGAAGGCCAACGGCATGCTGGGATGCATTAAAAAGAACATGGACAGTAGGCAAAGGGAGGTGATCCTCCACCTCTACTCTGCCCCGCTGAAGCCACATCAGGAGTATTGTATCCAGTTCTGGGCTCCACAGATCAATAAAGAAAGAGATACTCTCTTTTAGATAGAGTCCAGTGGAGGGCCACAAAGATGATGAGGGGCCTGGAACATCTCCTTTATGAGAAAAGGCTGAGAGACCTGGGACTGTTGAGAATGGAGAAGGGAAGAGTGAGAGGAGTTCTAATCAATGTCTATATACATCTATTGGGTAGATGTCAAATGGAGTGGGGTCAGGTTCTTCTCAGTGGTGACCTGTGACAGAACAAGGGGTAATGGGCACAGGTTAGAGCACAGAAAGTTCCATATGAATATGAGGAAAAACTTCTTCACTTTGAGGGTGACAGAGCACTGGAACAGTGGCCCAGAGAGGTTGTGAAGTCTTCTCCTCCGGATATATTAAAACCGACCTGGACACTTTCCTTTGTAACCCACTCTAAGGAACATACTTTTGCAGGGGGATTGAACTAGGTAATTACTGGAGGTCCCTTTCAAACCTCTAATTCCGTGATTTTGTGAAAAGAACATCTGACTCAGGTAATAGTGAGTTTGCTTTACTCTGAGTTTCAGGTATATATATAGATCTACTTATTTCATGTGATTATTATTGATTATTGATTATTATTATAATTCCAGAGGATAAAATTGTTGAAAAGTAAATAAATGTTGTTCTATGAAAGTTCAGACGTTGAATTCTGCAAAGGAAAACCTAACATGCCCCAGAGTATCTATGATAAACACAAAAAGTGTGTATTTTGGAAGACAAGGTGGAAGACAGGGACAGATTCTACACATTCTATTAATTTCTTTCTGATGTTTCCTAAAAATCTATTTTATGGCCAATCTGCTTGGAAACATATGTACCACTTGTGTAGCAGTATTAGTCACTCTATGCTGTGCTTCTAACCATGGTGTGATTTACTGATATTACAGAAGAAACCATTTTTGGTGCTAAATCTACTTGCTGATGTATTTACTGAACTCTAGATTTTAACTCTGTGTCAATAAGGCTTCCATTTAACATCAAATGTAATAACAAGACAGACTCTTGAGATACTTGCCTTTTTGATGATAGTCAAAAGAATAGTAAGCTTAATGTAGACTGTGCAGTATGTTTAATGTAGGCTGATCACACTTGCATTTGTGTGCAGTTTGGAGATAGCACATAACCCAATGCAGTTATACAAATACACGTGTCCACATGACAATCCTGAGTATGACAAAGTCATTACACTCTGAAGGACACCATGAAGAGTCATTATAAACAGAAAAGCTTTCTGGATTCCCAAACATCTTACCCATGGCAAAGCTGGATTTTTTCTTTTTTTCTGAATCTTCATATCTCAGATCTATCTTTCTACTCAACATCTTATAATTACAGTAACATGTATTTTTGGTTACTTAAATACACTAAAGTATTTATTATCTTATTTTATTTCTAATATTTATTCACATGCTATTTGCTATATTATATTATACTGGACAATAACTTTGGATTTTGTTAAAAGAGACCAAAGTCCCAACCCTAAATCTACCCTAAAGCTGCTGATAATAACTGCTTACCTCTCTTGGTCCTTGGGAAAATCTATCCTATCCAAACAGACCCAGAATATGACCTACTTATTTATTTAACCACCCCTGAGCTAGGAAGTCACAAGTAAAGAATACTACAGTTTGCCTTTTCAGGAACATGAGAGATGAGGTATGTATCTTTGCTCTCTTTTCAGTTCCCTAACTGAAACTTCAGTTCAGGACTCAAAGAAAGGCCATGATGTACAAATCTGCTTTATTAGTGTAGTAGATAGGACAAAAGGAAGAGCTCTTAGGCAACCAAAATTTTTTATGCACTTGTTTTATAAAGCAGAATAAGCTCCCTAAATAACCACATAACCTTTGAAGATCTCATCTTTCGTTGCACTTGTTGATCATTATTCTTCTGATATTATATCTTACACAGTTTTTTTTGTGTGAATTGGGAAATAATAAAAACTAAAACAAAAACAAAGCAATCTAGAGCACAGCTGATAGAGGAAACTGCTGCAGAGGAGGAAAGAAACAGATGATAACCACTGCTTAATGAACTCCTAAGAAATACTAACAACAACTACAACCTTAATATAAAAAATAAGTAGAACGAAACAGTGCACACTAGAACACAGTTTTGGATTCCATGCCTTGAGAAATATGGATTCTAAAGAAAAGAATCTAATATTTCATAGAATGTTTTTCCACTCATTTCTTTTTTTGAGGTCTCATGTAATTTATCTTTGTTGAACTGGGCAATTGCTTTTACACATGGATACTTCACTGTATTTAACATATACAAACACATAATTTAAAATTATTCTCAAAATTGCTATGAAGCATCAAATATAGCAAAGATTAATGATTCTTGATTTTTAACTGCAAATTTGATGCAAAACTTCCAGTCTCACAAACAATGGAACAGAAAATCTTCAACTCTAACTCTCCTTTTCTCACATATTTTATTTCATTCTTCACATAAATTGTGTACAAACCTATTGTTTTGCTACTGTCAATAACAGCTTTAGAATATATTGACCTTATTTAAATGAGCTTAATGAATATGGAAAAATGTTGAGTAGACAGAGAACAACTAACATAAGATTAAAAAAAACCTTGTCAAAGTGCTTTGTCAGTCACTATTTTGCCTTGTTGTCTATTATTGTAACACATAACTGTTGCAACTGGAAACGCAAATATGAAGACACGCTTTACAGCTTTTCCAATATCAAAAATATCTCCATCTATTCCATGTGCCTGCTATATTGGTCCACTAGATGTCCATAGAGCTGAAAATAGTTGATGTGCCACAAGATGTACAAAATGAACATGTGATATACATATATATTTTTTAGCATATACATGGATATTTTGAATATCTCTCAAATGTTTTTTGGAATCAAATGGTTCAAATCTGAAATTATTAATCCTTTGTCGGCAAGAAAATGCTTCCCATTGGAGAAAATCGTGTAAATGAGAACACAAAAATGTCTGTGTGGCAAAGGGGAAAGGAATTGTTCTCCATTAGAAGTATCTATTACTCAGCCCAATTTCATTACCGGAGAAGTCCTGTGAAAGGACAGATGTGGGGGAAGGTGTAACTGTGAGCAAGTCAGCAAAGAGTTCACCAGGCTCCTTGATAGACCCTATCGCTGTGAAACCTTGGGAGTCTGGAGTGTAAGACAGAGAGCAAATGGCAGCTGTCTGCATCTAAGGGTGAACAGGAGATTCTGTTTGTATGCATTGTTAACCTTATCACACTTAAGAAACCTTTCATCCTTTATCACTGTTGTTTGGGAGAAGCTAGGCCAATTAACTGATTAGAGGGACAGGAATTTCTGGCTTGTAAGTGAACGGTGTATAAGGTGTACGTTGAGTACAATAAAGCAGAACTGTTCGGAGAACTATTCGGAGAACTGTTCTGATGCTACGAGAAACTGTGAGAGCTCTCTAACTCGAGAGCTGAGATACAGGCCTGAGAAAAAGAAAATACAGATGGTGGCAAGAAACAAACCTCCCCATCACATTGTTGATGAGCTACCAAGCTACAGGTGTCACTTTCAGGAAGATCACCTGGGCTTTGCGGCTGACTGCACTGAGAACTAGAGTGAGAGGAGGTTTGCTCAGACTGGGGGAGTGTTGGAAATACAGAACACTGTAAATCCATGGGGGTGCATAGAGGGAGGGGCAGCGGAAGGAATAATGGTGGGATGGGTAGAAAAGGGTATCAAAGGGCAGATTATGTGTAAAATAAGGCCAGTCAGTATGCTTCACTGGTTGAGCCTGTGCCTTTGCCTGACCACCACAGTGTAAAGGGAAAACGGTTGACCCCAAAGGTTTGGGAACCCCATCCTGTGATGCTAATTGCTGGAGGAATTCATTTATGTATGAAGTATCAAAGTCCACTAAAGAAAAATACTAAGTGAACATGACACTCAATCTGCATCCCATTGGGTACCTCAGAGTACTGTCGCTAAAAAAAGCTTTCGCAGCCCCAAATATTTCATGAAGTAGAATTATCGGACCAAGAAAAACTAGGTTTTCATTACATGTTTCCTCAGTTTGGTGGGATACAGGTCCTGAAGTGAAGCAATGAAACATGTCCTACCTGCTAGACAAAGAACCAGAGGGCAGTGTAAATCTGCATTCATGTCTGAAGTTGAGCATATCAAATTGATTGTAAAAATCAAGACAACAGTGAAAGAATATGCAAAACAGAGTGGGCTCCAAAACTAAGAACTCCATTTGTGTTTTAATTTAAAGGTCACTCAAGGGTGTTGATTCTTATTGCTGTTCTTTACACCGAATTGAAAACATGATGCCAGGACTATCCCTGGGGCTGATGGTCATATATTATTCCCACCCCCCAATGCACTGCTTGGTTTTGGTATTTTTTCTTCCTGATAAAGGCCTGAAAGAAATGTTGTCTATCGTAAGCTGAATCCTAGGGAAGTTTCATTCATCTATCAGTTTGCAATTATTTAACAGAAGTAGCATGAGGCATGTTGCATATTTTTGTCCTGAATTTTCACCAGTCTTGACAGTTTAACCTTTCATGAATATTTTAAAATGCACGTTGAACTGCTCCTTAGAAATTCTACTGACCATGGCATGAGCTTCAGCATTACAACTGCTCTACTGTAATTAGTAAATAGATATCAAAATCATAAGACAGGAACACCTGAGGTAGCATATTAAATATTTATTCAGAGTAATACATTAAGCACAATAATTTAGACAGTGAGTTATTCTAATTAGATATCCACAATAACCAGCTTTTCAAATCTGAACATTAAGCATTTCATGTGGTACAATGAATGTATTTATGAGGAAAACAGAGGGTTTTTTTACCCAGAGAAATATTGAGAAAATTGTCCTCCATTCCAGTTCGTAAACAATCCAATTTAGCTGAGATCAAGGCACAGCAGAGTGCCAATTCAGGGTAGTAAACCTTGTGTATCATCTGCCATGGTATGCTACTTTTTTTCAGTTTAAGTTCTATGCAATTGATAAGTTTTAGTAATCGGACTTTCTATTTTCTTCTTGTATCAAATTACTTGACTTTCTACTTCCACAGAAGTTAACTCTATCTCATATGACATGAGGCAGAAATGATAGAATGTATGATAGAAAGTATGTTCTATAATTTTTTTTTAATTCAATTACTTATTTTTATTACCTACTGTAGATTTACAAGGTGTCTCCGTGCCTTCAAAAGATAAAGAGAAAATTTTAAGTAGAACTTAAATCCAGCAATGAAAAGCCTGTCCATTCATTTCAGGACATTTCCACATGCTTTCCTCTCTGTGCAGCTACGTCCTTAAGTTTTTAACTATCTATGCCATTCAATTTGTAAGTCTTTATTAACAAGGGAAAAAAATGGCTCTTTTATTTAAGGTTTATTGTTGAGGGGAAGCTCAGAAACTATCCTTAGTATTTTGATTCAATCTTAGAGAGATTCAATTATATCTTGATTCAAATTAGCTCAGTCTAAAAGTTGAATCAGTATACCAGTATTCAAATTAATTCCACTTTTCTTTTCTCATCAACAGTCATTGAGGAAAACTAGTTTTCCTCAAATTCTTTCAAAAATTTTCAAAAAAAGACAATTTTCTGAAATATTCTTCTCAGTGTATACCTTTTGGAAGGGGAATGAAGACCACTGTCTCTCACCTCACCCACTACACACACAAATTAGAGATTCAGTTTTGGCTTGCATCCTGACAAGATTTTGTATCTCAAAATGATTTCATTGATACAAGCATAGACAGAAGAAGTGTGCACTTCCTACACACACTTTAGTAAAACACCGTGCCCTGGCTTTTACTGCCAGGAAACTAAGAGGAGACTTGTCAGTATGTGCACTGAATAAGGCAAAACATGTCTTCTGCACCCGTAGTATAATCAAGAAAGTTTGCTTTCACGTATTACAATTCATGCCTTCCTTTTTAAACTAATATTGTAATTGGCACAAGCATACACAGATAGTATTTTTATGATAATACCATTTTTTGATTTTTTGTTTAAAGAATAAACCAGGAAAAGTTCAAACTGTAGTTTTTTTCCCAATATTTGCTCCATTATTGTACTGATTGGTTTTGCTTTGTTATTGCATACTAGAGTATACATTTAGGTAAGCTTCATGATAGTTTGCTTGTGCACACAAATTAAGCATGCAAATTGTAAAAATGACATTCACTTTTAAATTCATAAAGGAAACAATATGCAACATCAAAATATTTTTATGGCATACCAGTCAGAAAAGCTCTTTTTTTTCTACAACATTTTAAATTCTCACCTTCTTTTTCCAGAAATGAGTCCTTGTGCCAGCATCCAGAGGAAGGAAAATCAATACCCAGTTATGATGGAGACATTACACCATTCAATTCATTGTCTGGATGAGGAGCTACGAGATATGGTTTAGTAACTTGTGGTAGCAATGGTAATGAGAGGACGGTTGGACTAGATGATCTTGTAGGTGTTTTGCAACCCTGTGATTCTATGATTCTATGATTCAACACTATGTATCTGCATCAATCTGATTTTAATTTGCTTATTTTTCATTCTGAGCATTAGGAAAAAGCAGTTTTAAATTTTATTTTAAGGAATTCCAAATATGGCCAAAGGTGTAGTGAAAAAAGTAGCAAGGAATGTAGATCATGGGAATTTCTAACTGGAAAATTCATGTTGTGTGAAAGCAAAATATGTCATAGAACCACTGTATATACACATTGATTATTTACTGTATTTATACATTAATTATTTTATTCTTCATTTGCTTCCTCAGTCTTTCTTTATCTTAAATTAGAATCTAGATACTAAAAATTTCGCTAGAAACTTTAGGACTAGTCTTTGCTATACAAGGAAGTTTCTGAATAAGACATCAAGTTTCTTGCCATCAAAGGATAATTTATTGATACTTGTCAAAAGGAAGTATCAGTCTAACAGAAATCAAGACAAAAGGAATGCCTGATGAATTTCCTTTGAAGTGCCTTTTATAAAAGTCCTTGGTAATACATATTGATGAACTCCAAATTGTCTTGCCTGAAGGGAAAAGAAAGTAGTCTGCTTTACACTGTCTTATAAATATTCATCAAAAGAACAAGACTTATGTTTCCAGGCATGAGGTGAATGATTACGGTTGTATGATTGCCTTGGAATCCAGATAATTAGTAAAACAGCCTTTGACAGTGGGAGAATTTTAAACTTGGTATCATGCCATCAGTCCTTTTGGATTTAAAGACAGTGCCTGCTATTCTGAAAAAAAGCAAATTTAGGGCTTGACGGATAGATATAATTAAGCTCACCATTAGTTTCATCTACTGTTTGTTTGCTTGTTTGTCTAGCCAAAAATTAAAGTCAAAGTTGGATAGCATGTGTCTGTTCTAATTGTAATGAAACCACAGCATCTGTACTGTGGATATCTTGCTGGAACACACTAGTGGAAAGGGCTCTTTAATTAAGAAATTAAGACAGAAATGAAAAAAAAAAAAAAAGAAAGAAAAATAGGGCTGGTGTTGTTGATGTTTCAGTATCTATTCTGCAGAAATCTGCAGACTACTATCCTTGCTTAGCTCAGCTCAATCTTAATTGTTTCATAACATAACAGAAAGTCAACAATTTACCTTTCATGCTTACTTAGTGCATGTGATAAGGATATGAATTGTACGAAAAAGAATTACTGTGATCCGTTTGGGAAAAAAAATGTGCCTGTGCTCACTGATTTGTGAATTCTCATCTGTTACTCAAACTGTCTGTAGTTTTCTATTGACCCTTGTAACAGGCAGCTAGCCTTCTTTTAGCAAAGCCAAAAAAAAAGCTATTCTCAGGAAACATTATCCTTTACAATGTTTAGCACTTAAATGCAATTAGGCAAATATAATATCCTCTTTGAGGGAAAATAGTTGCTCAGTTTAAGTAACTGAAACTAATTATCTCAGTTGAATGAAAGATGCATTCTACGAGTATTTGAGTGGTGTGCAATTTCTCAAGCTGATGAGGGCAAATAGATTGTATTTCTGGGTGGAGTGCAGTAGGAGACTCTTACAGAAGATTTATACAGATTTATAACTGTATTTAAATGCAGAGTCTTACGAAGCAGGCCAAAATGCAGTGGCTGTCAGCCTGGAGCAAAGAAACTCAGCTTGTAAATAGTGTTTTTTTCAAGAAACAATTTATTATAGAATAAATGGTATAATTGCTTAAAGTAATGTGTTTGAAAAATATTTTAATATCATGCAAATTGACTTGATATAACCATAAACATTTTGAATGATTTAAAGGAATCACGTAAGGCTGACTTGGGTTGAACACCAGCTGACTGTGACATGAAATTTGGGCAAATAACAGGATGATTCTGTAGGTGTATTTTCTCTGTAGGATAGACTACGAAGTTGCTTCAGTCATCTTGCTCTACTTAATGCATTATGTGTGACCCATGTTACTTATTCTGTAAAAAATAGTTTGATATCTTGGCCTGCTCGAAAATTAAAATTGAAGATGTCTAAGTTTACCATGTAGAAGGTCTAGAATTCATCTAACAATGAAACAAATAGTAATGACCTTGCAACTGTGGAGAAATACTGAGCAAATGATTTTTTTCTCTGTGCTTTGTAAGGTTAGCTGGAAACTTCTGTACATGACAAGACAACATTATCTTTGCAATCTGTTTCCATTTGTCCTTGTGGGAACAGCTCCCTATTTAATTGGTAAAGGATGGCTACAAAAATATTGTAGAGCACAAAAAAAAAAAAAAAAAACAACAAACCAACCAGCCAAAAAAACACAACCTCCACCAGTTAAATGCCTTTAAAACTTTACACTACCAGCAGCATTCACCTGCATCTCTGTTAGCCACTGAATTATTGAACTCTGAGAAAGGAAAGAAAAGATGCACAATGACACTACAAATGGTGTAATTGACATTTAAATTCCACTTATTTATACTTGAAAAGCTTGATGTCAGATTGTACAAAATACAGCCATCAGCAACAGACACGTCTGCAATTAATCAAATGACTTTAAAGTAACATGAAAAAAAAAAGCAAAGTGCTGAACTGAAATATTCTGACTGTAAAAAATTGTTCAATGACACACTGAAGTATACACTTGACATGGTTTTTGTGAGATTTCTTCTTGCTAAAGAACAGGTAAGCAAAATATCTTTTTTCACTAGTAGCCGATTATTCTTAAGACTGTTTATCACCCACGAGGTTTCTATGTTCTCTCTATGGTTTATTATTTCCAGACAAGGATTTCTGTTCAATAGTTAACAATTGCTAACAGTAACTATACAGTGATCTCCTCAGAGATATTGGCTTCCACTGCATGAAAAGTATTGTTCTGAGATGATAATCATATGGGTTTGAAGACTTCGTCTGTTTCGAATACTGTGCTGTTTGTTTTAAAAAAAAAGATCAATCAACTCTCTTATACTACATTTGGACTATGCTCTAGCTATTATCTGTGCCCATTTCCTGCTTTGTAAGTGTCTGTATTCCTGCGTATAAGTATCTGTGACTCTGCAATGCAGAGTGTGAGCAGCGGGATGATGATCAACACTCATGGATTGTGTCATTTTGGATGAGGCACAGTACACATCTGCCCCAGCTGTGCTCAGGTAGGCTATTCACCCTCTTGATTATGTTTTCCTGTTTCACAGAGAGAACTATTTTTCTGTTTTGCTAATTAAGTCCTCCTCCTATAGCATATAATAGTTTGTTGAACACCTGCCTTCTTAAAAAAACTGTCACTGCATACATCTTTTTATACATCTTTCCCAGAGTTGAGTTGTAAAATGCCTCTTTGCATTCAGTTTTGAAAAACACTCTCATCAAAGAGGCACTCTTTTGTTGGACACTCGATACTATTTTTTCATAGTTATAGTTCTTGTCTGACTCCTACTCCTCTTTACAACTTCACCATCTGGTTTCATATTGTGTTTGTCCATGGCTTTCTCTAATCCATTTTATTTACTGTCCTTGACTTAAACAACTGCCAAATTAGAGTTTACCAATACTTTTCTTATTTAAAACAGTGGATCCGGCTATCAGGTCCAATATAGTTACTGCTTTCTCATCTTCTTGTGGCGGTCTCAAATTCAAAGCTGGTTTAGTGGAGTCTCTGAATCAGCTCCGACACTGCTAGGTCGCAAATTTCCACTGGGCAGAACTGTACGTGCTCTATCTGGTTTTGCCTTAAGCTTTATTGTCTTTTGATACCACATTCTCTCTACCTTATCTAAAGGTGGCAAGGTCTGTAAGACTTCTGATTTCTGCCATTGTGACTTACGTAAGGGATGGACTCAATACTTTCCTGAATTTTCTTCCTTTCATCAACTACCGTGTCTCAGGTTATTCCATGATGTTTTGTAAAAAACATGAGATACTCCTGCATATAGTTTTCAAGAAAAAAAAATTAGAGGGTAAAAGTTTGTCAGCTCCAGTGTGAAATCTGTCATATAAACCATAAAGAAAAATTCCTTTTAGAATATCCAATTATTACATCTATACTGCCTTTTTCTCAAACAACTGAATCACTAAGATCTGGAGAAATGTATATATTTTTTTTCCTTATGAATTCTTCTCTTTTTCTTGCTTGGAAATTACTCAGTGACCAAACTGTCTCAGTGACCAGTGATTAGAATTACAGATTTATATGTATATACTAATCATCAGTATACTGGAAAAAAAAGAAATCTCAAAAAAGTTTAATAAGACAGATGAAAATATCTCATCCTTTTTTTTTTTTTTTTCCTTTTATAGAGAAAATAACAGTAAATTAAAATGGAATTTCTAACTGTCCCCTGCAACTAAGGTACTTGTGTAATCAATGAATATACAGATGTTATAATTAAGAAATATACAGGAAAGTTAGGC
>JAOWBP010001760.1:61468914-61495079 GCA_028571105.1 Tragopan temminckii | reverse complement strand
GTCCCTCCCTCTTGCACGTACACCGTGGGCAGTGGGGGTCTCCTTCTGATAGTCATGAAATGAAGGCTCATTGTCTTTGACAGAAGTAATCCCATCCTGCCTGTTCCTTGTGTAATGTTTCTTCAAGTTTACAATAGCTTTTCTTGTCTTGCCTCACATCCTGCTTACCTGCATTCCTATACAATGGTTAACCCTTATCTTGTCCTCCTAACTCAGCAGAAATAAGAGATTAGAAAACTAATAATAGATAATCAATTTACAAAGAAAAAAAAATACCAATTTCATATGTAATTCATATGTAAATAACATACAGATGTAATTCTATTTATCTAGCTATCTTCATTTGGAAATTAGCTATTCAGAAAAAAGGTATATAAATCAGAGCTAGGTGATAGTTTTTCTATATAGTCTGTAGAAATTTTGCCAAAACGGTCAGATAAGTAACTAATCTTACCTTAAGGTAGAAACCTAAATTTTTTCAGATTGTACACTAAACTATTAACAGGTAGAGATTTCCCTCTGGTGAGTTTAAAGAAAAGCCTTTGACAATATTTAAGTTCTGAGTGTAGACTAGTAGCCACAGCAGGGGGAGTTGGTTTACAGAACAGACAGAAATATCCCAGTTTCATAGTAAATGCTAGTAAAGGCAGGAAACAAATCAGCTGATGTACTAGAAAAGAGAATATACTAATTAGCACATGATTTGGTATAGACTTGAATGACAGTTCTGGTAGCATGCAAACATTTTGCTTAAATAGCAAAAACAACAACAACAACAAAACAAAACACCATCATCATTACAACAGATTCAGAGAAGTTATCAATGATTCACCTTTTAAGTGCTCCTTTGTTTGGCTTTGTATCACTTTGTTAGGGTGTTTTTTATAAATATCCACAGAGAGCACTCTTCTCGCAATTGTTAAGAAGTATTATATATAAGGTGCCTCTGTTATTATGCTACACAGCTTTCATAATTGCATCTGAAACTATGGTAACTATGGCTGCAAATAGCCGGTTAAATAGTTTAATAGTCATCTCCTTTTACATTTATTTCAAGTTCATAAAGACTAGTAAATTTCTGTGTATACTTTTGCTGTGTTTGTTCACCCTCACATCTCTGCATTCTGCATACCAGAAAGCAGGAACAACAACATGCCTTCACTCAGCTCTACACATGGTCATTTACACTGCCTCACTTAGGCCAGATAGCTACACATTTGCCTGTCCTTTCCCCTACAGTCCTTTAAGTACAAACACTGTTTTTTTCACCTTAGTAACTATACTAGGAAAATCACAATGAAAAGATCAGTTTTACTTCAGTGTTCATATTTATTGTGAAAAACAAAGTAGGCTGATAATGTACTCTGAATAATTCTTTCTTTCATGTCATTTGATCTTCAAAAAAATGGATCAATGTATGGTAGTGTGTTTGAAAGGAAGTTATGATGAAAATTACACTGGTAAAACATAAAAAGAGTAGAAAAGAACAGGCAGTAGAATGTCTGTAAAGTATCAGTGAATCTTAATGCAGTAAGATAAAGGATTTTGCAAATATTGTGAAGGGATCTGAGGATAGTGGAACAGGAATATTCCCGTCTCCTTGGTAGTACAGTTTTCCCTATGGGGAGTTGCCATCATTGCAATCTACAGTAGTCCTCAAACAGGTAGGTGCAAGCTTCATTGCAGCAGGGTAAGATAAAGTATGCCATTAGCATCAGGGCTTCAGTGTAAAGTGATAAGCAGGTGGGAAAACACTATCAACAAATTATAAGGAAAACAGAGCTGAGCTGGAGGAGGTTTATTCTACTGAGCCCAGGTGAAGGGAGCAACTAAACACTTTTTGCTGTTTTGTGTCAGAAAAGATACTTGCTACCAGCGTAAGAAAACTAGAAGTCACAAACAAAGAAGACAAAAAGCTGTTTCTGAAGTTTGTGTGGACAAAGAGCAGAAAGTGAATTTTTAAGAGGTAACAAATTTGCACTGAAAGCCCACAGGAAGCACGATATCTGATTACACTTGCAAACAACTAACAGTGATGTTTATTCAGAGTGCAGCCTATAACAGTAAGATGACGTCGTAATAAATATTCCTGAGAGTGCTGAATCTCCTCTTTGTTGTCTGCAGTTAGTTTCAGGAACATGTGGAAAATCAAGCAGTGAGCGGAGACGCTAAAGCAGTCTTTATCTGTAATGTCTGAATGTTCAATTTATGCATATTTTAAAAAGTTTGGTCAAAATATCAAGCACAGCAGTACTTCTCAGCCATATGTGAGTTGTCATGAAACTGGAAATATGGATGCTCCGTTGTGTCCTTTGCAATGGCAATTTCACTCTGCTGCTTTTTATGTCATCCCTGCCAGCTCACATATTCTTGCTGCAGGGCATCACTTGTGTTCTGTAGCTTCAGAAAAGCTAGCTAAAATCCTGCCCTGAGGAAAGCAAAAGGACTTTTGGTTTCAGTGGCTTTGAGTAAATTGGCTGACCAAGGAATGTTTTTTTCATCCCCAGGTGGAGCTCTGTGTGCTGGCTGCATGCAGAACCTTTGTCCCAGCAAGGGCAGATCAGGACTGCTATCAGCCTTTCTTTTCCTTTGCCTTGTTATTTTAGAAATAAATTTTATATGTGGAGGTCTGTAAGGAGCTCCTGCATTTCACACTCATGGTTTCTTATTCTGTGCTTGGTCTGGATGTGATCAATGAGGTTAAATATTTGCCATGGAATTAAATTATTTTAACAGTCTTGTGTTTGTGTCTCCAGTGTGCGTGCTTTGCCAGATTATGTATTTGCTATGAAATTTCTCAGTTGCTTTTTAATTCATACATTGAAAGCAATGGTTAGGTATTAAAAAGAAAGTCCTCTGGCTTTCCTTCTAGAGAAGGATGTGAAAAACTGGAACAAAATAATTTAGCTTTCTTCCATTAAATGGCATCAGAAACTCATTCACCTCTGAGATGATGCTTACCCAGCCCTTTTACATCTGTGTCAATATGCACCTTCCTTGATAAAACGCTTCACAGAAGCACTGCATATTCCTTCACCAGAAAGACCTAGACTGTGCTAAGAGTAAGCCAGAATTAAAAGAAGAATGAATAAGTTAAATAAGATTTTCAGACTTACAAGCCTGAAGAGGAATGAGAAAAGTAAAAACAGAGCTTTTGAAATTATGTAAATGCAGTGATGTAAACATATTTTTCACATCTTTTACAAGGTGCAGGACTGAATATATATATATCACTATAATGCTTTGGCCCAGCAGAACCAGCCCAATATAGAATTTTAGTTTTCCAAGCTAAGGGGCCTAGAAAAACTAAGCTTTGGAATCAAGAAAAGGAAAGTTCTATTACTAGACAACAGAAAACCTGGAAAATATTGTAAATGTTGTCCCTAGCATATAAACATATGTGCTCAGTATATTTTCAATAAAAAAACAAACAGAGGGAATTAAGAGATAATTTGCTAATGCAAAAGTTGTAAAAGATTCCAAATTTTTTTTAATGTAGAAGTTGTAAAATATTCTAAATACTTTCATCTTATTGTGAATAGATCATTTTGCTGCATTATATTCCATGATTATCATTATTTTCACGCACTTTTTTCACTCAGGAAAGCTGAACAGATTGGAACAGATTCCTCCTGTTGCATTTGGCTCCATCAAATTGTTGGACTGGTCTGAAAAAAACTGGAAGCTGGCTGCTGTTGCCCATTCAAAATTTCCCCTGAGGTGAGAAGAAAGGAAAAGCTAGGAAAAGACAATGTAGATACTTTTTCTGTTCTAAATTTTCATGTCAGCTTACTGGTTATGTTAGAAGTAATGAAAGACTTTCCTGCCCTCACACCATGAGCGAACCCACAGCTTAAGAGCTAAGGAACTATTTCTTGAGACTCTGCTGAGTCCCTGATGGATTTCTTTATTCATTCACTATCTCATGAGGATCAAATGTCATATTATATATGAAAGAGTAAAATTGTAATATTAAATTAGGACATGTACAAAGCGATGAGGAAAATTGTAAGTTAATTATTTTAACCCTGACCATCTCTGGGCTTATATGGTTTTAGTTTAATAAATGTAGGATATTTCTGAAATCAAAGAGATCACATGAATTTAAACTAGCGAGACTTATATTAAGTTGATACACACTGCATGAGAACCAGGAAAAAAAAAAAAATGTAAAATGAAGTTGACAGAGTTGTGGCTGTCGCTGTAAAGGTCCTTTTAAAAATGTCTTTGTAGATTTATATTTGTAGAATTATATTAGAATACAGATAGAATTATTAAAATATGGATGCAACAAAAAATGAAACCTGATATCTCTTCCATTTGTTATTGGCACATGTGTTTGCCTTTAGATAAGAAAGTTCTTACATAATTACTATCCCTAATAATCTGGCAGAAGCAAAGATTGGTCATTCATCATGGACAATAATATTCTAAAGACAAGCACTATCAAATTTTCATTGTGTTTCAGAGAAATTTTCCCTGGAATTATGGCAGAAATGAAAATATTGAGTAAATGATAAGCAAAAATATCAGTAGCTTTTCCTTCTCTGCATCTCTAACACACATAAATGCTTGGCTATTATGAGCAGGCCAAGAGGTGAGCTCTCTTCAGTGTCATGGGAAGAGAAATTTTGCAAGCATATAAATTGAATTTTTAATAAAACATTTGGTGAGATTGGCAAGTCATCTCCCTCTGGAGGAAATACAAAAGTTCTTGTTTAGTTTGGACTTTCAGTGTTCTGATTTTCTTTCACAAACTACTACTTAAGCTTTCAGAAATCCAGAAGGTTAGAGTTTCACTGCAGTATGACCTCAGATGAATACTTCAGCAAGTCATTGTCTATGAAATCATGTAATGTAAACTTCTTGTTGATAAGATATGTCAACTGATCATATCCTTCTCAGATTCTAATTTCAATTCTAGTTGTTTTTTGGTTGTTTTTTTTTTTTTTAAAGAAAGAAGTCTTTAATTTATTCTGATTCACTGTTTCATTAATGATTTTAATCATACATGCTCCCTTAAAATTATTATTTTGAATCAAAGTAAGGGAAAAGCGCTCAGTTTCTCCACTCCTTATCAGGGAAATGAAAATTGTGACTGCTCAGTGGCATGCCAGCTCTGCTCAAGTGTGTACCTCAGATACTGAATAAGCAAGAGTAGGATCATATAAGCCTTCCAAGTCTTGAGCTGCATGATTACCAATACCTTATAAAGCTTAATATTATATGTTGTCTTAGATAATCAGAGCTCAGTTAAAAATCTGTGCCAGACTAGTGAGAAATGAATAAAGCTGACACAAAACCTACTTCAAGTGGGTATATTCAATACTAAATGTCACATTTTACTGGTTGACACACATTTATCACTTCATTTCACAGTACAGTAAACAACTCATAAGTCACTGGCTAATTTGATTGACAGTAGCCTTGGGCATTCTTTAGCAATCATGTAGTGTACTGCACTAAGTCAGACTTCTAGGGTAATTAACTTTAACAATACAAAAAAAAAAGATCCTATAGTCTGCTTAAAAGGAAAGGAAAGGGGGAAGTAAAAAATGCGAGAACAATAAATTATAGAAATTTCTCATTTGAGTAAGTAACAGTTTTAATAGCTTTCTCTAAGTACTGAGTGCACTCAATTGAACATCTGCTTTCCAGCTGTGTATATTGATATATTACTAGGGTTTTATTCTCTTCTACTTTAAATATATCCGTAAGTTCTTAAGGGCTCCACTACCTGACTTTCTGACAATGCCTTGATTGTGAAAGATATAAAAATGTCAAAAATTCTGTAGGCCATTTTATGCCCAGGATATTATTTTTCAATTGAATCCAAAGACAGATGTCTACGAACAATTAAACCATTCTCCAGTCACACCTTGTTCCAGCTGGGATCACAGAATTAAAAGGAAATAAGCCATCATGATTCACTTATGGCCGGAGTACCTAGTGTTTCCTGTATTGCTGATAGATTCTTATTAAGCAATTCTGTCAGTGGAGAATGAATATTGTCCGCTGCTTGAACTTCTAAAGTTAGTTCTTTGATATTAAATTTGATTTTCTTCTCTTATTATAATTCATACACTTAGTGACCGGCTTCAGAAATTCCCATTAGATGGAGATTATGTTATCTAAAGCTTACTAAATCCCACATCAGGTCTCAGGGAGTTTAACTGTAAAATAGAACAATGAAAAAGATCTGTACTAAAGAGGGGAACTTGTTAATCAAAAAAGGCCAGTGTCTCTTCTACTAAGGAAGATATGGAAAATGCTTACTTCTTTTCCCTTACTTTAATATAAGGTTATAATTTTCAACTCCCTTTGTCACTGTTTGCAATCACAGAACACAGAGTTATATCTTTAAAAGGGACCATATAATAGGCACTGGAACCAAAATATCATCAGTATGTTTATATTTTAGTGATGCAATACAGCTATATTCTCATTCATATGGGAAACATTTGATTGCCAGGCTGTACCCATAAAGATTGTTAATAAAATATTTCAGCATTTTGCATATAGACAGCTTATGATCTTAGGTTGTATATTCTGAAATAAATATACATTCTCACCTTTTTCCCTAGACACGATACAGAAGACACAAGCAGCCTTTGTTTCAAAAAGTTAATACAAGGAGAAATCTATAGATTGATTTGCTTAATTTTATTGAATGGCACCGAAGAAACATGATTATGTCTTTCCGAAACATTAGCGATGAAGAGGGTACATTCAAGTGTATAAGTTAAATCTATCTTAGTCTTGATACCATTTTCGGAAAAGACTGACATATACATAGGCCACTCTGAAAGTAGTGCCTCCTATTATTTCCATGGAAACTACAACAGATACAAAAAGCACAATAACACTATTTGATAGATTCTCAGCTACTATTTTTATCTCAGTATTATTTTTCAACACAGTCACCACCATTAGCAAAGCGTTTTCATGACAATAAACAAGAGACTACACGTCACACTCCTAAAAATCTGCATCAGCAGAGGTGACCACTGAATTGTTAGCACTACAGAAATGTACCATTCACCATCTCACTGTGCTCATATAAACTGTTTATTTTCCATAAACATTCAGAAAGCACTGATGAATGTCAGCGAGTGCCTTTTTTCAATTCATGGAGGACTTCCATGACACAGCTTTGCTTCATCTGAACTTCCATGTCAGAAACCATTTTGTTAGACTGCCCCTCTGCTGTCATCCATCACACGGCAACCAGATACAATGGAATACTGTCAGGAAGTTTCACCCTCTATTGCTATATCACCAACATCTGTTCCTGACATCATGGGCTAACATAATAAAATAGGAGGCATTACTTTTGGAGAAGCCATGTTAGTTTTCAGAAAGGGCTCAAAAAGCATCAAGTGAAACAATTTTGCAGCTTACAACAAAGTGAAAAATATTTCAATTCGAAGAGAAAAGAAATAGAAATAGAAACATTAACAATGACACATCAGAACAAAAGTTTAATTTTCTTGTTAATTTTTAAAAAATGATCACACCTCATCTGAAATTTACAAAATTTTTTGAGTTGTCCAGTGAGCTGCTATGGATCTCCTTTTTACTATGAAAATTGTGATCTAGTGAGAAATCATCTCCCTTAAAACTTTGAGATTCTCAAAGCATCAAAGGAGATGACTGAAAGATAAATTCAAAAGGCAGAAAGTTGACACAGCTGATTTACATGATTTCTCTGCAATTCAGAGTGCTATTCTAAGCCAATTCTAGGTGCAGTGGTACAATGCACATTTCTTGCTTTATGGGAACTGTTGAATCATGGCCTGAACCACTGATTGATCACCTGAGGCAAGGACTGGGTCAGCCATGGGAGCACAGGTGAAGGCAACTCACCTGTGTGATGGAAAGGGGTGGAGCCTGGCTCCATTCCTCTGAGATGCAATTTAAGGGCTGACTACCACTAGAGAAAGATCCCTTTCTGGAGATCCCTCCTTTTTGCAGTTTTCCACTGTGAGCCTTGATCCTTAGATACAGGTGAGCATTTCTTCCTTGATTGTCTCTTTTCCACCACAATAATCTTTCCAACACCTATAAAGTACCATCTTAACCACACTAGTCTTCCAACAGTACATTTGTTGATTGTACTCTCATATGTCTATGTCTGCTTGGGGAAAAAAAATAAAAAATCCAGGATCAGCTTCTGCTAGCCCTAGACAAACAAATCCTTCAAGCATTTGCTTAAATTCAGAAGTGGAATAATATCTTCAACATTAGTGAAAGTCCCCACATGTTTAAGTGATTTAAATGTTCACAGGTTCATGGAAGTTCTATTTAAGATTTGTTCTGTTGTAACAGCAAACACTAACGTGACTTTTACTTTCTTTACCATCTGCCCACTGTTTGTAGTAGAGAAGAGACTTGAAGGGCTAGAGCACTATTCTATTTCTTCTTTTTAAAAACACTCTACCAGTTGACATGCAGAACAAAGAACTGCTGAACGCACTAGTCTTGCTTCAAGCTTGGAGTTAAAACAGAAAACTTGGCCTAGGTACAAGTTTATACAGCAACAGTTCACTATTCCACACTTACATACATAAATATATATATATTTAAAAAATCAAAAGCAATGTAAATACATCAGTTGACTAAACTTATGAGGAAAAAAATGGTCTGACATCTGTATGATGGAGAGAGATGTTGAAATAGCATCAATGAAAAATTGACATTATATACAATGAAAAATTGATAATATATACAATTACAATAATCTTTTTCATAGAGGTTGTTAGAAAAACTAACATGTGTGCACACATACACAATCCAAGGAA
Organism: Tragopan temminckii; assembly: GCA_028571105.1. Lineage (NCBI taxonomy): Eukaryota > Metazoa > Chordata > Aves > Galliformes > Phasianidae > Tragopan > Tragopan temminckii. Next base: position 61,486,278 of record JAOWBP010001760.1, on the reverse strand, counting down.
GACATATTCCTGTTTCAGAAAGTAAAAACTTTCTTCATAGAAAAAAAGAAGAAAAATTCTCTTTATATTTACAATAGTTACAAGCTTTCTTTTACTGTTAAGTTAAAGATTTTGTAGGAAAACCCTTTTTGAACAAAATTTTTTCATTTTCTACTACTCATCTTTTCCCACGTGGATGCATATAGGAGCAAGCTGTTTAACATTCATATTGCTATAATGTTCACAGAATCATTGAGTCATAGAATCCTTAGAGTAGGAAGGGACCTCTGAAGGCCGTCTAGTCCAGCTCCCCTACAATGAATGGGAACACCACAGCTAGATCAGGTTGCCCAGGGCCTTATCCAGCCTCATCTTGAAAGTCTCCAGAGATGGGAGAATTTTTCATAAAATAGACAAATTCCAATGAAGAACATTCTCATTATTACTAGTTACTTTCACATACAAATATTTGCATTTATCATGATATGTGTAGGGAAGTGGTATCTAAATAGAGAAAAAATAAGCAAACCATCCACCACCACGTAACGTATAAATGGCACTTTTAGAATTTCTGCGATTTTAACATGCACTAAAGCTCAGGCCTTGCTTCAGCTCCAGCAATTTACCTGCAGTCAGGGCTTGAGAGATTACATCTGGATGCTCAACTGTTTAAAGAGTTATTTTTTGTTGTCCACTACATGTGGAAAAAAAAATTACAGACTGTTGTAGAATAGGATGATTTTCATGCAGCTTCTAATTTTTTTTCTTCCTACTTTTAGGCATGGTGAAAACTCAGAGATGCATTTTGTTCAGTACATTGCATTATCTTTCAGTCTTTTTTTAATTATCTCAAAAATTAAAATGTGAAAAATACTAAAAAATCAAGAGTTTTTGAGCCTTACATATACTAAAATTTCTGTAATGCATCTAGGATCGTCTGTTTCTAAGGACATGTAGATTACATAGTGTTTTATATGGCATTATTTGAGGCAAAAAGATAGAACGTGTAGATCTGATCCGTAAGTTGTCTAAGATTCATCTATAATGGAGAATTATTAAACTCAGCAAGAAAAATTCCCCCACTGGTTCACTGAGGGTTTAGACATAGTTTCCCCCTTGCTTTGTCCCTGTATTATTCGCAACATAATGGCAAAGTGGTGAACTTAGTGTCTTCACTGAAGTACCAATACATAGCAGAATCTTGATCACTTATTTTGCAAATTCTGTCTTGTAGTACAGGAATCCATTAAAAAAGGTGTTATGCTGGACCTTGTTCTCACCAACCAGAAAGGGCTGGTGAATAATGTGAAGCTCAAGAGCAGCCTTGGCTGTAGTGGTCACAAAATGTTGGAGTTCAAAATCCTTAGAGTGTCCAAGATGGTACACAGCATGCTTGTTACTCTAGACATCAGGAGAGCAGTCTCTGACCTCTTCAGGGAACTGCTTGGCAGGGTGATGAAGTCCTAGAGGGAAGATGGGCCCAAGAAAGCCAGTCAGTATTCAAGGACCATCTCCTCTCAGCCCAGAAGCAGTAAATCCCAATAAAAATGAAGGCAGGCAAGAGTGCCAGAAGGCCTCTGTGGGTCAACAAGGAGCTCCTAGACTTAATTAAGCTCAAAAAGAAAGTCTATAGGAAGTGGAAGCAGGAACAGGTTTCCTGGGAGGACTACAGAGAAGTTGTCCAAGCAGCCAGGGATCATGTTAGTTAAGCTAAAACCCAGGTAGAATTAAATCTAGCCAGGGACATAATGGGGAACAAGAAGAAATTCTACAGGTATATCAGTGATAAAAAGGTTGGGGAAGATGTGAGCCCTCTCTGAAAGGAAACTGGAGACTTGGTCATGAAGGATACGGAAAAGCTAAGATGTTCAATGACTCCTTTGGGAAATAAAGACAAGATGATTGGTGGTAACCAACATAGCTTCACTAAGGGCAGGTCATGCCTGGTAAAACTGGTGGCCTTTTATAATGGAGTTACAGTATTAGTGGATCAAGTGACTGACTTCATCTACCTGGACTTGTGCAGAGTCACTGTCCTACATGACATCTTGGTCACCAAGCTGGAGAAAAATGGACTTGATGAATGGATCACTTGCTGGATAAGAAATTGGGTGGATGGTAACAATCAGAGACTTGTGGTCAGTGGCTCAGTGTCCAGGTGAAGATCAGTGATGAGTGGCATTCCTCAGGGATCAGTGTTGGGACTGGTGTTATTTAACATCTTTGTAGGTGACATGGACAGTGGGATTGAGTATCCTCAGCAAATTTGCAGATGACACCAAGCTGAGTGGCGCAGTTGGCATGCTAGAGGGAAGGGATGCTATTCAGAGGGACCCGGACAGGCTTGAGAGCTGGGACTATGCTACCCTTATGAAGATTTTTTTGTTTTTGTGTTCTTGTTTCCAAAAGCAGTGACTTTAATAAACTGTTTCTGATTAATGACTGACATAAGAACAGAAACAGGCTAATTAGCATCCAAAGGCATTCTGTGATGTAAAAGTATTTTTGCAGGAGTGAATGTGAACACACAAAGATACACACTTACACCTGGGATAAACACAACACGCTGGATGAACTCCAGCAGGTAAGAAACCAGAGCATAGGAGAGGGAAGTAATTTTATGTCGAAATCAAAGGAGTGCTTGAAATGTTAGAGGAAATTACTACACAAGTTTAGAAGGAAGATTTGCTCCCTCAAGCAAAATGTACTCTGAGTATTGGATGGGGCCAGTGAAAAGATCACTGCAAGTCCTAACAGAGAACATGAGTTAAAATGTTAAGAGGATATTGCCAAAGAGGTTAGAAAAGCTGGTTATGGCATACCAATCACACTGATCTTTGGCATATGAGAGAGGCTGACAATATGAGGTTTCAGGGACCAAAAGAATGTCTCACAAGCTGTGAGGGCTGGAAACAGTCTAATTTCTTTTGTGTAGCCATAGGATGAATTCTATTTTATCAAGAAACTTCAGGTTTGGACCAAAGCATTAAAGCAGCTTTTTGTAAAATGTATAGTGGTATGAATTTTATTCTCCTGTTGATTTTTGACAAATAGAATTTAATTTGTTAAAGGTGTCTCTCTTTCATAACTCACTTCATCAGTTATATCCTGAAGAGAATTTTTTTAAAATGTTAACTACATGTGTTAAATGAAAGTAACTCCATTCTACCTTGAGATTTGGAGTTTTGAAAGACCTTGAGATTCATATCTTTCAGTTTCCCTTGAAAGTAATCATGGCAATAGAATTGATTTCAAGGAGAATGTAGCGAGCTTAACCAAGAGCAAATCCACAAATCCCTTTCTATGAACATCTAAACCGAAGAGATTAAGTTACAAAAAGCATTTGTTAGGTTCTTTTTTAGCTTTCTTCTGTTGGTGCTATGTCCTAGTGAAATAAACAAGCATTTTTTCAAGGCTTTGAATTTTTAAAAGAAAAAATGTCTTATTTTCTGTTAGTCACATACTCCAAAACCATCTCTTACGTGATTGTAAGGGACGTGATCTCGTGTGTGTGTGGTAATATGCACAGACAGTGAAAATGAAGATGTTAACCAACCACTCAAATGAACTGTTGTTTTTGGAGGAATTGCAGATAATGAATTGAGAGGGGAAAAAAAAAAGGAGTGAGTGAGGGAAGGAAGGATGGGAAAGAAAGACAGATGAGAAAAAATTCTGCTGTGAATTTATTTCTTTTGCATAAAATGTAAAGTCAAATACTACCTGGACTGATTACTTCATTTAATGATCATAGAATTAAATGGCTTAGTGATCATAGGTAATTTAAATGACTTTTGAAATGTGAAGATGCCTCACAGATCTTATCATAACAGGTAGGATATTCAGGTGAGAAATAAAGAACAAAAAAGTCTCAGTATTGTTTGGGAGCTTGGTGAACTGTGAACAGAACAGCTGAACCATGGTTGGTCCTTGCCCTCAGGGTCAAAGAATGTGCACTGTCTTGTTTTATTCAATGATATAGGTTACATTTCCTTCCAGACTTATAAACATCCCTTTGATTTGGAATTATTATGAATTGCCTGAGACAACAAAAATTCTCATTTGGGATATTTTAAAGTAAAGGGGATCTATGGGTCTCCTGTTAAGATCTGTTGTTTTGTGAGTGAGAAGGTTGAAAATTGCACCTAGATTGAGCTCCTTCTGTCTCTCCAAACACTTATCCTATGAAGTTGCTTAGCACTTGTTTGAACATTATTTATATTAAATTACCTTTTTTGATTATGAGAACAAAATACTGTAAATGCAGGTACAGAATAAGTTTTTCCCTTCAGCCACATTTTTTTTCCTTTGTCTCAAATAACATGTTCTGTCTTGGCAGTGGCATCATACCTAGAGTTACTACTTTCTCTGCCTTTTGATGTCTGTCTTTAAACTTATTTTTGGTTTACATTTATAATTTGCATTTGTGTTCTTCTTTATAATATGCGTGTTCAGAACTAAAAAAGATAGTCTGAAGGAAAGCCTCTGAAATCTTATGGAGTAATACTAGAATATAGGAGGTTTTTATGTCCTAGGGAAACAGAAGACAAATCTGCATTCTTTCTTTCCTTCAAAGAATCAAACTATACTGATATTCAGACATTATTGGATAGCACTTATTTTGCTAGGTTTTTTTTTAGTTAAACAAAGTATGTACATTCTAGTTACATCAAAATGGAAATTGATTTTATTGTAACTTTTACATTTCTGATAAATTAAGTGATACATTCGTTAACTGTAGAGGTTTCTATAGTTCAGACATCCATACTTTTTCATTTCTTGGAAATAAGAAGCAAATCTTTTCTGTACCACTTTTTTGTTTATCCTGGTGAGAAGTAATTAAAGCAGGGTTTGTATTAAATTTTTATTTCTTTTGCAAACGAGACAGAAAATGGGACTAAGAGGAGGAACACAAATTAAAAAGGAACATTGATATGAACAGTTAAATTTTATCCCCATTATTTCTGCAACTAAGGAAATAAGAGAGATGTAAAATCAGAAAAAACAACAACAAAAAAAGCTATGCTACATTTTCTACCTATTTAATTGAGTGTATTTGTCTCCAGTAGCTCTTTACTTCTATATAAAACAGGGAATTATAAAAGAAGCAGTATAAATGACAATTTGTCAGAAAATCTAGTGTTTGCCATATATCAGATCATGCTGGATAATTATCTCAGAGCAATCAATAAAGAATTTTTGGGTAAACTTTCAGCCTCCCCCACTTTCATTCTCTGAAGTTCTAAGATAGGAAGTTGCTAAATATTTGTACTGTATTATTCAAAGGAATTGCAATTCCATGTAGTAGATCCTCCTGAAAGCTATGCTAAGACATATGGAAGAGAGCGGGATGATACTGAATAACCAGCATGGCTTCACCAAGAGCAGGTCCTGCCTGGCCAACTTTGTGGCTTTCTATGATGGCATAACTGTGCCAGTGGACAGGGGAAAATTGATGTTGTCTATCTGGACTTCAGTAAGGTCTTTGACACGCTCCCCCAAAACAACCTTCTGCCTATATTAGGAATATATGGATTTGAGGGGTACATTATTTGATGGACAAAGACATGGTTGCAAGATTGTACCCAGAGATTGGTGGTCAATGGCTCAGTGTTGATTGAGCCATCTCTGTGGATAGAGACCAGTGGTGAGTGCTGTCCCTCAGGGATCAGTACTGAGACCGGTAGTTTTTAACATCTTTATCAGTGATGTTAACTGTGGGATCAAGTTAATCCTCAGCAAGTTTGTGGATGACACCGAGATGTGTGGTGCAATCAACACATCCAAAGGACAGGATGCCATCCAGAGAGACCTAGACAGGCTTGAGTAGTGGAACCATGTGAACCTCATGAGGTTCAACAAATCCAAGTGCAAGGTCTTGCATCTGGGTTGTGGCAACCTCCACTATCAGTAAAAGCTTAGGGATGTAAAGATGGAGAACAGCCTGGTTGAAAAGAACTTGATGGTACTGGTGGATGGCAAGCTATGTGCCCTCTCAGCCCAGAAAGTCAACCAAACCTAGGCTGCATCTAAAGAAGTATGGTCATCTAGTCAAGGTAGGTGATCCTGCCCCTCTGCTCTGCACATGTGGGACCTCACTTGGAGTACTCCATCCAGATGTGGAGTCCTCAGTACTGGAGTGATGTGGACCTGTTGGAGTGCATCCAGAACAGACACAAAAATGATCCAACGGGTGGATAACCTCCCCTGAGAGGACAGGTGTTGTTTAGCCTGAAGATGAGAAGGCCCAGGGGAGACTTTATAACAGCATTTCAGTATCTAAAGGGGGGCTATAATAAAGGAGGGGGGTAGACACTTTAGCACTGTCTATTGTGATATTACAAGGGGAAATTGTTTCAAACCGAAAGAGGGAAGATTTAGATTGGATATAAAGAAGTTTTTCACAATAAGAGTGGTGTGGTGCTGGAAGAGGATGCCCAGGGATGTGGTGGATGCCTCATCCTTCAGGACATTCAAGGTCAGTCTGGACCAGCCTCTGAGCAATATGATCTTGATGCATATGTCCCCGTTCATTGAAGGGAAGTTGGAAGGAACCTTTAAAGGCCATCTAGTCCAATTCAAAGGATTTTATGATTCTGTGAAATCACAATGGAAAACACATTCTCTCATAGCTTTAGCTGTTAGAGTAAACAAATTTGGATAATGAAAGAAAGCATTCAAAATTTAGTAGCTTTAAAGTCTAAATGGTTTATCTGCTTACATTGTGTAATTTTTCTTTTCCTTGGCAAGCCTTCCTAACACAGCTAAAGCATAGATAAAGTCTAAATGAATACAGAAGGGTTAACTAGCAGCTCAAGAATGTGTTTTGGTTTCAGTCTCACAATGCAAATTTTAAAATGTTTTTCATTTCTGTCCAAATTACAGTAAAATCCAGTGCTAAATTTTTCATACTTGTTTCTGTTCCCAATTTACAAAGTGTTTACAAATACTAGCCGTAAGAGCCATTTCAGTTTCTGTTTTTCACCTCTGTTCACATACTCAAGACCATAAAAAAATGCAAAACCTGTATAAACAGGATAAATTATTTGATGCTAAGGTGGTTAAAGAATAATATCAATTAATCTGTAATACTAATCATCACTTCTTCATTGTCCTATGTAGCTGTCTCGCTCCAATTTATAGGATGGAGATGAGGTTCTTTTAATATATGTATACTCGGCGTGAGATTAAGAAACAATGGTTCAAATGTTGGTTCAACCAATTCATTATAAATCCTAATCAGGGAGATGGGAAAGAAGCAAGAATCGCGTAAAGTGGGGATAGTCACCACAGGATTCAGCAGCGGTCCCGTTGCACACTGTTTTGGAGGTCTGAGGCAAAAGAAGTGGGGGGGAGAGCAGCAGCATGGCCGGCCTTGGGCAGCAAGCAGGTAGCAGGAAGAAGTCACGGAGCCAATCCAGGAGGAAGCAGCAGGACTCAGGTAGCAGGCCCAGGAGAGTCCGTCAGCATACAGGAATTCCATAGTGAGGAATCTAATGGCAGACACCTTTATTCTTCAGCATGCTGTTAGAGCACAGAGCAAGTCCAGGAGGGAGAGAGAGGCAGGTCGTGAGGTTTCTCATGTCAGAAACCTCCTCTTCTTCATGAGGAATCTGTTGCCAGAAAACCTCAACCTCATGGTTGTAGGTCCCCTTTTTATCCTTCTTCTGCCAGTGTGGCATTCCTGGGCGCTTGCGTAAGAGTCATGTGCAGCACCTCCTGAGATGGCCATCTTCCTTGAGATAAATCCACACAAAAGACTGCTTCCTGGCCATCAATCTGCGGCTTATCTCTCATTGCCCCTGGCCTTGTCCATCTGTGTTCCTCAGACAAAGGATTTCTCAACCCTTGCCCAGGACTTGCTTGGACTTGTCCATCTGTGTCCCCAGCAAGCTTTGAGACAGTGATGTAAAAGAATAATCTCTTACAGTAGCATCATTAGAATCAATGTGACACTCCTTTTTAAATCATCCTATGCTTAAAAGTTAGAGAAAAACACCCAAACTTCTCTCATTTGCCTTGTACTCAGCTAAAGGTATGGGGTATGTTAAATATTTCTTTATCTTTTTCCCTGCTAAGTGCTAAAAGAACATCTTAAACTTTCTGAACTCTTACGAATACTTTCATAACCCTTACCCAATTCACTTCAGATACAGTAAAAAAACATGCAACAGCGTTAGCTGTGACTTGCCAAGTTTGTGGTCAGTATTCCTTTACTTGTAATCACCATTCCAAAGTAAAATGTAATTAAGCAGAGTTATATCAGTCTACGAAGTATTTTGATCTACCCTTGTGTGTAATGTGTTATACCTGCACTTTTTGTACATTTTAAAAGACAGCTGTGACAACATGAAATGTATTTGGTATTTCTAGATCTACCTACCTTTCTTCTATGAAAACACTTTTCTACTCCTTCTGAGATCATAATTTCTATATTTGACATGCACTATTTCACCTGCTATATTATGTAATCACATGGTAGAGTTCCTGAAAACCTTGCCCTCCTTATTGAAGCCTAGAATACCTTCCAGCCATCATTTTGCTAAGTGTTCTCCGCCTGTGGAGTATTGGTGACATAATTCAAATCTGCATGCAAGACCCTCACCTTAGGCCAATTACATTCTAATTGCATGACACTATGGTTTCTTGGGAAAGGAGAAATAAAACACTCCATATTAAGAATGTTAATAGTTTTTGGGAAGCAATGGCAGGAGAGGTAAGATGCAGAAGATATCAGCAGTACACAGTAAAATTGCAGGGATAACTTCTTTAAATAAAATGTGACAGTGTAAAATCTACTGAATCCATGCATAATGAATGGAAAACTATGAACACTGGTTAACATAATGACTCTGTGATAAGGTTTTTTTTTTGTTTTTTTTTTTTAAAGTATTTTATTTCCCTTTACCAATATTTAAGCTTGGAAAACTGTATTGAAATGGAATATATGTTTATACATATAATATTTTCACTTTCTTTTAAACAATTTTATAAAAGAAAGTAACTTTGTAGTCATCAAGGAAATACTGGGAAGTAAAATTATAAAGGTAGTGAGACAGACAGCAAATAAAAGTCCTAATACTGGAAGATTAAATAAATTACAAAAAAGGTGATAATTGTTAACAATAATGGTCATAAGTGTAATATGTCTTTCTAGCAGTTTACTTAACATGATAGACTGCTCATCATCTGAAGTGTTTATATCATTACTAAGGAATTAATAATTATATGTATAGAATTATCTTTGATCTACAGTTAGAGTAGAACCCCTTTGCCAAGAGTTTTAGTAGAAAAAAATTCCATTCCTTCAAACACTTATTCCCAAATATTAACGATCTTTACCTTTGCTATAGACACTAAATATACAAATGTAACAATGTATAGAAACAGTAGAGGAAATAGATGAGAAAAAATCCAAGGTTTTTAAGAGAAATCACAGTTTTTGTACATCTATCCCTATGACAATGTCTTCTATTCCTTATGCTGCGTATGAGTTGCTTCTTTGGATGATGAAAGAGAGAAATCTTTATCCCTTTATTATTTTGAAGTCAAAGTCTTTACTATTCATTTACTTCAAGATGTTTTGAAGTGGGTGAATTAAACTTATCATATTAAGTCCAAAATTTAAAATTTGCAGGATTAAGACTGAGTAAGGGTTTTCTTTTTTCTTTTTTTTTTTTTTTTTTTTTTTTTAGGAAAGCATAAGATAATTTTTAGAAGCAGTAAAGGTGGGTATAAAGAATATATAATGAATTTAAAAAGAGGACAATGGAAGAACAACTGATGTCATCTACCTGGACTTCTGCAAGGCCTTTGGTATGGTCCCATATCACATCCAGTCGTGGTTCTGCCACGTGACCAATTGGGGTGGAGAGTCTCATGCACCTGGAGAGGGGGAAGGAGAAAAAGGTAAAAGGTAGAGAGATGGACCTGAAAACAAAATAGAGGCAGTGAGCTAAGGGAGAAAACTAATTTACTAAATATGATAGCAGAATATGAGAATATAATACAATATAATTAGAATTGAAGATAATAAATAAAATGATAGAGGGTACAAAACCAAACACCTTATTCATGACTTGCAAGCTGTTTTATCTTTCCCTCTAAATGGAAAACTGAGATGGAACATTGAAAGTCTTCTTGAAGACGTTGTTCTTCTCTTCTAAGAACAAGGTACCTGGAACTATTGGCAATCCATGGAATTGGGCCATTAACTCTTCAACTCCCAGTGCACTACATGATGTTATGATGTGGAATACCAATAACAAAAAATCTTAAAACTATGACACATTCTTATCTCTAAATTGGAAAGATGTGTATTTGAAGGGTGGACATATCCAGTAAAGAAGGTATTGCTTAGATGATTGCAGCCAGAGGGTTGTGGTCAAAGGTTTAAAGTCCAGGTAGAGGCCCCAAGGGCCCATCTAGGAACCTGTGCTCTTCAACATATTTGGCAGTGACCTGTATGGTGGGATTGAACATAAGTTTGTTGATTACACCAAGCTGAGTGATGCAGTTGATACAACAGAAGGAAGGGATACCATTCAGAAGGACCTGGACATACTTGAAAAGTGGACCCACACTTTCAAAAAGGCCACATGCAAAATGGTAGTGCTGGATATGCGGACAGATTTGAGAGCAGCTTTGTAGAGAAGAACTTGCAGATTCTGCTGAATTAGAAGCCATATTTGAGCCAGAAGTGTGCTCTTACATCACCCTCTTATGAAGAAAGGTCAAGAGAGCTGGGCTTGTTCAGCTTGAAGTAAAGAAGGCTCCAGGGAGACTTCATTCTGGCCCTCCAGTACTTGAGAGGAGTTTATAAGCAGGAGGGAGACCAACTTTTCACACAGTCTAATAGTGATAGGACAAGGGAAAATGGTTTTAAACTAAAAGAGGTGAGATTTAGGTTAGAGGTTAGGAAGAATTTTTTTCTCATAGGGTGATGAGGCACTGGCACAGGCTGCCCAGAGAGATGCCCCATCTCTGGAGGTGTTCAAGGCCAGATTGGATGGGGCCTTAGGCAGCCTGTTCAAGTGTGTGGTAACCCTTCAGGGGATTGGAACTGGAGGATATTTAAAATCCCTTTCAACTTAAGCCATGCTGCGATTCTCACAAGGACTGGGCTGAGAGAGAAGATACCTCCCTTGACCTGCTGGAAATTCTTTTTTTTATGTAGTCTAGGATGCCATTTGTATTCGTTGCTGCTTATGTTCAACTTGTGACCACTATGGCCCTAAGGTGCTCTCTGAAGAGTTGCTTTCCAAATGTCTGATCCCCAGCATGGCATCATTTTTTTCCTAGGGCAGGACCTTACATTCTCTTTTTCAGCTTTCTGAGACTCCTTTTAGATAATTTTTCCAGTCTCTGCAAACCTCAGCCCAACTGTCTGGTTGGTGAAAACAGACAGCAGCTAATTATTTTAAAATATTTGATGCTTAATTAACGAGCGTAGACATAAATAATTGGCTAATAGTTGGATATGGATATATTCACATGATCAGAAGCTAGGTCTATGCAGCAACTGAATAGATGTGCTTGCTGATTATATCTAACTTTTTAAAATTCTCTATTCTAAAATATTAATGATACGTGTTTAGCAGTAAAATAAATATCTAATCAAATATCACTTTAAAATACATACCGCACAGGTACACACCATATATTGTGAGAAAATATAAATGATGTACTTTTTTTTCATAGCATATTAAGAACAAATCAAGGGAAGATTTTGATGGTTTAATTATTTGAGAGAGATTTTTTTTCTTTACCATTTGTTGTCTAAAAAGTGCATTTCTAATTTAAGTTCATCATGTAGACCTCCTTCTACCTCTTGTCAAATTAAAAATCAGTCATTTTTAGAGAATAGTTCATCCTTCCTGGAGAGCAGTCTTAACTGAATGCAAGTAATGGAGACAAAAGAAATCTGTATTAGATATACAAATAAAGTTAACAGATACTAGTAATATTACATGCACCCATATTAAGCTTATTGGTTATAATTTCACTTTGAATCTTGTTTCAGAGATAAGAGTTTAAAAAGCAAAATTCTGCAAGTATAATCTATATTTGTTCAGAGTGGAATGAAGTTCAACATTCTTATGATTAAAATTATGAACTCTCCACGTTTAATTTTCCCTTTTTTATCACTGGGTAGTCTATTATTCATCAGTTTTCGGTAAAACTTTAGCTTCTCTTGATTGTGGGACAAAAATATTGGCTTCACTGGAATATGTACTGTTATTCTTAAGGTTTTAATTACAATATCAATCACTTTAAAAGAAAATATATTTATTTTACATATTTTTAATGGCTGCTTGAAAGTGCTTGCTGCATGATTTGAGGAAAGTTGGTAATGTAAACATCAGAAGGGGAACTTAAAGGAGAGTAAAAATTGCTATTAAGATCCTGGGACATCCTTGTTTGCTACTTGATAATTACTAAAGGTACTTTTAAAATGAGTACTAGAATGACTGAGATCCTGCAAGTAGAGAAAAAAATAAACACACAAACAAACAAAAAAACCTCCAAAGAGGATAGAGGATAAATAATTGATTTAATTAATTAAGGAAATGGTTTATGTCATAATTAATTATTCATCCCTAACATATGTAAGTTCCTCTATTATAAAATGGATGCTTTACCTTGCAATTTTTTTTTTTTTTTTGGTCTTTAGAAATATTACGCATCATACTCCTAATACACTTGCTGTATAAAAATGTACATAAAGAATGATAAGCCACGCCACCAAAGGGAAAGATTCAAAACTAATTCATAAAATCTTGTTTTATGCAGTATATTTTATTGCTGGATTTTAAGACTTCACTAGTTTTTCTAAGAATATTCAGAGATAATTCAGTTAACCAAATATTAGCAACTAGAGTCAACATAAGTGCTTGCAAGATAAGCACAAAGTCCTTATGCTTTTATTATTAATATAAATACATACTTTCTGAAATGCTAGTCTGTGATAAATGAACATTATAACATATAAACCATGTATTTCTTGTTGAGCATGTTTTCCTACTGATCTGGTTGGTAAATGAAAATAGTCATAAAGTCAGATAAATCACTGTTGAGTGAAACAGAAAATTTCTAACGTAGAAAATACCAAGTAGAAAAATAAGAATGTGCTGAGATGTCAAAATATCCACCAATTTTACAGGTGCTGAGTGGATTATCAGGACAGAGTACTACAGTGAGCATCATTAAAAGCTGAATATTCAATACTGTATGACGCTCCAGGACCCACTACTGTCCACAGCTTCAAAAAAGAGGTGCTGCAGTGCCATTCTGAAGTAACATTTACTGAGGTTTTATTAGAACTCAATTTATCTGAACATTTTCAAATTCAGTTTTCGCATAGTTTCAAATGCATAGTTATTTTTTCCACTGATTTTTAGCACCAATCCTTATGCCTCCCTAAAATCCATAATCTGAAAGAAATTGTTTTTATTTTTAACTGACATATAATAGAGGCAAAGCTTCTTCTACAGATTGCTTGTCACTTAAAATAGATTGTTGATACTGTCTCATCAAATGATAATGCAGGATATAATTAGTCCTTTTCAAAATTTTATGCCTTTAAATACAAAAATTATACACGTTAGGCATGCCTCTCAAAAAATATGATGTATCAATGCATGCAAATTACTGTGTAATTGTAAATATTTTCTTAGGAAGCAGAACATCCTACTAATACAGAACCCATCAAAAATTACTGAGAAACTTCCACAGGGTCAATTTTTCAGTTGTATGAAATTATCAGGTAAAATTTGGAAAGACAGAATATCAGATACAGACAATGTTAAAAATAAAAAAGCAATTTCAATGAAACTGTTTAGAATTATTTATGAAACAGAGGAGGCTCATTCTCTGAAAAAAAAAAAAAAAAACAACAAAAAAAAACAAAAAGACTATGCTATTTATAATGACGTTTTTTGAAGTGTGTTTCAAGTTGAGTTCAGACTTGTTGTATATAAGAAACCCTTTATGTTCACTCTGTCCAGATACATCCAATTTATAATGCAAAACAAAAATTTGTATTGAATTTTTTTCCTATTTTCTAAATGTGGAAGGCATACTAGGACTTAGTAAGATATTGAACATGAAATTAATTATAGGGGAACAGTGTCCACAACTCATTCCACTTTTTGAAATCTCTTGTTTCTTGTCTTCTGCTTTCCTGGTAATCAAGGGTTTCATTCAAGCTATTAACTGCATCAGAAGTTTATAAACTTGTTATAGAAAAATGTATATTGCAATATCCATAAGAAATTAAATCTTCATACTATTCTGTAGTTCATATCTTACAGCTGTATATTCACTTTATATATTAACAAATAATAATATAAACAAGTATATGTATGTATTTTAATACATATGCATGTACATATGTAAGTTTTTCTCCAATATCCTCTAATGTTCAAGCACTGGAATCTATCTCTGACTGCCTTTTGCAGCTGACACCTTCTCATAAAAAGAGAAATGCACTGTAAAGTGAGCTGGTCCTTAAAGGACAGCTAAAGTGAATGACAAACAGGGCCTTCAGCTTGCACATTTTAAGATTCTGACACCATGACCTCTATTTATGTCACTTCATAATTTTTATACAATTGTAGTCAATAAAATAGCAAAAAAGTATTGTCATGGTAATCTCGGGGTCCTGGTTCTGTAATCAGATCTTTACTCCTCTCTCTGGGAAGTCCCAGAGATGACTTTTTAGGTCTAGACACAATTCATGTATTTGGAGAAATCCAGAAGTCAATTATCTAGATCAAGCTATGGATTCTGAATACTGTCTATTGAAGTGGAAAGAATAAGTTTAATTTGTTTCAACAGCTTTAGAATATGGTGAATCTTGCACTTGCACTTGCTCACAAGGTCAAAACTTTTCTTAAAAAAAAAAAAAAAAAATTACAAAACCCTGCATTGCACATGAAGAATGCTTTGGAGATTAGATTGGTCAAGATCATATATAATAAAGCTGTGCTATGAACTTACCTAAGAGGCTATACGGTAAGCCGTGCCGTGCAGGGAAACCTGAGAAAACTGTAATTATATTATTTAATTATTTATAATGGCAGCTGTTTAAAAGGGTACATTCAATATGTTAAATTATGCTTGCATTAAGTATAACTTCATTCCTGCATATGCTGTAAGATATCTCTTGTGCTTGCCAGCATATGATTTCAGAAGACTTTACAGGAAGAATCCCTGGGGACTTTCTGCATCTGATCTCATGTCACTCAAGAACCTTACTCTTTTCTGCTGAAACTTAGAAAGAAATAGCTGTGGAAAGAAAGAGAGAAAGAGAGAAATTGTAAAAAGTGTATGAAGTATTTTGCTTTCAGCTAGAGCACACGTACAGTACATCTCTTTCAGATACTATTAGGTGATTCTTTCCAGGCAATGACTGTGTGTTTTGCTTTCTGAGAGATCAAGACATACGGTCTCTGAACTTATATTTTGGGATGATTATAAATGCCAGTCTTATTTAGAAACACTATACAACATGCCATCAAAATACAACTTTTGTAGATTTTTTGATTCTTTACATACAGAATTCAGAGGATCTGGCTTTACTAGCAACAATAGTGAGCCATGTGATGAATATTTACACGTTCAGCCCCTCTGGAATCACCAGTGTTCCTCTGCATTAAAAACCCTTTAACAGGGCTTAGCATGTCATTTTTCAAACTTGATCTCTGAGCAATCATACTTGTTAAGGGAGAGGTGATTTTTCCCCACTCCAGAGTTCTCCTTATGCTTGAGAAACACTTATGTATTTAAGTGTGATTCAGTTAGGAATGGCATACTTGTAGGTCAAAGTACAGATTGAAGGGGTTAAAGTATGCATAAATCAGAATGAAATACATAGCTCCGTAGAAGGTTCAGTTGGATAAAACAGCCCACATACCCATTTGTGAACAGCATGTCTCAGATGAACAGAGTTGAGTACACAGGCTTCATAGACAGAACAAGTGTTGTCCATTGATGTACATAATAAATCATCAGTCTAGAGAATTTGTCAATAACATGCTGCCCTAAATATCCATATGTCTGCAACATTAGGTTCATGATATTGCAACTAAATGAGATTTCAACCAACACAGAATGAAAAAACAAAAAGGAACTGCAGCTTAAAGTGACAACATATGAGTTTGTAAAATCCAGAAGTTAACTCCCTTGTTTTTTTAGAGCTGTTTGGCAAACTAAAAGTCATTTATGAGAACAATATAATGCAGCTCAACCAGATGGGTGGCAGGACTATACACTAAATTCAATCATGAAGGAGGGCAAACTGAACTGGATGTTTCAACTCCACCTCTGCAAAGTGGCTATGAGTAAGACAATTTTTTCCCCCATTTATATTTAATATTTCTTTCCGTATAGGCTGTGTTCATCTTGGGTGGTTTTAACAAGTGCTTGTACACTGTCTACACTGTCTTTGGTGGAACAGCAATGCAAAGAAAACGTTCAGTGATCACTCAAGAAAAGTAATGAATAGAACAGCACGACAAATACATCGTTTCTGAGGACTTATATTCTAGACAGAAGGAGACTCCAGAGATACTTAATACCCAAGACAAAACCAAGATTTATTCAGAAGTAAGTAATTTTAGCTATCTTATTTCTGTTTTAATCTATAAAGGCCACTAATCTTATTATAAATTGTCCTAAATTCAAATCAATTTACTATCTGGAAGTTTCCACCAAGTTATATGCTGCGACACATGAATAGGTAAATAGGAAATAGGGTAGCATAATTCAATTTATTTCTTATAAATCTAAAAGATATAAAACGTGAAGATGAATGGATTGTAATGTCACTTGAAGTGTAAAAACGAAAGGATAACTGGTTATTACAGGAAGACAATCAAAGAGAGATTGTTAAAAATTGAGATTTTTAAAAAATACTTCAAGAAAATAGAATGCAAAGAGGAAACATCAAGTTTTTCAGTTCAATCCTAGTAGAAATTATTTCCATATAGCCTTTTTGAAACTGTGTTGAACAAATTATTTACAGTGGTATGTCACTGCTACCTTCATACAAGGCTTATTTTGTGTAATGTAACATGGAGAAAATCGGAGAATGCTTAGGAGTCTAAATTTCCAAGTCTGACTTTCAGAGATGCAAAAAAAACTCCACACCTATTTTTGTCTATTGCCATCGGGAAGTACAGTTAACCATCATTGTTCATATGCGTGATAACCTCTTAACAAAACTAACACATTGGTCAAGAGTCACAGTCTAAGACATTAAAAATTTGAGGTATAAAGTAAAAATCACAGAATCACAGAATTGTAGGGATTGGAAGGGACCTCAGAGATCATTGAGTCCAACCCCCCTGCCAAAGCAGGTTCCCTACATCAGGTCGCACAAGTAGG
>JAOWBP010001760.1:61440132-61468814 GCA_028571105.1 Tragopan temminckii | reverse complement strand
ACCTGTACCGGTGCATGCAATTATTCCTCCCCAGATGCAAGACTCTACACTTGCTTTTGTTAAACCTCATCCGGTTAGTTTCTGCCCAGAAATATTTTTAACTAACAAGAGTTGCTGCTTTACTAATGTTTAAGTCTGGAGACTAGACTTTTTTTCTCTTTTTGTGTATAATATATATAACATATATATAAAATATTTATTTGTATTCAAATATAAAGCCGATGATACACAAATGAAAGGGAGTAGAGAGAAAGAGACAGGGAGATGGAGGAAAATTCTTGCAAAGCATAATTTAGAACATCTGTTTAGTGAATAAAATCATGTATCTATTACAAAGAATATCAGATAACAGGTAGAAGATCACTGGAGCAGAACAGTCCTTTTTTATTATTATTATTATTATTTTATTATTATTAATGGACAATTTACCACCTAGGCTGGCTGTGATTAATCTCTTATTATTTAATATTCCTGATTTTCCTGCTGTTTGTTATTTTCATGCAATTATGTACAATTTAATTTGAAATACAAAGCATTAGAAAGAGGTAAATAAATTACAACAAGAGAAAATTCAAATGAGCAAGTTAAATGTCAAAGAGCTACATGGCACTTCCGATCTATCCCTTCTGATAGCACAGAGCAGGGGTGAAGGCAGAAAACATCACACTAGTCAAAGATTTCTGCTTTTCTCACAGAGCAATAATTCACCTATGGAACTCACTGATACAAGACGACATTAAAACAACAACAACAACAAAAAACATGGTAACTAAGTTAGTTCAGACACTTACATGGAAAACACATACTATAACCAGAATTTGAAAATATACTTGAAAGAAAAATAATTGATCTACAGGGAATAAGCCAATCACACATTACAATTTGGCAAAAGCTCACTATTTCAAAAATCATTCTGTAACAGAATGTTATTTTTTACACCTATGAAAAGGAGATAAAAAATGAATATGAAAAAATGTTTCCAGCCACAAAAATAACTATGGTCTAATATGACAATAAGATTGAAATGGAGACTATAAATTTTGCATTTCCTTTAAGCTCCTACATTTTATCCTTCAATCATACACCTACATTTATTTATTTTAGACAGTTTGGATTTTTTTGACAAGGACAATGCAGGCTAAAAACATCATGCTATAGTTTTCATTTTTAAGGTACATGCACTCCATCCCCATCATTTTGAGGCAGTTTTACTTTCCGGCAGAGTGCTGCAGGTTTTAATCACAAGTCAACTCTTATATTCAATATGAAAGCAAAATAAATATACCACAAGTGTGAGTACTTTTCTGAGAGAACAAGAGGATTCCTACTTGTCATAGCTAATGATGCTGATCAAAGCCAACCAGGTGCTCACACTGACCTGAGCTTTGATCATTTACTATATTTTCCAATATCAGAGCCGAGAGTGAGTTGCCCTATTGGCTTCTGATTACATTAGTGGCATATGGCAGGAAAAGGAGCAGAAGATAAGAAGGAGTGAGAAGGAGATGGGAATTTCTAGCTATATAGCATGTGTAAAACTTAAAACCCCCTGGCAACTGAAGTTAGCTCGTATTCAAAGCTTTTCACACACTGTACATGTTAATGTTAATGAAATACTTGGTAGGCTATTCATGAAGGCTGGTCCCAAAAGGCAATGACACGATTCTTTTCTCACCTTTACTCATAAGTATGGACTGAGTAGTATCACAGGGATTTTGTGCACATGCATATACGTACTCTTTTGAAACTTCCGAATTTTGTGACTCCTCAGAAATAGGTATTAATGTGATATTTTTCGTTTAATCCATTGCTGGAGTTCATGACAGCCCCAACTGCAAACTACAATGCAGTCTGACTAAAACTGCTGTTTACCTCATTAACACTAGTTTCTCATTTGTTCCAAAGATGGAATATGTGATAGCGTTGATAGCTAAAGGCATTTTGGAAAGACTTGCTCCCATCAAGTCTCACTCACACATATGTGAATCTTTCTGAAAACAGTTTTCTTTTGTATGTGTCAGCAGCTGAGTAATTTTAAGTACAGCAGCAGCAAGTTTAAACATACAAATATCATTTCTTAACATATCAAGATTCTCTGGCTGCTGTACATATTTCAGATGCTTTACAAATGCTGTGCAGTCAGAAAGAATAAACATTATTAAATGGGCCAGAAGCAGAAATATTTATTTAATTCACATCCTAGGAAAAAGCAAAGAAAGAGCTCTGAAAACATCTTTGTAAGGCTCTTCTTCATGAGTTCAGAGAGAACAGAGAACAGCAGTGCTATATTTTTCTTTCCAGAAAAGTGGAATCTTTCCTCAGCACTGTCACAAAGCAAGAATTCAAGGCTATGCTTTTCATAAAAGAAAAGAGTCTCAGTCTTCAAAATACCAACACTTTTCAACATGGGAAGATATTTTCGCTGTTTTTTTTTTTTTTTTAATTTTTTTTTCTTCTTTTATTGTGTATTGTAAGAAAAAGTGAAGATAATCAAAGTTATCTTCTACAGAAAACCAGAATTCTACTAGTCATTAAGAGTTTTCTTTGTCTGCTAGCCTGCTTATTACCATGAACAACAATGTCAGTGAGCATTCCAGCTAGACCATGCATGCAATTATTACAAGGAGATCTTAGAGCAGCCTTCCAGTACCTGAGTGGGACCGAAAGAAAAGCTGGGAAGGGATTTCTTATCAGTGAGTGTAGTGACAGAACAAGGCATAACAACTTTAAATTAAAAAAAAAAAGTAGGTTTACATTACAAATAGGAAGAGATTATTTATTCAGAGTGTGGTGAAGCACTGGAACATATTGCTCAGAGCAGCTGTGGATGCTCCATCCCTGGACGCATTCAAGGCCAGAGTGGGTGGGGCTCTGAGTAAACTGCTGTAGGCCAATGTGCCCTTGCTTATGGCAGTGGGATTGGAACTATGTGATTCTGTGAAATTATGGTCCAAATATCTACCTGACATAACTTTACAAAATTACTACTTTATGCAAAATTCAGTTGTCTGTGTTCATTCAGCATAGCTCTGAGTGTCAAATACTGCTGATAAGATATAGTTGATCTTTTCTACAAATTTATGTAATTGGTATCTACAACAACCTACACAATTTCAATCTCCTTCGGACAGCTTGTTACTTCTGATGCTCCATATATTGGGCTTTTCAGTATTAACTATCCTTAAAAACGGAAAAGAAAGCCCACAAAGTCTTTTTTCTTCTCAGCATTTGTATGTTCAACCTTCTGACTTCTGACAGTAGCTGCCACTGTGCATCAGTTTTGCTGCAAAAGCAGTAAAAGCATATTTTAATATGGAATTATGGTCAAAACAGAACATTCAGATGAGATCACATATTCTCAGTGACAACACCATAGATGAATATGTTTACAAATAGATGAATGATGTTCAATATCACAAAAAAACAATATAATTTAACAATATTTTGGTCTTCCTTTGAAGTGCCTTTACTATGCAAATTATCTCCTTTAGACTTAATTCCTAGATGGTTCACTTCTTACAAATTTGTGCGGCCTGAGAAGCCATAGCACAGTATCACAAGTTGATATTTGCATGGTGTCACACTGTACCTCATCTAATTCCATGTCACAGAATACGATGGGTGTCTGTATCCTGCAGCATTTGTAGCTTTAAAAAAACAATCTATGCAACTATGTTGGGTACTAGGTGGTACCACAGAGTATTGATCTTGATATGTAATTTAAGTAACATTCAGTACTTTAACGCTAACTAAAGGAAGTATTTAGTGGTGACCCAAGCAATAGAAAAGATATATCTCTCATGTTTTCCAAATCAGAGTTCTGTTATCAAGTAGAAAGTAATACAGATCTGTATGGAAAGTCAGTTGGCATAAAATCTTCAACAAGTTTCTACTATGGTATTATTTTTGTGTTTCTTTCAGTATGATAGACATTTTCAGGGTTATAAATGGAATGCCCAAAATATTCAGTAGAGACTGAATTAATTCAGCAACTACTCATATCTATATGCCTTAAGTCATGTTAAAGACGGCAACACATGTAACACTTCGTAAAAACATTTATTATAATTATTTTATTTTTTCATTTATCATATTTCTTTTATTTTACTACTCCGGGGAAATTAGGATAGATTCAAGCTCTGTCTGTGACATCCGAGCAAATATTTTTCTCCTCAATCAGCTGGCTTTAGAAATAACACTACCTAAGACATACTGTCTTCTACATAACTAGGAATGGAACTCATTTTTTTTACCATTAGTATGTGCACTATGAAGGATTACCATCATCAGTTGGTGATAAGTCAAAAAAGCAGTTTTGACTCAGATTATTGAAAGACACTCAAGGATATTGGAACAGACATATTTTCGCTGTAAACATCTACAATGCTTTTTACAATGAGAATGTGTTGCTTTGCTGCAGTACTACCACAGGAGAAGCAGATTTTGGCAGAGTGAATTTTTGCTTCTTGAAATAGAAAGACCTGATACAAAAGTAATTTTTTTTTTTTTTTTTTTAACCAAAAAGCTGGTCTTCATTGTTTAAAAAGGGATGGTAACTCAGGTATCGATTTTAGCTACGGGAAGAATTTATTTTTTGTGGAATGCACCTTTATCAATTACTATAATTCTATCTGAAGCAAAAGGAAGATATTTAAAAATCCTCTACATTCAAGAGAATAATTTAGACCTCAATTTCCAAATATCATGTTTCACAGGATAGGATTTGCAACAGATAACCCAAGAGAAGTTCATAAGTCTACGAAAGTTCACTGATTCTTTGCTGCAAAAAGTCCCAGTGCTGAATTCTGCAAAAAGGGGATTCATGAAGTATCATTTTTGTCTGAAAATTATAGTTGCCTGAACAAGCATCAAGCCAAAAAGTTCAGAAATTCATGAGATGATGTTAAGCCTCCTTTTTCACATAGAACCCAACCATTCTATTGGTGACAGGCAAAATTTTCAAAAGGCATCAAGTTACTCAACAATCTAAATCATATTTCAGAGGTGACTATAGCATTTAAAAGCTTACCCTTTGCTTTAAAGGCAACTTGGAATTTATATGTCATCAGGCTTTTGACACTGTCTCCCATAATGTCCTCATAGGTAAGCTCAGGAAGTGTGGTAAAGATTAGTGGACAGTGAGGTGGATTGAGAGCTGTCTGACTAGCAGAGCTCAGGGTACTGTGATCAGTGGCACAGAATCTAGTTGGAGGCCTGTAACATTTGTTCCCCATGGGTCAGTGCTGGATTTGGTCTTGTTCAACATCTTCATCAACAACCTGGATGAAAGAGGGATAGAGTGCACCCTCAGCAAATTTGCTGATGATACAAAGCTGGGAGGAGTGGCTCACACACTGAAAGGTTGTGCTACTATTCAGCAAGACTTGGACATTAGATTCCTACACCTGGGGAGGAATTACCACATGCATCATTACAGGTTAGAGGCTGACTTGCTGGAAAGGAGCTTGGCAGAGAAGGACCTGTGTGTCCTGGTAGACAATAGGGTAGCCATGAGCCAGTAGTGTGTCCTTGTGGCCAAGAAGGCCAAAGGTTGTCGCCCCAACTCTACTCTGCCCTGGTGAGGCAACATCTGAAGTCCTGTGTCCAATTCTGGGTTCATCAGTTCAAAAAAGACCAAGAACTTCTAGAGACAATCAAATGGAGGGTCACAAAGATGATGAAAGGCCTGGAGCATCTCCCTTATGAAGAATGGCTGAGGGACCTGGAACTATTCAGTCTGGAGAAGAGTGAGAGGGGATCTTATAAATGCTTATAAATACTTGATGGATGGCAGTAAAGTGGATGGGGTCAGGCTCTTTTCAATGGCGTCCAGAAATAGAACAAGGGAAAATGGATATAAACTGGAATGCAGGGAGTTCAGTACACACATGAGGAAAATCTTCTTTGAGGGTGACAGAGAACTGGAACAGGCTGTCTAGAGAGGTTGTGGACTCTCCTTCTCTGGAGATATTCGGAATCCACCTGGATACTTTCCTGTGTAACCTACTCTAGGGAATTTGCTTTAGCAGTGACTGGAGCTGATGATTTCCAGAGATCCTGTTCAAACCCAATAATTCTGTGATTCTGTGATTCTGTAATCTGTGTTTCTATCTTTTTGGAAATCACATTGCTCATCTAATGTAATTTTTAGGCACCCTGGAAATGGTGGTTTTGAATCTTTTTTGAATATGTCACATTTGCAAGGATACTTCTAATCTATGAGAGTCAGAATACTTCAGTGCACGCCTGGGGTACGTTTCCCCCACCCTTTACCTCTATGTTGTAACAATACCTAGGCGAATATTTTTCCTCTGTTCTTTCATAGAAAGACAAAGACTGTGACAAGAGAATGAATCAAAATTTATTTACTTGTATACAGCATGATGTATGTGTAGAAATAGAAGGGGTCAAGGAAGAGGAATAGAATAGATATTAGGTACATCAATGTCTTTGACTGACTTGCTAAAACCAAAATGAGCTTGTAAAATGCAGAGAATGAATACTGTTATTCCCATGATTGATTTGCCTGGCTTATTCGTAATGATGTAGCTAGAGTTGCAGCTACAGCATTTTATCTGTTTTTTTTTTGGTGTATGATTACTCTCTAATATTCACCTCACCTGAAATAACTTGTGCTGCAGTATGTGGGAGAATATTACAGTTAATAAACCATCACTGCTTCTGCAGGGTTCATGACAGCTGCAAAGAAGAGAGAAAGTCTCTGAAAACAATTGGTGTGACTCCAGTTCTCCAAAGATCTTATCCATTTGCTTCATGCTCTGAATTCTGATTTTTTTTATTGGCCTTATGTAGACTATTTACTGCATGCCTAAAAATGCACATGAATCTTTTAATGATAAAGTGCTGTAGTTTGATATCTCTGTAGCCAGTCCAAAACAAATTTGGACAATGTGAATAAATGTGTGCATAAGGCATTTATGGGTCTGGTTCTACACTGTTGGTGGCTCTTCATCAGTTTTAAAGTTGTGATTTTGATGTGTGATTTTTATTTTTATTTTTATTTAATGAGAAATATGAACTATAATGAAGCTTAAGTTTTTGAAACTGTATAAACAATGATCACATTTGGGAGTGTGATAGAATACAGCATACCAATGCCGCAGTACTACAGATGCAGTGTTTAATGTTGGTAGATTGCCTTTGTGTGCTTTTAGTCAAGTAAAGATATATTTCTTGGTATTATAGAGTCACACTCTGCTGTCAAGTTTTTAGTAGCATTCTGCATTGATCTCAGTGGGTAGTTGTTTTTAAAAATTAATGGAGAGATTTGGCCCCTAATATGGAGGAACATCTGAAAGAAACATACAGATTTTGCTTTTCTCAGCACAGTGTGAAAGAGGAGAGGAGAGGAGAAAGAAGGAGGAAACGATAAACTACATCCTATATTGATGCGGTTGGAGGGTACAAAAGTTTAAACAATATTAATAGCTTGAGCCTTAGCCTGCCTAATAAAAAGTGTTATTTTGGTTTATTTTCATGGACTTCTATGGGGTTGCTAAGGATTTAGCAATTTTTCCAATTTAAATGTAATACTGTTAAGAAATATTTCTACAAATAATGCATCTGGTTTAATACAGAGGAGTTAATGTTAAGTACATATATTCTTACATGAATACTTGTTAATCTTTAGAGATATATAAAACTGAGCCTAGAAACAAAAAGTTATTTTCTATTTGTTTGAAAAAAAAAAAAATCTGTTATTTACCTATGTTGCAGAAAAAGCTTTAGACTCTCTGATCATATCGGGACAAATCTGGCTGTTGTCTACAATAGACAAGAATGAGAAATGAACCTGAGGCAACAGAAGGTAGCATTGTTCATATTATTTCAGACCAGATATATGCTTTAAATACACATGGAGTTAAATGAAAAAATATTTTCATGATAAAATTATATGAAATATTTTACAAATATTTTGTTTGTGAAAGGACTTTGGATGTGGAAATAGGTAATGAACATTTACATTAGCGTTTCCAACTCCTCCTCTTGGGTTGGAAATTGTGGTTATTGAATAACCTTTAGGCTACTGTCTTCAAGCTTACAACAAACCTTAAATTAATGGCTTACTTTCTGAGCAGAGAATAATTATTGTAAGCTTTGCCTGTCATGACTTGGATTCAACTTTTCTATATATTTTTGTCTTGCTCATTCATTTGTTCATATGGTTTGCATAAGCTTTCTTTTTTTTTTTTCTTTCTTTTTTTTTTTTAAAAAAAAAGCCTTAATTTCAGACTCTCAGCCACGCTGTAATCATTTTGATCTTCCTGTTTTGCTTCTCCTCATGCCAACCTTCACATATAAACTTGTATCACATAGCAAGATTAAATATTCAGTGTGAGAAAAAGCCTCACATCCTTCTTTCTACTTTTTTTTTTTTTTTCTTTCTTTTAATATTACCAAAGGGTTTAGTCTGGATGAAATTACTACGTGAATACACCATAGGCAGAGGGATGCATGCAACAAAGATTAAAAATAAGTCACTGAGCTCATTGTAACTTCCTCAGTGTCAAAAAATGTGCTGTTATAAATCCACTGGGAATGCCTGAACAATACTTGCATATTCCAGGCCTTATGTCAGCCTGATACCCATCTGTCTATTTGCTGGGCTCTGTCTCTCCTGTCCTTTCTGGTACCACTCCCTCTGTTGTGAGGGAATGGGAGAGAAGGGGCTTTGAGTAGTACCATTTCCACTCCTTTTGTTCCAAGGTGAGATTCCCCCGTATTTGGTATCCCCCTGCAGTGTACTCTAATTCCATCTGTGCTGTTAAATGTTGTTTTTGTGCTAATTCTTAAAGAAACACATTGGCAACACAAAATGCTAAATAACCTTGAGTGTCACTACTATATCTAAATAATCTAGATCAGGTCCCCAGCTCCAATTTACCATAAGGGTTGAAGGTTTGTAGCATGCACAGCACAAAATTTGCAACTGAGACAGAAGATGACAGAGAGGCAACTTTAAACCCTTCTGATTCTGTACCACCTTGAGCTGAAGAGATGTCTGCAATAATTTTGGTACATCTACAGGATTGCCCTGTGAGCCATTATTGTTCTTGGGGTTTTTTTTAGCATAACTTAGCAATAATGCTGGCAGAGCAGTCATGGGATGATTTGTTTGGAAATGCAGACTTGGGCTGGCTGGCAAACATGCATGGAATGATTAGCAATTGGTCACATCTTCCTGCCTGCTCTGTGCCAAGCAGAACATGTAGCATCTTGAGTCTTGGAAGACCAAAGAAAGGATGCAGTTTCAAAGAAACTGCCTTGTTGCCTTCCTGCAGGATGTTACTGTCCTTGCATCTCCCTTACATAGACTCAGAAGTTACTAGGACAGAACTGATAGGCACACAAGACCTCGAAAAGAGCAGGATTAAGTAACCCCACCTTCATTAGGAAACTAGGATAAGAAGTGAACAAAATCTACCATTTAATAGACAATGATGCATCTTGGTCACTTGGAAGAGAAGAAACAAACATACTGCAGAAACAGTACCTATTGGCTTACTTTAGTTCTTGTGACAAATTCTTGGTCTGTTCTGATTTTATCCAGTGACTGTAGTAGTCATCTGTCCTCAGGTAGGTGTCTGAGTAGGTGCAAATTATAGCCAATCTCCTTCGGAGTTTTCAAAAATAGCTGTTATCATCCAATATCATTCTATTCTTATCTGGGGAGAGCTGATGTTTTATGGCTGCTCAGATTATAGTTTTCTAAACTATTCCAAAGAAAATATCTACTACTGCATAATGCAAACAGCACTCTTTTCAGAGTATTGAAATGATTATGTAGCTGCCCAAAGTCTTATTACCTAAGAATATGATGACCTATACAGATATATGTTAGTCTTCTTCAGCTCTTCTTATGTCCCTAAACAAATACTTGCACAGGTAAACATACAGTCTTTTGAAAGAAAAACTTCACTGTCCTTGAGGATCTTCTCTCTGACTGCCTGCTCAGATGTTTGCTTTCTCACTGCCCTCTTTCTTTCTTGCTTTCTTGAGTTCTCAGTAGCTTATTTTCAGCAGAAAATAAGGTAGCTTTATTTTCAATATAACTGGTCATTACCAGTCTTCCCTGAATTTTATGCCTTGCCAATGTGTGTGATCTTATTTTATTCACTAAAAACACCTATGCCTTAGCTAATGTGTTTATACCTTCTGGGAAATTTTGAAATTTTGAATTCAGGCAAAAGCAGTTGGTTTAGGTTTCTCAATTTGTAGGCAACACAACTCTGAGCATATTCTACATTCAGGGGGAAAAAATCTTTATTAAAACAAACAAGCAAACAAACAAACGAAAAAAAAAAAAAAACACCCTAGGAACCTGAATTATAAATAAGCACTGATACCTCAATATGCAGTCCATATCACCCACCGCAGTTCCAAATGGAAGAAGAAAGTAAAAGTAATACTTACTCTTGAACTTGGATGTCTTTTTTTCTTATCAGGTAGCCCCTTAATTTTATGTATACTATCTTGACTGCCTAACTGCATTTAAGGTAGAAGGAGCCTAGCCTCTGAATATACTGGTCCTGAATTGCCCAATGAGGGTTGTTTGCTTACTCTGGAGGTACTATGGCACCCACACCATTTGAGCAATCCTGCACTTGATTTGTTTGACCAATGGACATGCATAGTTTCTTGGTACTTTTCAAAATTCTTTCCTTAAATATCTGACATCATAATTTATCACAGCCTTTCAGAGAAGTTAGGCAATGACAAACATGCCATTTTTTCCAATACATGGGGATGCTTTCCCACCACATCATCAAGAAACAATCTACAGTATGTTTCTTTCCTTTAAAATAGTGATTCTTGCACCTGAGCTGGACAGTCTACTTTTCTGAACAGTAAACGTTTTCCTCATGTTGCAAACTAAGGAGAGATTTCTGAGTTTGATGCTATACACCATCTTGATTACACGCTCACCCATGTAAAAAGCAGTAAATAACCACATATATGAACTGAAAAAAAACATCTTCAGTGTGAAGATTGAAGGTGCCACACAGCTAAAGAATGGCTGCTTGTATCATGCTACTGTGTCGCTAATACCTGCTGTACTCTGTAGCTGATCTTTAGGCTACTGCCAAACTAAAATGTTCATATAGTGTGTCATTGTACCCATAGTAAATTCTTATACTTGCTCTGCTTTTAATTCTGCAATACTGCTTATCTGAAAAAATCTCAATATGGTCTTTAAAATGTGATTCTCAACCAAGAGTTTTTAAAATAAACCCAAAGGAGTAGAATGAACTGAAATAGATTTCTGGTTCTGCACTGATTAAAAATTGCTGTTTTTTAATTCCATTTCACTCTGCTAAGATGTCATAATTTACATTTCTGTTTGCTTCTTTTTTTCTTTTCCTTTCAGAAAGAGGAAACAACATTCCTTTTCCTTGAGGGTGTTCAGGAACTATCTAATGACAAAATGTTGTATATTTCAGTGGAAAATTACTAATCACTTACACCAAGAAAATGCTTTATATCCTTGGCTTTATGATAATTAATATGATAAAGATCAAAAAAGATCATCGTAAAGCTCTACTATTTATTAATATTGGTATATCTTATATCATAATTCATGTCATTATATGATATAATTATTGCTTAAAACACTCAGAATCTTTTCAAAGTGGTATATAATTGCTGTGTTCCTTATATGTAAAATTCTTAGTGTATTCATAATCTTTTAATGCAGAGTGGTGTTTTAAGATATCAGTGGAATCCTAAGTACATATTCTAAGTAGTTTCTAAATCACTTTTTCTGTTTAACATATTTTTTCCTTATTATTACTTGAAGTACAGAGGAGATTCTGTTCCAGCACTTCAAAGTTTAATATCACGAAGAAAATACGCCAATGCTGAATCATTATCATTACAGCTTCTAAGATTCTTTGTCGTGTCCCCCCAACACCCCCCCACACACATCAAAAAATTTACTATTGTTGAAAAGTTTTCAGGAACAATTTTATGAAACTGATAAACATTTGTACATCTCTTAAGAAGTCAGTAATGTATTGGTGACGAATATGAATGGCATTGAAAAACATCAAGGGAGACTAGCGCAAGATATCTTTCTCCAAGCTTGCAAAGAGCTGCTGTTGCTTCCTATCATGTACATTTTACTCACTGTTGCTCTTCAAAAGGAAAATCACATTGATTATGAGTTTGCATTAAATGTAAATATGTCAAATATGTTAAAAAGCTAATATCAGAAAAGGTATGTATTTATAGATATCTAACATTTTTCTGCCTGTCTCCTAAAATAACTCACAAGAAAAGCTTAATTGGTAGTTCTAGCAGATTAAAATAATAATAATAACAAACATTTATTGATATAAATTTCAAAAGAAATATGTATTCTTTTTCATCTCTGAGAATACACCTTATTTCAGTTCCCAAAATAGAGCTGGTTTTTTTTGTTTTTTTTTTTTAACTTCTGTTTTAATTAATTGTTTTATTTTTTATTTTGAAAAAAGTAGACATAAAAAACATGACTAGAGTAACACGTCGGGAGTACCATGCTTCATGGTACACCAGGGGGTTCTTTTCTGAGTGACTACCAATAGCTAGAAAATAAAAGCTTATGTGAGCACAGTCCAATTTATCACTCTTTGAGGAACAGTTCCTTAGCTGGAATCACTCAATGTTCTTTCTTTTCTCCTTTCCAAGATGTAAGTCCAGATAACTGTACGTATCTCTGTGTGAATAACCAACACTGTGCTACCTGTGGAAGAGCAAGGGTACAGAGTGGCTACCTGAAAGAAAGTTTTAGACAATTTGCACTTGAAAACCAGGAAAAAGATGATTTTAAGAGGAAATGAAGACATGGCTTTCCATGGTAACCTGAATTACTCTAAGGAGAAAAGACACAGAATCAATGGCCATTCCATGGTACTCTGTGTAAGACATTCAACATAATACAGAACTGTTTATCTGGAAGATATTTGATTATATTCTGATCTCAGATTTTCACTCAGATCTTCCATTTACTTTGCTATTATCTTCATTCATCATTTTTACACAAAGAATTTCTCTAATCTCATTCTCACTATTTTTTATGGTCCAAACATTTAAGCACGACTCAATATAGACTCATTGCTGCACTAGTTGGATTTACAGAGTTAAGAACACTAAAATTCCTTGCAGGAGAACTCTGGATAGTGTGAGATTTGCTCTTTAACAAGTATATTTGAAAGAACACATTTCATGTGCTTTACAGGATCCAAGCACAGACATTTTAACTTTATCATTTTGCTTTTGAAGTACATCAGGACTTCCCCCTTTCTATTTCTATATATATGTTGGTGTTGCACTAAGAAACAAACCTTAATAAAAGTACACTCAGTTAAATCACAACTCAGCAAAGTAGAGCTGGTTGATATTCTAATTTATGCAAGGGAGCATGCAGAGTCACCTTTCTTTTACTTGCTAATGTCAGAATTTTCATGAAAATTCAGCATTTCAGAGAACCGTAGAGAAAATAACACAAAACAAACAAACAAAACCACCACAAATCCTTTTACAGCTATTACTGAGCAACTATTTGTAAGAAAGATAAAATGCTGACATTAATGTTTCTCCAAGCACACATTTAATATGCTGCTTTTTCACTGTGTATTGAAATAAAGCTGACAAAGATCTGCTAAAATTTTTTAAAAAATCCTTAAGTTAAGTAACAAGACATTTCAGATTTTCAATACCCTCAGCCACAGAAGAAATATACGTAAAGAAATAAATAAATATTTTTAAATGTATATTTTAAATTAATGTCACATATTTTACTTTTAATTTGAAGTATTTCTTTAAATCATTGTGATTTAGCACCTCGATACACAAATAATTCTTGCTGTACAGAAATAAAATATTATTTTACCTTTCTTTGCAAATAATATGTTATTTTTAATTTAATATTATTGTGTCTTTAGTTGGAATTTTCCATTTATTTTTACCACATATTGGAACAATACTTAATCTTCCAGAAGAGGAAATGTTTGCAAAGTTATCTAAAATGTGGATAGTTTGCAAAGCACATTTTGCTAAAATATTTATCTTCATAGGCAATTGCATGCATTTCAATTTCTACTTGTGTTTCTAATATTCTTCCAATAAATAAGTGATTTCTATGTTTAATTATATTGTAAAAGAAAATCTCTTGTTTCAACAATGTTAAATTTACTTTTAATTTAATAAGAAGATATATGTAAAATATATTTAAAAGGATAATGCAAATTTATAATATAGGAATTTTTTTATGTCTGTAATATTTGAAATACTTAAAAGGACAGGAAACTACTAATTTTTGAAGATAAAAAATAAAAAGGCTTTATGTTTCAAATTAATTCATTGTTTGAGATGACTGAAAAGAAACAACTTCAGGGTGAAGTGTCTCACTGTAGATAAACTGTTTCCTTAGAGCTATTTGCTAATGTTCTTTTTATCATGTGGAATTCTGAGGACAGTTGAGAAAGACAGCTAGTGTAAAAATGCTTTCCTTTTGATGAAGACAGTGAAATACCTTTATGTACTGAATGTGAGGTTATCCCAGTCAGTTTACAAGCTTACAGTTTTGCTGCTGTACTGATGCCAAGGAAAATGTTTGTCAGTGGGATCGTGGTAAGCACAAGATCCAGGGATGGAGAGGTGAGGAGGTAGAGGGGTAGATGATATTTAAAATGTAGTGTTTGAATCTTTCAGCCATTCTGTGAACTTCATTGAATTATTGATAACACGATACTGTTTATAGTGCTACACTGCAAGAGAAATTATACACTGAATTTTACATTCTGAGTCAGCATGAGGCAGGACATAGATACATGTGTTTCAATTGATGTTTAAGATCAGGAGGCAAATTATTGAGCCTCCATATTTCCCAAAATACTAAGTACAAATCATCATCCCAGGAAGACAAGGTCAAATATACAGAGTTCAGATTCACAGTTGGCCTCATTAATACTGCTGCAACTACTGAAATCTTTGTAAAGATTTGAACAGGTCTCAAATCAAGCTATTGACATCCATCTCATCCTTAGGCAGAAGAGCAGGCTGACATGAGTGAAATGTATGCCTTCCTAACAAAATCATGATTTTGTTAAAAATTCTTCTCTTGATCCCCATTTTCCTTTGTCCTCACAGAAAGCGAGTGACAGTATTTTGTATTCTTTTCTCACGAGAGAAGCTAGTATTTAAGATTTAAGAATTTTAAGGGACTCATTTGTGTAATTAAATGCACAATAGCATACTGTAACATTTAGAAGGTGTTTTCAAAACTCTTCTGCATTGGCTTAATCTGTTCTTTATTGATGGGAGTTCTAACATCAGTAAGAACAGAAAAAATCTCTTTCTAAAATCATCTGAAAAAGCTACTCTGCATCTATTTTTTTCTAAATAAGATGAAAAACACATGGGAGTAGAATCTTATTTACTGTAAGATCTTTCTATCATGACAGTGTAAGAGACTTTTAAACAAGTGCAAATATAATTTCCAATATAACTTGGAAATTATATCCCTTATATCCCTTCTCTTCCCATTTCCAACTTTTTTTGTAGAGTAAAATGGAATCTTAAGATAAAAGAAATTCTGACTGAAAGAATATCCATGTTTTTAGGTCAACGCATTCTGAAATTACTACTCTGTAATATCAAATACAGAAGACTCTGAAAGCTTAGATTTAGGACTCTCAGGCTATCCATGAATGTCACAAAACCAGAGTAGTTCAGGTATTTCATTGTGGAGCAAGGCCAAGAAAAATGCACCTTGCTTTAGACTTCTGCCGGTAGTAATTCGCAGGTGAGCAGACAGATTCCTGTGATCTGATTTGACCTGGCAGTCAAAGGAGATGGGAGCTGCTTAGTCAAATTCTTAGCTGTCGTAGTGGCAGCTACAGAAATAAACAAAATTTAAGTGTACAAGCCATTTGAACATGAGTAGGGGTTTCATACCAGTGGTGTATATTACCAAGAATTCATAAAGAGCTTGATATTCCTAGTGATTTACTGAATTAAATCTACTGGCAAATCAGCTCAGGCATTGTGACTGTCAAGAAAGCAGTCTGTAAACAGGTGTTGGAGTCTTACCAACCAAAGAGTCTCCTGGAAGGCTGGCCAACTTAACATCATATTGCCACTGCAAATACTTACAGTCCACAAATGAAGCTGATTATCATAACAAAGCCTTAATGATCATCCAGGCTTCATGTATCATCGTTTTCAGTTAGGTTGAAGAGTAGACACATAATCTTAGTTCCTGGATGTACTGAATCTTGTCTTTTTTCTTTATGAATACAAACACAACAGGGATCTGATTATTTTCCCCAGGAAAAGTCAAGGGATTAGAGGAATTTAGACAGAGATTGAATCTGCATGAAAAATTGTCCCTGCTGGGTTCTATTAGAAGGTGATGCTGAGCAAAATTTCTTGCTAATCTTATGGCAAAATCAGAGGAGACTTCATAAAGAAAAAAATAGTAAACAGAATAATAAAAATCATTTTAATTATTAAATTTCTCTGTTATAAATTATATGCCATTCATCACTATCACAAAAAAGTATAAAAAAGTAAAAAATCCATATGCTCTATGTACGTTAATTTAATTTTGTATAAAAATTGGTGCAAAGAGAATGTTCAAAAATATGAATAATCACCAAATTACTATCCATTTTCCACAGGCAGTATCTAAATTTTAATATAGACAACTATTACAGATAATCTAAGTTTTACATGACTGAAACACAATAAAATCTCAAATGAATATTATAGGCATATTACCAGTTATGAGCCACTACTGATACTAAAAGATGAATTGCTATATTTTTAATAGAACAATCATTATCTCTCTTGAAATATTTTGTATACCCACTATTGTTCTTCCATCTAGTTAATAACAAAGTGACACAGTTTGAAAAGATATAGGTAATGGTGAGTCAGATGTGACAGTTAATTCTCTGTGCCTGAAAAGAAATGTTTTCTTGATGTTAGTTATGGTCATTTTCCATCATTTTTCCAAAGCATTGGAGTGACAGTGTCTCTTTAACACAGAAATATTTTCACTAAATAAATGCAGGCTATGGAAGAACAATGAAACATTTTCTCATAAAACTTTGAGAGACGTATTGATCTAGATATAAATCTTCATCTATCTCTATTACTATTAGTGAATCCTCTCCAGAGTTAAAATCCATTATTTGCATTCCTCTAAAGAGGGAAAACTAATTTCAATAAACATCTGTTTAATTACTTTCTTAAATGTCTTATTCTTCATAAAGAAATGACAGGGAATATAGTAGTTCATCATAAAGTAAATTATTTTATAATTAGCATTATCCTGCTTAAAACTTAGCAGGATTGCAAAGACTGCTCAGAGAATGAAAGGAGAAAGATACCACATTTTTGAAGTACAAAAATGATAGATGATACTGAAGTATCTTCCTGCGTTCATGGGATTTTATTCATAGAATATACTACCATGGAGTAGCATTTTATTCCAGAGTAGTTCATTTGATACCACTGGGAGAATTTGAGTAATACTTAGAACACATATAGTCCTGAGCAAGTAGCACCACCGATTTTTCTTCTTTTTTTATCTTCTTTTTCCTCAGTATGTCTTTTACACTATAGAGAAGCATAAACTTTTTACTTCATATTAGCCAAAGTTCTGAGGTTCCTGGAGTTGCTGAGAAAACAAAGTTTGAACCCATTGAAGTACTATTCCTAAGCTCTTTTCCGGTATCCACAGTTTAACGTATCATTCTCAGGATGCAGAGCACCAATCAAATATTGGTGCACAGACAAGTCACCTGCACAGACCAGTCTTTGAACATAGAATCAAACAAAAGACAGAGCCTTCATCTCTTTTCTTTTTCCCCAGACTGTCCTCTACAATAATTTCTGAGGCTTAAAACCACAAGCCCTGTTCATATTTATCTATTGGCTTCCCTACTGTCTTCAGTGTTCACCGAGAACCATTCAGATCTAAAATCCATTCTTCAAAAGCTCCTATGAAAAGTCTCTTTTCTCACTCAAATTAACTCTCATTCAAACCTGTTTCTCTAGTAGTTCCAACTGACTTAGCTGTCTCACTCTCCTGTGACACTTATTTATAATTAACATACAAGACAATTTCTCTATCAGTTTAGTTTTATTATTCCGCAGACACAATGTAGAAATTACAACCTCCCACCACAATACAAACTTTCCAAAATGCTGGAGTTGCAATTAATCTGTTCAGTGTTTAGCTTTATTGTTCTGTGTCCTTAGATGATCATCATATACAAATTACCATGTACTTGGAAAAGATCTTTTGATTCATATATGAATCTTTGCAGATGACTTTGAGAGTAATTGACTCTGCTGATTTTGTTTGGTACCATGGGATGAATTGGAAAAAGTTTAGAAAACTTTACACAACTGAGGAACAATATATATAGCTCATGTAATCTTTCATCTCTGAAATCAGGCAGTAATATTAAAAACAATTCCAAGAGAAATCCTGGAAAACATGTATTTGTAAGCATTACATTCACACAGAACAAATTAGTGAAAGGTGCACTTTGATTTTTCTGAATCCTTCTTTATCCTCCTACGAGTTCTCCCTATGGGAGTCAAGCACATTGCACTTACTTTATTATTTCATTTGAAATAGCCTGAACTGGATTTATGTGCACCTTGAAACGTACTCTACTTTCTCCCTCACCAGTGCTGGGTAGACATAATAATAGCAGAGTGCTGTAGGGAGGTAAATGACTTGGGCTGTGAATAAAACAAATTATATTAACCCAGGAGCACAGCAAAGAGTGTCGTTTTAATTATTACAGAAAAGAGGGCATAGGAATGATTTACAGTAGGAACAGTGTCTTACAGATGGTACGGCTGAGAACACCAGGTGGTGCTATTTACGCTTAACATAATAGGTGTCCAAAGCTCCGTGCTGCCTACTGGCATTTGTCATTTTTCCTGTCAATTTTATATGGCTTTGGACTATGTGGGAGGTGCAACTGAGTCCATGCTTCTCTGAACGCACAGGTTCTAAAGATGAGGGGACATTTCCTTGGCAGCAGTTACTTAGGTTCATCTTGACTGGAAGTGTATGTTAATTTGTCCTTGTCATCTCCTGAAGGCAGGACAGCAGTGTTAGATATTTTGCCATACAACATACTACAGGGAAATTCAGTATTATGAGAAATGACACACTTGGCTGTTTCTGAATAGGAGAAGATTAGGAGCCAAAGCAGCAAACACTTACTCTCTACTATTCCCCAGATTAAAGAACTGCCATAGAAGGATTTAGGACTCCAGGTGGTATAGTAGACAGCTGATACTTTGCTTTTTTACCAGCTTGCTATGTGAAATCGGGTTGTGCTTTCAGTTGTAATTAAGCAAGGTCATTATCAAGAGTAAAAAAAAAAAATAGTTTCTATACAGCTGAGTCAATCACTTTGAAATTCTCCATGGATGGTAGATCCCCACTAGCTACTTTGTGGAAAAAATAGGAAGTAGTAATCTGAAGAAGAATCATGAGATTATTGTGAGTGGTGTTTGGAAGAGAATAAGATGTTGATAAAAGGTGATTACTGCACTGAAATTAAGTGTGGTCAAATCACTACCTTTATTGATTATTTATCCATCAAATAGGTTGACATTAAGGTGTCATCAGAGTAAACTTTTATTTTTATTATTGATTTATGAAAACAAGAACAAATTTCATTCCTAACAGAAAAAAATGAGGAATTCAAGAAAAAATATTTAATTCCAGGATTTTTTTCCCTATTCTAATTTTAAAACACAACAAAGAAACAAAACAAAAGAAACATATGCACATACACACTTCTTCTAATTTCATTTGTATGAATTCAATCACAGCAAAGAAAAACAAACAAAAACAACATGATAAACAAAAAAAAACAAATAAAAAATAATATAGAAACAAGATCGCAAGTAAAATGAAAAGGACTCTTCTTCCTTATGAACTGCTTTTAATAATTGAATATTTAACTTTTTTTTTTTACCTTATACCAGATGACCAGTTCCATGGCTAATAGATTGTAAAATGCAAAGATATTCATAATGTTACAAACTATGTATGTTTCTCATTTACTATTGACATTTCTATTTAAAGTAGTACAGTTTATAGATGTCTGATTAAACTAAGTGGCTCCATTCTATTTGTGGGAATTTCCCGAAGTAATTTCAGATTGTTAATGTTATCAAGAATTAAAAATCCAAACCTTAATTTCTGTGAAATTATTTGAACTAATAAATCCATACTGAAAAAATGAAATCCTAAAATTCAAATGCTTCTTTTTTCAGAAGAATATCACATTGCTTGAACTTTTTCAAAAAAAAGAAAAAAAAAAAAAAAGAAGAAGAATGGAGGGGAAGGGGAACAGAGAACTGGTATCTGCAACAGAAATATCTTGTGAAGTGAAGATCTTGAAACTAGCAGCTGAGGAAATAAAGACTGCTTGACAAAACAATTTAGAAAAACAACTATTTCAGCAAAACAGTAGAAGAAAAGCTGACTGCATAAATTGAGAATAGTGAAGAGAAGCAGAAAGAACAGACTTCTGCTAAACTTAAGGGCTTACCAGTGAAATATCGCACAGGTGACACGTTAAAGAACTGAGCTTTTAAGATTTTAGCAGAAGCCATAAAGGCTCTGGAGGCTCTCAAGTGTCCCAAAAACTGTCTATGTAACTGATCTTCATTATTTCATTTTTCCTTTACAAATATTTTTACTTCTCAGGTGGAGCTTGCTGTCTTGGTATGTTAACCCTTGTTAAAGGAACAATCATGAACTTTTATTTTCATTATTCATAGTGCACAATGCTAATTTTTTTGAAATCACTTATTTAAAGAAGGGAATCCTGAGAGAGTTGCTGCAAGTAATTCCTGTTTCCCATTTGGAAATTAACAGATTATAATAACTGACTGATTATGGGAACTGTAGTTTTTGTGCTGCTATGCTTAATGAAGTTAATGAAATAAGCCTTTTCGGTAATCTCTGAAGTATGAGCATTTCTGATTGGAATATAGTAGAATAATCAGTAGCCAATCTATTTTCAAGAATAGGAAGTTCTAGTTTTAATAATCTGCTATTCTAATCAGTTATTTATTATCCTGCAATTGAAATTTCTGTGTGAGGTATACAGTTAACAACTATTTTATACATCTTTCTTATATCTCAAGTGACAATTCAAGGATAATTCGCATCTTCAATCAAGGTGTTTGTCTCTTCAAGTGCATGATTATTTTGGTTTGCAAAGGAGAATTACTGAAGGGATTTAATTATATTTAAACAAGTTGTTTCCAATCTTCATGGATTACAAAAGAAAGGAAGAATTATCATTAATCTCAGTGGAGATCTGACTAAAACTGGTGGAAGTCTAAGGCAATACTTATCAAACAACAGCAGCAGTAATAGAATTTAATCCCCAGATATTCCATATTTCACTCTGAAGATATATGACTTTGCCTCATTCATATGCAATTTTTACATTTCTTTCTATATCTTCACTAGCTTCTCATGAAGGTAATTTAGGGCAGAAGACAATTGGCTCACTGTACCTGAAGAGCTGAATGCCAATGATATCTCTCAATTAACAAATCATCTTCTGTGCAAGGTTCATAATAAACGCAAGAAATGAATAGAAAGATTGATCTCCCATAGAGGATAATTATATCATCCATGATAAACAATTAATAAACAAAATCAATGCGTTGTATAACACTTTCCAGATGTTATATTTCTGGTGTGATAGGAATTCTGGCATTTGAAAGATGAAGTAGTGTCCTTTGTGTTATGTCTAGGCAAATATTTCTGTAAGTTTTTTTGTGTACAGATAGTGTGATTTGATAACTGTAGAAAATATAACTATTTTGGGGGGGGATGGACAGAAAATTCATCTGTATTTCTGTGAACCACATCTTCTAGCAATTGTACTACTTGGTGCTATTGCCATACGGTAATCCATGAATAATTCTCCTTCCAACCTCCTTTTGTAATTTGCTTGTTTTTTTTTTTTTTTTTTTTTTTTTTTTTTTTTTTTTATTTTAAATTTTTGTTTTGGTTTTGTTTATTTTTCCTGTCTTTTACTTGGGGCATGAACGCAGAGAGAAAACATCCCTACTTCTTACTTTGTACAGTTTCAAACACTTCAGTAATCTTTACTGTTGACATTAATTGTAACTGTTCTTGGAAAGATCATTCAAACTGTCCTTAGACAAGTTAGAAAAAAAAATGTTTTTCTGTCTTGAATGCAAAATGTTAGTGATCTGCTATGAAATTATTGACTTTAAATACTGTATCATTATTACAGTGAAGCAAGATATTACAATTAGTTGGGGAAAAAAATAGACAAAAAATCATAAACTTCACTATGTGGGCACTTCCTAAAAGAAGACAAAACATTTCACATATCATTCAACCACAGTGTCTGTACACCAGGAAACAGAAGAAAAGATTGCCCTTGATCTGGAGCCATACCACATTGTAGAGATTATGGGATTTCAGGGTTTCATGGATACATTATTATTTCCCAAGCAAAATACCCTTTTATGCCATTGCTATGTTTTTATTTATGATAACCTATTGATCAAAGGAAGAAATGCTTTCAGAGAAACAAATAGTTTTGCAAGGAGCTAAATCAACTGCATATCTTTCACTTACAGCACACAGACCTTTCTTTGATTCTGTGACAGGGAGGGAGCATACATATTCAAAACACTGCTTCTGGGCCTGCTATCATAATCACTGCCACCACAGACACTAAACAGGGACTCTGGCAGAAAAAAACAAATTCTGGTCCAGGTTGCATATTTTTGTCAAAATCACAGCTGAGAATGTTTAAACAGGATAAAAAAATGCGTAATGGTGGGTAAGTTCACATCTTCTGTTTCATCCATTACTGTTACTTGACCACATTTCTTTATGATGATGACTGACAGACATCAGATATTTGTGCTATGATAACATCCAAGTTGATTAGAACAAAATGTGAATGGTGTGTGCAATTGGAAAAAATAGCTGCAGAGCACCTTTATAACAGAAGAAATTATATTCAATGAAATGCACCATCTTAGAGAATGTGTGGCAGATTTGCTGGTGAATCATCACATTCATCATAATATTGCAAAAGGATTTGCTTTTTCAGGACTTTCTGTGGAATAGATGGAACAACCTCTCTCACATTTTGATACAGTCACCATTTCAGTATGCTGCCCAATAAGGTTTCACATAACTGCTTAAATAAAACAGAAGACTGAATCAATTTATGGTGGGTTTTTTGTTGTTCTTTATTTGTTTCTTTGTTTTCAAAAGGGGATACTTGAATATCAAAGAATCCACAGGGGTAAAAATGATTTTTTTTAGTTAAAATTAATTCTCTATCCAGCATCTAAATAGTCTTTATCCATCCAATTCAGCAATAATGTCTGTATATCAAATCCCAATATTCTGGTACAAAAAAAAAAAAAAAAAAAAAAAAAAAAAAAAAAAAAAAAGAAAACAGAAACCCAGCTATCTCAAAATCTGACCAAAAAGAGACAAAAAATTACTTATGTTTATATTGAAATAATCATTCTTATTCTAGGTTAAGCACATAGTTCAGTATTCTCATTATTCCCCTTAAAAGCAAATGGGAACATCAGTTTGTTTTTTTTTTCAAAAAGATTTCTAACCTATTTTTCTTTCCTGTGTAGTGTGTATTCAGTGGAGAAAGATTATCATTTTTAGTGAGTTATTCATCTTTCTTTCTTAACTTCTATATTTTTTAGATTTCTCCCACAACTAATAATAGACTTTGCACAGCATACTTTTATTGCACAACTTTTTTTTAAAGTCAGATAAAACAAATCTTTTTTTTTTTCCATTTTTGTTTTTAAATGCCTAATGATAAACTTGTAAGCTAAGGCAAACTCCAAGCTTCCTGCTATGTCTTATATACAAATATTAAGACTTTCTAAACTGTTAGCCTAAGATGTGCTCAGTAATACATGTATCATTACTTTAATTAATTTGTGATTCTCTCAAGTTGGAATTCAAAGAAAAACACAGCCCAACAGGACAAATGTGAGTTTTACTTGTAAAAATAACTCGTCGATATAAGTTAGGAGCCTGTATTTGTATATATGTGAATGTTCTTGTAAGAACTGCTGATTTTGATGTAAAGATCTTTCTCAGGGTAGGTTTTATATCATATTTATATAAACAAGATCACTGGCAGATGTGTATATGTTGGGTTTTTTAAAAATACAGAGGTGTTCCTGGTGTGTATTCATGACTATAAATTCCTGTTTACTTCATAAACAAACAAGTTTACATTATTTTAACCTTGCTAGTACTCAACACCTGACACAT
Source organism: Tragopan temminckii (assembly GCA_028571105.1). Taxonomy (NCBI): domain Eukaryota; kingdom Metazoa; phylum Chordata; class Aves; order Galliformes; family Phasianidae; genus Tragopan; species Tragopan temminckii. The sequence goes on along the minus strand of JAOWBP010001760.1, from coordinate 61,444,444 downwards.
TTCAAGATAGTTCTGACTCACAAATCATGACTTGAATTTCCAAATCCTACTTTCTAAGAGAATACCTTAAAAATACTATTTCAAGCTTACTTTGAAAGTGTGGTATTATGATATGAAAGTGCGGAAGGTGGTCAGCAGAAATTGTATTGCTCATTCTGCTGAGGAAAGAGTTTTTTGTTTTTTTGTTTTTTTTTTTTCAAGATGAATTCTAATAATTTAACTTAGAAAAAATACTATGAACTATGCACACCCAGGTAGACTTCAATACAAAAATATGATGATACATGCTGCCATTTATTCCAGGTATTTTTAGAAGCAGAAAAACTAAATTTAGCAGCTCGACACTTCTTCAAAACCTGTGAAACAATGGTAAAAATAATAGAAATTCAGCATAGGTTACACATATGAACTCATGAACTTGCAGGAACTCAAAACTTGCAAGATCAGCAAAGATTTAATAAATCAACAAACAAACGTCATTAAAGTAATGAGGACTTGGATAAATCCTAGACTGTGATACTCTTTTTCAGATCCTTACTGGGGTCCCTGATTGAGATGAGTGAATCAGCAGGGTGGCCATTGGCTGCCTTCAAGTTAATAACTGTTTTCTCATTCAGTAGATGATGATTAAGACCATAACGCTACAGTTCTGATGGTTATGCATGGAAGATTAAATTTGATGTTTTGGCATGGTAGAAGTGCCTGCAGAAGGTACTACATTTATTTAACTGGATCTTAACAAGAAAATATCGTATGCAGTTGAGTTGAACTGAATGTGAGCGATTTTGATATTAGGCAGGATAGCTGCCCTGTGAGAGCCTTTGGTAGAAATTAAACCGTCACTGACTTAGACTCAGAAACTATCAAGTCAGGATATTATGCTGTCTTCCTGCTTTAAGAAGAGGTGAAACTAACATGCTGAAAGGCACCAGGACAGCCTATAAATCAGGAAAGGAAGAGGTTGTAGGTATCATGGCAGCCCAGAACTAGTCTGAATTAGAGAATTCCTCGCCAGCTGGGCTTCAATGCAGTCCTAGCTGTAAAGTTTGTGTTTTCTCTACAGTTCAGTCCCTGCTGGAAAAATAATGATGACAATGCAGCTATTATTTGTACTGGAGTGAATCCCATCCAAAAGACCTGCAGCACATGTTAAAATCTGGCTCTCCCTGTAATATTCAAATAAACTAACCAGATAGAGATTCTGAACTTGAATTTCTGTAGACAGAAGGTTCCAAATGCCATCACTGACTAAAAAAAAAACTCAAGTCACTGTTCGGATTCTTTTAAACTAAGAAGAAAATTAAATGGCAAATTATTATCACACATTTATTTATTCCAACAAGAAAATCTTAAAAAAAAATAATAATAATAATAATAAAAAATTATTCAATTTACAATTTCTTCTAAAATGACCACAAGTATAATCACGGAAATCAGGAGTCATGGAGTAAGATTTCATGTTTGCTTAATAAAATCCTGTATGAATATTTTCTGCTGTGTCAGCGGTCTGAGCAAAAAGTGTGTGTGCTTGTTTACGTTCGTGAACTTATGCACATCCATGTGTATACATATATAGAGAGAAAAACAACAAACTTGCTCAGTTGAATGCCTATCTGTCTTTCAGTGGGAGACATGAATGTACTGCTATTTAAAGTTTTTCAGCCAAAGGCCAAAGCTTTGCTCATGGGCTTTAGATAGATGTACAACCTGATTACTGAAGGACTTCAGAGCACAAGTGCAAGCAAAAAGTAGGTCAGATAGAAAGGAAAAATAATAGATAAGGGGCCAGAGAGTTATACTCTAAAGAAGACTTTTCAAAGGGATTGTTTTAATGTGAAACTTGTCAGATCCCACAAGTTTGAAATTTTCTTTATCGTAGTCTGTAAGAGCTGATTTAAAATCATGGTACGTTAAGAAAGTTGGCAGCAATGATCGTAGCACAAAATATTTCCCCAGTATTAATGACTAGCCTGAATTCCTATACCTTAGGCAATAAACAACTTCTAGGAGATCATTAGTACCCTTAAAAAACTGAAAACTGAGAAAATAAAATATGCATCTATTTTTTCTTATTGAACAATAGAATTTAATTAGTATGTACAGAACAGGTCTGAAAAATTATTACTTTAGCATTACACTGTTATAACTTAATCCAGCCAGCAGCTCAGCACCACATAACACCCTAATGGGATGAAGAAGAGAATCAGAAATAAATAAAGAAATAAAAATAAAAGATGTATATTAAGATAAAATCTATTTACTCAAACAGAAAAGGAAGAGAAAAGCAACGTTAATAGTACAAGATACATTTACAAAACAAATGACACAAAAAATAATTTTTCACCGTGCACCAACCAATGCCCAGCCAAGTCCCTTAGCAGCAGTTTATTTCAATTATAAAACATATTAAAGATATTTTAGGTTTAACATAAGAATTTCAAATAGATTTTAGGAACATCTTTCCAAGCTTTTGATAAGTCGAACATGTTACTCATTAATGAAGCTGATTAATGAAGCTGAATAAAAGGAAAGAGACATGCAAGACGATTTTGCACTCTAGTCTTATCTTGCAATTGCTTTTATTAGAATTTCAACGCAAATGGTTGAGGTTTGAAACTTATGTGTACCAGTCTTTACAGGATCTTCAGCTCAATACACGAGAGTTTATTTTCTGTGCTGAACTATGCTGAACATGCTTAATTCTCTCCACCAGCTGTAAGAAGTACCTAGGAATTTCAAACTTAAACTGTAGTATTCCTAAGGTAAGTAAGATAATAGACTCATAGAATGGCATCCATCTCTGTGGTAAAGGGCCTAGGCTTAAACTAACAGTCCTGCAACAGTTTTTTTAGAGTTATAGAAGGAATGAGTCTCTCATTCAAAGGATGTGTTTCACTGACTACAAGGGAAAATGAGAGTGACTAGATCCTAAACCTGTGACGTTTCAAATGAATGGCATGAGAATAAAAGAAGAACGGAAAATACTTCCCTTGTACAACTTTTGGATCTGAGTTTAAATTCTGTGTGAATTTTTATTTACATACTGGAAAAGTTTTGTTGAAGGCAATCTGCATCTATAACAGGAAACCAGAGACTGTTTCTACTGTTGCAATTCTTTGTTTCAGAAGAAAAAAAGAAAAAAAAAGTGGTTAAGGGAAATGCCTATTATAACATTTTCCAATTCTTTTTGTATTTTCTTTGATTTACAGTCACTTTCTGTATTTTATAGATATTTTAATCCAACAGAACATAGCACAGAATGAAAATGATTTCGAAATATTGTCTTTTTTTTTTTTTTTTGTACAGTCTACTGGATCCTCCCCAGATTGATAAAATACTGATGTAGCATGATAAATATATCATGTGGAAGTTCCAGTTGGACTTCTGCTTCTTTATAGGGCAAAATTTCCAAGATGAGGAAGAACATGTATAATCAGATGAAAGAAACTTGGTGAATGAGTCATGTTAGGATGACAGATAAATATCATATGCATCTCACTGCTCAGGCATTTTGTCAATAGGAGGTTATTTCACCAATATATGTGTCTGTTTACTGTTTTTATCTCATAGGTTCTTCTAATTGTCCCAGCAACGCTTTTCTCTCTGTGATCTTTTCCCTTGTAGAATGTAATGTTACTTCAAATCTGATAGACCTGAAGATGTGCTTAAGATCATTGCTCTTAGTTTTGGAGCAGTGAATGAAAACTTAAAAAAAGATATATATATCTAGGAAAATTAATTGTTAGGGAATCTTATTAATGTTTCATTTTATTTTTGGTCATTATACTCCCAGTCATCTCAGGATAGTTATAATGATAGAACTCACTATTTATCACTGCATTTATGTGCGTGTCTGTACACACCCATGTAGATCAGGTATACATAGCTTTACATGTTTCTGAAAGTTAGTACAGTCAGAGAATTATCAGTGGTATTTAACTAATGTGTGTTCTCATCCACATTGGGTCAAGAAAATTTCCTTTCCAAATGACCTCCAGAGGTCACCTAAACCAATCCCTTTCGTCATGGTTTTATTTATTTATTTATTTTCAGTATTCCACATCATAATATCATGTAGTGCACTGGGAGTTAAAGTGTTAATGCTCCAATTCCAGGTACCTATCCCTGTGCATTACAGAAGTCATGGAATCTAGCCCTTCTGGGTGAGGCGGTCTCTTACTGCCTTGTAGTGGGTGCTGGAGGGTGCATTTCCTAGCCATTCCAAGCTTTTCAGCTTTGACTCAGTCTCAGGAACTCTCTCTCTCCTATCTTATTTGATTTATTAGTCTCAATTTCAATTAGATTGTATTAT
>JAOWBP010001760.1:61412425-61432583 GCA_028571105.1 Tragopan temminckii | reverse complement strand
CGGAAGCCAACTGTGTTCTGAGCTGCATTAAAAAAGGGGTGGCCAGCAGGGAGAGGGAGGTGATTGTCCCCCTCTACTCAACTCTTGTGAGGCCCCATGGTCTAGTGGTTGGTGACCTTGCGCATAGCAGAAAGGTTGAAACTAGATGATCACTGTGGTCCTTTTCAACCCAGGCATTCTATGATTCTATGAAAGCCCTCTCTCACTTAACTCTGCTTGCAACCTTTGCAGCAGCAGAAAGATTGATTTTAAAATCCCAGTCCCCATCTCTAGAGTAGATCTTTCAGTGACTTCTTTTCTGCCTCCTCTTGCTTGTTTTCTTTCACTCCCCAAATCAATCTATATCTCACATATAGCCTTCTGGGTTTTTTTTGCCAGGCAATTCCAATACTGTGAGCTGCCTCTTTGTAAAGCTGATCCCTGAGTTCCTGTGCTCTACTGAAGGAGACAGTGTCTCAGTCATCACCCTACTGCCCCTCTGATTACTCTTGGATTAATATTCAGATCAGAGTGATCAGCCCGCCCCCATCTGAAATGATTCATAAATTTGTAGATTCAAATTTCATTTGACTGTGGGATACATAAAGAAAGTTTTGCATAGCTTTGTTATGCACACATTTCATGAACAAGTTACTTGAATTGATCAGTGAATTGATTTAAGTTTCCTCTGGATGAGATTCTTAAACTTTGACTTCAAAGTCCAATAACAATTTGAAGAGCTTCAAGAATTGTGGTGTCTTGAACAACTGACACAAAAAAAATCTAAACCACAAATTATGCTTCCTAAATATCCTTACTTTCTTCTCCAATCTCTTTTGGTCTGAAAAATTGAAATATGTTTTGGAAAACTGGACCAGCCAAATATTTTATGTATTAAGTCCTCCAGAAGTAGAAATAATGGGATATGTTGTCCATTTGTTTGATTTGTGGTTGCAGTTATGGGTTGATAGTAAAAGTTACTTCCAAAACAGAAGATAGCGGTAACACAGGCATTAAGTCTTTTCTGCCCTAAACTAAGACTGGAAATACACCAGTTCAAGTTCCGCTTAGTTATACATATACCTAAATCTCTCTTGTTTCGTCTGCATGACTGCAAACAGGAATGTAGACTTTACTGATGAGAAGACACACTGAAAATAAATATAAGAAATTCAGAATTACTCTGATATCCAGACTCTATTTTTACAAAATACTTTTGTTTTATTTAATTTTAGTAGCTGCTGGACAAGGTTTGACGAGGAACACTTAGCAGAAGAAATCAGCGTCTGTTTTTCATTGTTTTGCTGGAGATTCTCAGCTTCTGGTTGCAGATTCATAATTCTTTCAATTTTCTCCACTGAAGAGCATCCCCTTTTTTAATATACTTTAATAATTCAAACTGGTATATCAGCATTCAATGATATTTTAAAAAAATAGAAAATTGATAAAGGCATGGACAGATTTTGCACATAATTTGTCATAATACCTAAGCATTTCCAAAGAAGGTGATGTAAATAATAGTAATAATAATAGTAATAATAATAATAGTAAAATGTTAAACAATTTCGCACATTGTCAGCGTAAATCAGACCTTACAGCAGTTCCTATCGGACAGAATTCTTCCCCATATGGGAAAGTAAAGTCATTATTTAAAAATCACAAGTACTTTATGATATATAAGGCAGCAGTTTCATCCTGGGAATCTGAATTTGTCCCCCGAAATGCATACAACATTGTTCCTTATACTGACATCTTTACTGAAGTACGTGAAAGATTTATCTCTTCCAAGTAGATAATTTTGACACCAACTTGTACTGTTAAATATATATTAGCTATGTTAAACTGAACTGAGTGTGATGATGGGAAAATTTAATGTAGGCCATTAGGAGATGTTAGGAAATAAAGTACACACAAGGAGAAAACTCTGTCTCTAGCCATCTGCTTGTCCTGATAGCACATAGACAATTTGCAGTATACAACAATTCCCTCAACTTGCTGAACAGCAGGTGCTCATCTTTTCCTTCAGCTGTCCAAAAACTGTTCCCTTACAATTCTTCTCCTTCTCCCTGAGGGATTCTTTCATATCTTTGTAATGGAAATTTAGAATAAGGAAGAACAGGTTCTGTTTGAACTAGAATTATCTCAATTTGCCTGGTAAGAAATGGATCTAAAATCTTGTTCTATCCTGTGAGCATTCTACTTAAATGAACAAACAATCTCTTCTTTTTTCGTAGAGTCATATCTGTTACAAATGAAAATGACAGCAGGATTTTACAAACAATAAAAAGCATAGAGTGTAAGGATTATGAAAAAAAAGAATTCTGTTTTCAGTGTCCTGGTTTTCTCAATAAATGCTAAGCCATAAGTAAAGCAATAAATTATACATATACAAGTTATTGTCTTGTATCCTTGGCAATCAATTTTGTCTTCAACTGAAAGGGATCACTGTTAAGTGTAGACCAAGAAATATTGTGGTGAGATGGTACAGAAGGTATTAAGAAGCGTATTCTATTCAAGAATAATACCAGGTAAAAAATTAGGTTATAGTAATATTAAATTAGATAGACAATTGCTACTAAGTCTTGTGTACATAATTTTTTAATGTCTATATTTTAATTACATGCCATATGCATTCTTGAAAGGTCTTACTCTCTGCTCTTAAAATTTAATGAAATAAGCTAAGATTTGCCATAGTCTTAGAGACTGCTAAAATACAGAATTAAAGTTCAAAATCCATAAGCCTATCAAAAAGAAAAAGTAAATATAAAAGGTATATGTTGGAAATGTAGTCCCAAGCTGTGAGCTCTGTAGTCACTGAGCGACTTTCTCCATCTGCAGCTGACTCCTTATTAATGTTGGAGGTTTTATAAGGATGTACATATTTTTTCTGCACATTCTGTACCACATTTCAATATTTTCAGAAAGTCAGTGACACTACACATCCAGCTCTAAGGAATCTCTTTAAATAAGCATGTTCCAGCTATGGATAAAAGCCCATCATAACTGACATAAATAACAGTTGTAGCTACACTGATTGTCTTGTTTCCACAGTGCACCTTTTATAGCATGGTCTGAATTAGAAAAAGGCCTAGAAAATGAAAGATGTAAATTTTAAACTCTCTTTAAACCTATGTCTATGTTAATTGATTGTTAAAGGCTTTTTAGCCCTTGTATTTGAGCAACTGTGTAGTGAAACAAGCTCATGGGTAAAGAATAGTTTTGGTGACTGTTGTTTTTATCAGAAAAACAGAATCACAGAATCACGGAATCACAGAGTGGCCTGGGTTGGAAGGGACATCAAGGATCATGAATCTCCAAAACCCCGCCACAGGCAGGGCCACCAACTTCCACATTTAATACTAGATCAGGCTGCCCAGTGCCCCATCCAACCAGGCCTTGAACAGGACAATGAATATTTAAATTTAAAAGAGACGGAGAAAGGAATTAATTCACTTCTATATCCTAGGCAAATGCCTTGTGCCCTACTAAATATGAAAGGAGAAATGACACAAGCAGCTTTTTCACTTTTCAGGAAAGCCTTTACATTTTGAGAGTGCTCAGAGAGCTCTGACAGTCTGACAGATGCACAGCAAGCTAAAGGAGGGGTTTTGACATCCTAATTGAATGTTTTTAGGAGATCCAAATTGAAAATAACCTGTGCTTGAGTATCTTGAAGTACCACATAGGCTACAGGTGAAAAACTATGGACCCCAAGAAATTTAGGAAAGCTAAGTGTGACAAAGGAGACCTTTTATTTTATTTATTTATTTATTTATTTGTGATATGTTGGGATCTAGACACTCAAATACTAGCAAAATCCTATTTTAGACAGCTACATACTGTATTAGATTTTTCCTCAGCCTTTACAAATATCAGTTTCCTCATGCATGACATGGATAATTTCTCTCAGTAGTATGCAGGAATTACGAGGATGAATTTGATATACAGAGTTAATGTGGTGATGATAACAGCATCTAAGATGATAGATCAAAATAATATGACATAATACCACTTAAAATGTTGCAAAGTATTAGAGATCTACTTTTTGGTCCTTATCGTTTTTTCTTTCTTATCAGGTTACTCTAATCTTCTGTTCAAATGACCCTGTTTATCTCTGACATGGGCTATAATTTTAAAACCATCATCTCTTTTCAAATTGCCTAGTTTCCCAGTATCCAAGATTAGAGGCTACCTACGGAGTTAAGGTTTACATCAGTGTAAAGCTTGTGTGTCTGCTTCATTTCCAATTGTGGTAGTTGTTTCTCATAAGTTTGTTGTTTTTTCATTTGCATGGATTTTTGGTGTTTTAGGGATATAGATGGGCAGCAGAGAGGAAAGATCTTTGTTTTTCATTTCTCACACTGCTCAAGTGTAGGTCAGAGGCAATAATCTGAAAGAAGGGGAGATTTTGCTTTTCCATGACAGCAACTGACCTTGCTCAGCTGGGAGATGGTTCTGGAGGGTAGAACATGAGAAACAGAGTGTGAAGGACACAGAGCAAATAGAGGGTCCACAGCAGGAACAGAGACTATTCAATCCCAGAGAGGATGAGGGAGCAAACAAGCCTCCCAGAAGATGGAAGAAAACAGAAGATTTTTTCTTAGGACAAGTAAGGAGTAAAAGTGGCTGAAAGCTGGGAATCTACTTAAAGTTTCGGGACAAATATCAGATCTGGGAGGAATATCTGCTGTCAGAGGAGAATGTACAAAGAAAGGAAGGAGAGATTTTTCATTTATTTCTTTATATTTCTCTTTTTTTTTTTTTTTCCCTTTTTCTTTTCCTTCTTCTTCTTCTTTTTTTTTTTTTTAAATTTATTTTGGTTTTTTTCTTCTTTGCCTTCCTTAGGGAGAAGATTTGGGACTTCCTATCTTGTTTGTGATAACTGAATTAATTTTTTTTAGTTTAAAAATCCTTCGTGTGTTCATTATAACAAAATTTCATCAAAAATATTTCATCAAAAAATCTCTGCTTCACTTGCAGTCTTATCATAGTCAGACATTTCATATACACTCTTTCACTGTTAAAGAAATACAACTTATTCAGTAAATATTTATTATTTCAAGATTTATAACCACTCAGGTATGGAAAGGATGTTGACCTAACATGTCTTAAGTTCAGCTGAGGATGGATAAAAGCTCTCATCAAAGTTCAGATTTACTTAGATCACTTGAATTTTTAAATTGAGGAAAAGTGACACACATCCCAAAATAAACAAACCAAACCAAATATTTGAGAATCTGGATTATTTGTTTGACCCAGGCTCCATTGTCATTAGTGAAGTCATCAGTGTCATATCACATAGGAGTTTAGCTGTGTGGAGTATATTAAAAAGAAAATTAATTCCCTATAGAAGTGTGAGTAAAATTTTATCCTGTTGCTTGAGCAGAAAGTAGCAGAAGGAAGACAATATTTTGTGGAAAGGTGTCCTCAAAAAGCAGTTTCCAGGGAGGATAAGGTCAAGGAACTGATGGTCAGTTAAGTTCCTCAAAACTGCAACAATTTTGTGACAAAATAATTTTTGATCCTACAGGGAAGAAAACCGGAAGACAGCTGCTAAATATCAGAATCAATATCAAACTTTAGTCATACTGTTAAGAACTGTGGCTTCACTTATACCGGTAATAAGCAGAAATTTGCTTTCAGTCAAATAAGTTGTTATAATGTGAGTATAAAATAATACTGTGTTCTCTTGAACAATATTCTGAGACATCCTCTCATGATATGCATGAAACATGTATGCATGAAATCCAAGATATGACTTGGCCAGCTCTCTGGCAGGAGATCTGATCAACTCTGGGGACAGATGAACCAAATTCAATGAACATAAGGTTTTTATAGGGTTCAGTCTCTTCCCACTTTGCTCTCCTCTTCTCTACCACTATTTATCTATATATTTATTAGTAGGAAAAATAAAATGGGACATCCTTTTCAAACTACTGATATGCAAGTGAGTACTTAGTTTATCTTTCTCTCTTTTACTGAGTATGGGAAGATATTTAAACAGAAAATTTTATCAGCACCCTATCTTTTTAAGTTTTTCTACGAGCGCAAGATGATAATTACAGCAGGAAGGCTAATATTGTCAAAAGAGTGAAGGAGGTCCCATAAGTAAAAAGGTAATGGTAGTTTCATGCAACTTGTGAAATTATAATGCATCTTATGAGTAAGTCAAATCACTTTTTCTTTATAATTTCTGAATTCCGTAGGGGCTATGAAACACGTATTTAAAACATGTGCAGAAGTACCTTATTCATTAAACAGCAGAGAAAAGTAGTTGAAGCTTTATTAAAAATTGGCTAATAGGCATTCGAGATAATTGAACTGGCAGCCTGTTTTGACAGCTGCAAACAAAAGTATGCTTGCTCCAAACAGTCACTGTAAATCTTTTAGATTTCTAGAAAGAGAAATGATGTACTGTTTTAACTTAAATCAAATTATAAAGTTAAAAAAAATTCTAAGTATTCACCAAACAAGTTGAAGTTATGCTAATTGGAGGTACTGTCAATCACCTCAAAGATAGAGTTTGAACTGAAAGAATTGCTAAGTTCTCATGCCATGAGAAAGGCAGAAGGTGAGTACTTAAAAAAGTTTTATCTAGCAGAAAATGTAAATTAAGATAAAAACATCACTCTGAACTTGATTTGCAGAAAGGTACTGAAGTATACAATTTGACTGGAGTTAATGGACGCTGCGAATGTGTATCAGCATGGAAAATCAGGCCCCAATGATCTACCTAACAAGTGTGACAAATAATCTTCACCTTAAATTGGCTAATGTAAAGTAACAGTCAATTATCCTGTCAGGAAAATAATAATAATAATAAAAATACAGAGGCTACTTATCAATTTTCCAACTATGAGAATTCATAGAATCAGAATGAAAGAAAGAGAGAATTATAAAAGGCAAGAAAGACAAGATGAAACTAAAATTGGATGTTGTATAAGTGAGATAATTAAAAAGGAAAATTGAGTAAACAGTTGGAAAACAGAAATATTTTTTTTTTTTTAAAAGGACAATCAGTGTATTGAAAGGGTAAGCTAAATGTCTTAAAAGAGATAAGAGGAAGTTAAACATTTTAGAAACATCACTGAGGTACTGATGTACTACATAATAAGAATCAACATGAGTGCCAATAAAACTTAACATCAAGACATTACTCTGTATTTGACCTTTAGATGTTCTTCTAATCTGTGTATACAAGTATACATTTCATGTCATTATCCTCCCTCCTTATAATATTTACATAAAGGAAAATCAACAGAATGAATTCACCACAGCTGTGTCATTTCAGCTATATTTATATAAGAATAGTAAGCAACTGCCAAGAGGAGAAAAAATATTCAAAAAATGAATTAAAAAAATATTCTGTGTGGTATTTAATTTTTAAATCTCTAATACAGAGGGTCAAATAATTCAATTTTTCTATGTACTTTAAAAATAAACTGAAGGAAAAGGAGAGGAGGGGGAAAAGAAAAAAAGAGAAGGAAAGGTATTGGAAGGGAGAGGAAACCCAAAGTTTTATTATCCAAATCCTGCCATACAGAACTTATATGATATTTGACTAATGTGTTAGACCTGCTGGAATAGCTGAACAAGAAATCTACATGCTGTTTTGAAGAATTTATTTTATTTTATTGTACAATTATTATAGTCATTCCATATGAGGAGAAGTGTTGCTGAAAATACATATTTCACAGTTATCACTTCTAAAGTGTGCTTTATTCCAAGAGGGAAGAACAAAAGAACAACTGACTGTTAGTAAAACTGCTTTGCAAATGGAATTTGATTGGGTATTTTTAGATTTCTCAGGAATACATGTGGCACAGTTTGGTATCAAATACATTTGTATAAAATGCAAGCGAGCTTAGAATTGCCAGAAACAATTTAAATCCCATAAATGTTTCCTCTAAATTGAATCAGAGAAGGCTGAAAAGCCTCTAAACACTGTACAGGGATTCAATGTTTAGATTTTAAATGAAACAATTTTTAAAAATTGGAGCCTTGCCATCATTTATAACACTGTCGGAGTCAGTGTGCTGGTAGAAGAGGATGATTTTCCTTTTCTGTTCTTAGCTAATCTTTACTGCAAGCTTTCACTGTCAAACATAGGAAATGAGGGGGAAGGTAAAGTGGAAGGGAGAACAAAAACTTAAATAAAACTTTATTACAGAAAAATATATCCCCAAATTTCATTTTAAATTATAATAGGAATATCTTATTCCTTACACTCAACCTTAAAGACCATTTTTGTGAAATACAAGAAAACATCTCAGATATTTTCTAGTTTCACTGTAACCAAATATATTAATTTCTTGGTTTCAATGAAGATTTATGCTGCCTATATTGCACAAGGTAAGTGTAAATAACAGCTATAAATTGCTAAGCAGCTAATGTTGCTTGTGAATGGACCCATTGTTCTCAAAACAGTCTGATTTTTAGAGAATTCTCCTAACTTAACACCTATGAGGTGCCATACAGGAAAAATGCTATAAAAATCTAATAACAATAAATATGCATTGATATTAAGTTATATTAGTTTGGGTGAAAGTGCATACGTTTAAAACTTAATAATATATATACAGTTAAAAGAGTTTTAAATTAAAAAAGGTGTGGGCACATGTGTGTCCAGCTCACTACATATACACTTACGAGACCTTGATTTGATTTGATGTTTGATTATTAATTCTTGGAAACCTCTACAGGTTATCTGGAAGTGTATGAACTGTAAAGAATGAGATTATAGCAAGTTTCCAGTGCCTTCTGCAATGAAATTCTCATGAGTAGAAGAGACTTGTTTAGCAACATGGCAGCTCTTTCTCTAATTTTCAGAAAATCAATGTTTTAAGGCAAGGTCTAGATCTAACTCAGGTCAACAGCCTTGAGAAAATACCTGATCTTAGAGGAAACATAGATATGTACATTCTGTGTGGCCAATATTACACTCCAACGTGAAAACCAAGATTTCAATAACTTTGCGTCATGCTAAAATTCCAGAAACAATCTGAGTATGGTAGCAGGTCTCATACATAACAGCAATTCCTCAAACTTCCACAGCTCACTGGAAGGTAGAGGTGATTGTTACATAATATTAAGAAATGAAAAATATTAACTGGCGTGAACAAGTCTTAGCCAATGCTATAGATAGCATCTGCAAATCTAGTGAACAAAAAATATGATATAAGAACATCAATCCTCACTGCATGAACTGGGAGCTACCAATAACTGCCAAAGTGTTACAGGATGGATAATAAAGTCAGCCACAAACCACCTATCTTATACTATATGAACACACTATATCCAGTGCAAGAGCCAGTTCATTCACATTCATAACCTGTTACTATTCACTCTGAAAGATCTTCAACATAGAAAAAATACACTTCCTAACACTGATCACAGATGATAAAGACATGTCTTTCTCTATTTGAATATAAAATATGCTAACATAAAAAATGAGTTGCTAGTTGCATGTTAAAGTCACCCTGAGGCTACTGTAGATATCTTCTAAAGCCAAAAGTATAAAATGATTTTATGCTACCAAATACTATACTTTGATTTATTTCTTTTTTTTTTTTTTTTTTTTTTTTTTTTTTTTTGGCTGGCAGTGTATTTCTAGGTCATTCACGAGTAATAACAACATTTTATAAAAGAAACTAAAAGAATAACAATTATCATGTTCTGTCATCCCCAAGATCATAAAATAATAATAAGCCCCAATATTTTCACTGCAACTGTAACAACAAACACTTATTTAAAAGGAAAGGCAATTGTTTTCAGTTTCAGCATGTTCTTTTGTTGCAAAAAATTGAGTTTCACATAATTTGTATTGTCTAGAGGAAATATATTTGCTTAAGTTAATATGCATTCCTTTGAATTATAATTTGTTAGTTACTGTAAGTATGAATTGATATGGAGCTCAGAAGAGTGTATCTCATTGTGAAAATAATGGTTTGACAAGGAAATTCAATGAAATTAAAATGGATTTGCAGATGATGAATAAGTGAGGAAGTTTTAGTAGATCAGAGGCAGAAGTGATAGTTTCTAAAATAAACTGGAAAGAAAATGTACAAGTTATTGCTCTTCAGCCATTCTCTTCTCTCAAAATCAGGCAAAGTCTAAGTTAAAATAATATAAACTGGTAGTCTTCCATTTGTCTAATTTAGCTAAAACTAAAAGACATGCAATGCGAAAAAAAAATAGCTCTCATATTCAAATTAAACCATTCCTAAAGCTTGAATGGAAGGCATGAAAAGGAAAAGATCAAATCACAGTACTGCTAAGAGAAAGGAGTAGAATACTGGCTATAGTGACAGAAAAGAGCTTGATAGAAACTTTCACAGTTCATTACAGTTCATTACTGTGGCATTTTTTTGTATTCATTCAGGTCAAAAATTCTGATATTCAGGATTGCTACACATATTTTACTCATAATGTTTTGCTATATGCTTAGTTTGAGAACTCTGTTTCAAGCATCCTTTTAAGAAAGAATTGCCTCATTTTCTCATTTTCACTTCATATACACAGTGGATAGACCACTTTTTGTTAAATATTTTACTGTCCTGTCTTATACTTTTCCAAGTACAGGCAAAGAAAGGATGTCTTTAATTCAAATTTTTGAGAGACTTAATCTGGGCAGGTAGCTGAAAATAAAACCAAACAATACACAAATATTTAATCACTAAATAATAAACAGCATTTATCTTTTTCCTGAGCCAGAAGTCCTCATAAAATGCAGGTATGCTACAGAACATCAGTGACAGAGCGCTGAAGTGCCCTCAGCCATCCTTTCCAGAATCACCAGTGTTATGTTGTAAACATCATTGATCATCTCATGCTTTTTATGTGCATATTAAATTTGGAATTATTGGTGAGGGTCTATCTCTAGTTCGTGCAAGAAGAAACTTGCCTAGGTTGGCCTTTGGGAACACACTTCTTATCATGTTAAATTTGAATATTTTCAGCTTTTCACAGAAATGCTCAGGGGCATTGGAAAGCGGATAGCATGTGGAAATCAACAGGTAAAGCTGTAACACATTATAAGCATTTCTTATTTACAGAACCTTTTTTAAAAAAGATTATTATGAAAGCCTTTCATTTGGGCTGAGAATAAAACTGACATTCAAGTGTTTTCTTTTTTCTCCCCTAGAAAACTTTGCCTTTTGCCTTAGCAATATCTTTGTAGACAGTCTCAGAAAAAAAGAAAAAAAAAAAAAAAGGTTTATGAGACTGCTTGCACATATTTGACCTACAAATCTGGAATTTTCTTCCTTGGGGTTTCCACTGGGACTAAAAGGAACGGTCCAATATTTTTTCTCTGTATTCTTGGTTCAAGCGTATGTATTATTCTTTATTGACTACAGCTCAGAGTTAAAATTAGTTCTGAAATACTACAATTAAACAGTGCATGCTGATATCTCCATAAGAGATGTCATGATTCTTGGTGCCTTTTGTTTCTCCCTCACTGAAAATACTATAAAAGTGATGTATTCTAACATAACATATCACTTGTTTTAAAACTGAATTAACTTACTGTATATATTTGTCCCTCTGTATTACATACATGCACACGTGTATGATTGGTGATCCTCATACTTTCTGTACGAAAATAACTGGAGCCACTGTCTGGATGGCAGAAGTATAGAATAAAATAATGTACTAGAACAATGTGAGATTGAATTGATTGTGAATTTTGCAGTCTTCTTCCAGAGACAGACTTAGTGGTAAATCTATTATGGATAACACAAGTACTACCGTAGCAAAGTCCAAAGACTAAAAAGTTAAGTAGAAAATGGCAAGGCAGAAAGCAATGCTGGAGCTTGATTACAGCAACTGTCTGACATTATCCCTTTTAACGAGACTTACTGCATCTCCAGTACTTTGCAAAAAGAACTCTACTACTGGACAGCATGATTTACAGAAAGTGACATGAATTTTCGTGTACCTCAAATGACCCAGGAGCTTCCCCAAAAGTCATTGCTATTTGACTAAAGAAAATGTTAGATCCAAGGATGTATATGGGACTTCATAACACACAAAATACTTCATGAACATTCAGATCAATGTATACACTATAAGAGAAGTCAGCTTCAGTTCTGGTCCTCATTTTTCATTAAAGAGATTAACCATTTATTTCTCATTCTTCAGTATTCTCACCCATGGAGAGGGACACTCCACTAGCTATAATAAATGAAGCATGCTAGATGAAAGTACTTTTACAAAATTGAGGACTGGATATTCTTACATAAATTGCCATTAAAATTACAAAATGGTTTGATTTTATTTTCAAAATGGATATTTGTGAAAAATTCCAAAAATGTGAAGTAATTTTATGAGTAACCTTATAATCAGTGCAAACTCTTTTTTTTTTTTTTTTTTTTTTTTTTACATATTTGTAGGCTTTATTTATTTATTTTATTTAGTTTTATAATGGTAGAAGAGAGATATTTGAGGTATATTAGATACTTCTGTATCTACAGAAATTCAGTTACACTTTGAAGAATTTTTGGATAAAAACTGTCATGCTGTTATGTTTTACTAATTTGAGTGGCTTATTTTTTTCCTTTTCTTTAGTCTCATATTCAGCAACAGAGGTAATGAGAAGAATATTTCAGTGAAATTTTTCCTTAGATCTCAGGGAGGTGACGCAAAGGATATGCCTCAGTTGAGAAATATTCAGTGTATTTCCTTTCATACATACCTGCCAGGGTTAAAATCTTTTTTATTAACAGGCAAAAGGGAAAGATTGTATCTAGTATATAGGTTTCTCCCCTAGGAGAGAGATACCATTCAGAAACACAAGTCTTCTAAAAGGCAGCCTTTAGTGTGTGCTTCTGTTTTAGTTGTTTCGGGAAAATTCACTTTGGGAAGAAGAGGGAACCACATTATCTAGCAGAAAGGATGGCTGTGCTTTCCGTGAGATTATAAAGAAACCTAAAGGCAGAGATTTTTATTTGCTCCAAATTCTGTGTTCAGAATCCTAAATTTAATAAAATAGTCTCTTTCTCTGCACCACAGCCTGTTGTGTTGTTGTTGTGTCAAATTATAGGAGTTGATATGACGGAATCACTGGAAATAATTGCTTCTGACTTATTTATGAGAACAAGTCCATATCATAAAACTAAAATAAATAAGAGCATGACTGGAAACTGATGCAGTCATTTAAGACTTAAAATATTTTGTCTTTTTTTCCTTCTTTAGTCACAATTGCTCTAATGTCCATAGATGATGCTGTGAGGAAAACACTCTCACAGACATCTAGATATTGATTATTTTAAAAGTTATCAGGAAAGTTAAAAAATGTGTTATTATTCCCCAGACATGATAATAATGTACACTGTTTGTTCTTTTTTTCTCTCTACATAAGCGATTGAGCAGATTGAGAAGCTGTAGGCTTTGTTGTTGATTAAGATAGTGCTTGTTCACTGAATGTAAGAAACCGCTCTAAGAATTGGAGACATTGCTATCCCTTCTCTGTTCTTTTAGTCCATGATTAAATGTATTTATTACCTCAGGAAATCTACAGAGCTATATGCATTACTTTTCCAGTAAGATGCTGGGTGGCTTGTTGGCATATCACTTTTGGATAATGTTTGTAAATGCTATAAACCTGCAAGCATTTTTGTGATTGCTAAAATATTATGTGCAAGGTTAGAGCAAGGCTGAGTTTAAAGTTCTGAAATGTTTAAATCCAATGTCTTGCCAAGATTTAGTGAGAGAAAAGTCAAGGAAACATGTATAGTTTCAAAATAGCTTCTATTCATGGCTATTTGACTTTCTATGTCGTTTTCTTTTTTTCTTATGATGGAGTTCATCATTTTGCACATCCTGTATTTTGTTTTGATTGTTTGTTTTGTTTTGTTTTTACCATTCCTAAAGTGAAATTAATTTTCTCACCCCTACATTGTGGTTCCAGGCAGTGGTATAGATGTTCTTCTAATTTTAAGTCTCAACAGAGTTTGTTTTTGGAAGCTTATGTCTGTCAAAATTCAGTGACGTTCACGAAAAGACTGCTTCTTTCTTTTAGTGTGTAAATCTGTTGTATTGTGGAGATTTATATGGAATTTTTTTTTCATTCTTTATACCTTCTTACAAGAATCATTTCATTTGGTCATTAGTTCTGATTTTTTTTTAAAAAAAGTCTTCGTTATATAGCACCACTAGTAGGTGGCTAGTGTATGCAGCTGTTTAAGTGGTAGAAACAAAGACAGATGAACATAGGATGTGCAGTTAGATCAAGCTTTTCTCATTTGCTATAATTTGGCATTATTCCAGTGGATCATAGGATTCATATCTCTATTGAATACTTATTTCAGTGTGATGATTAGAATAATGGATCATAACCTGGCTCCAGTCTATGAATCAGTGAGACAACTGTGCTTGTCTATGTTAATACATAACACAACCCTGAGGCAAAGCATGAGAGATAGGGATAGCATTCTCTGGGAAAGCTGTCTAACAATACACATTCTACCTAAGGCAGTTAATATCCTCTGAAAACTATGAGTCTGTTTCAGCAACTCTAACTCCATGGGAATTCCAATTAGGGCATCCTTACTAAAGATGTCTGTGTTACAGAAAACTCTGTGGACAATCTGCATCTTCATCTGAAGCTGTATGAAATTCCTTTTTTGAATTAATAAGTATATTATTATTATTGTTGTTGTTGTTTTTGTTGTTGTTGTTGTTATCTATCTGTACTTGCAGTACTTTTCTCTGTTTTTTTTTTTTCCAGTGACATTTCTAATTGTGCCAGTCTGTGGTAATGATGGCCATTCAGCTAATTTTTTGAGTTTTATTAACATTGACTTTTAACTCATCCATTTGTTCCTCACTTTATTGCTTTAAATGTCTTCTCTCTGACTCATTGTTAAACTGGAAAAGAAGCAAGATTCCTCCAAGCTCTGCATGGCATTACTGGGCCATTTGTGTCTGCAGTACACTGCTTAATATGGCAACCAGAGTCATTTACTCCTATAATCGAGATTTTCTGAACACTGAGCATCTTCTTCGATGTCAATGGCAAAGGAAACATCTGTGAATGATAGTAAACTTTCCTTTCAAAATAACAAAGGAACACATCTCACCTCCCAACTTCTGAACAGAGGATTGGAGCTCTCCCTTAGATCTCTCCAGAGTATGAGTAGTTGTACTTGTACCTTTACGAACTGAGCACAAATGTAATAAACTAAGGATAAGATGGATAGGTCTGAAACTCCTTGGTCTTGTGTAATGACACAATAAGTAGTTCAGCACATCCACAGGTAAATTTTGTTTTCAAAAGCACACAGACATGTCAGATATCAGATTATTTTCAATGCAGTTATTCATAATTCCATGTATACTTGTTGGTAAAGCCTTTAATAGTGTCTGGGTAGTACACACAGAGAAAGCTACTAAATCTAATGTGTTAGGAATTTAATACTCTATGTTTTAACACTTCTCCACTTTCATTTTTTAAGGCTGACAAAAATAAAAGAGTAATTCATTTTTCATTCTGATTTATTTCTAAATTTGTCCAACATTATTTTAATAAATATTATTCCTTTCTTATCCTTCTCCCTTCAAAAATAATATGCAAGCACAATTTAAAACAAAAAACAAAGTTCAGAGTAAGGGAACATAACAACATCATGCCAGATTTGTTGTTGCTGGGAAATTTTTCCTCCAGATTGCCTTGCTTTCAATGCACTATCATAAAATATATTTTTATGTAATTTAAAACATATGTTTTAAAGTGTGTTCTGCAACAACTGAAGAAAAATGTGAACAACCAACCCATTAAAATTGCTGTGCATTTTGCATACCTTAAATGCAAATCCTAGGAATTATTTTACATTATAATAATCTTACTATTCTAAATTAAGTTCGGGTGTCAGACTAAAACACTGAGTCTGGATGACAGCTAACTGAAATATCTTTACTCTCCGTTACAGCAAGCTACAGTGAAAACAAGGAAGGGGGAAGGGAGGCAACAAAGTTGTCAAGTAGATGAATACAGATTCTTAATATCAGCAGTAATGGAGAAACTGTTTGCCATCATGCAAATCTGTGCTTAGTGAGCAAAAAACATTCTCTGAGATTTTCCATCAGTGTCAGTTGTATAGCTATATGACTTTAAAAAAAGTAGCCTGCTGTAATGCAAAAGTATCATACATTTATTTCCTAAATATTTTTTATTTTGCAGAAAATTTTGGTGATGTTATTAGATATAAGCCTGTGTGCATCCATTGTTTTATTAGAATATGCTGTATGTAAGATAAAAATTTAAAAAATATATTTTAGTATGCCACAGTCACTGCCATGAAGAATAATAATGTAAACTCATATTTCACTGTAAAGAACAGATGTACTTTAGCTGACTATTTGCAAGTATAATAGGTGGTTGTGATGGGACTTGAAAAATGGCTATGTTACTTACAGGAAACATGTCAAAACTGTGAGACAACTGGAAACTGTGGTACATGAGACACTGGAAAAATCCAGTTTTCTCCTGCCAAAATCAGATACATCAGGAATAGATCCAAACAGATTATTTACTTGTCTTTCACCTACATAGCTACCTGCATATGTATATGTTATATATCACTCTGACCTAAGTTTATATTTACAATATATTTTTAACTATTTTTTCTTCTGTATTATTTTGTTTTGTTTCTTTTATTTTCTGTCTAAGAGCATTAACTAATTCAAAATCTCATCCCTCTCTGAGATTGGCTGCATATTCTGATAAACCTGAGCAGCTGAAAAACTGTATTTAAGGGGAACTATTGCAAAAACTCTTCTGGACCATTGTTGTTCTCTACTTGTATACGGTGGTATTGACATGTTTCCAAGATTCCGTGATTCCTTTCATTCCAATGTAGATGGTCTTGATCATATCCTCTTTATGTACAAAGTCTTCTGAAGGAACAGGAATTCTTCCTGTTCCTGGAAAATGAAAATGTAACTGTCTTTCTTTTCCCACTTATTACTCCCAAATCCCTTAGTAATACAAATCAAAATCAAAACATTCACCTAAAGTACTGATAGTAACTTCCATAATTAAAATACAAGGGATGGAATTAAACTCTCAGAAATTAAATTTAGGGGAAAAAAAATTGTATCCTTGTAGTTATCACACTAGAATGAGAAGACAGACCTGGACTTACTGCAGACACCTCAAAAAGTATTTTTTTATGTATTATTGCAAGATACCTGTTTGTGTAAAATCCCTTCACAGAATTTATTCTTACAAAGCGCAGAACAAAACTGAGTCTTTAAAACTGTGTGCTGTTTGGTTTTGTTTTTATTGTCTCTCTTGGTGATATATCCTCTCTGAAACTACAGATTGATTCTAGAAGTGAAATGAATCCAGAACATATTAGATCTAATTATATAACAAAAAAAAAAAACCATGAACAAGATACATGAATGTATATTATCTATGTTTTTTTAGTGCAGATTTATGTTTTGGGAAGAATGTATCCAGGGCACATCCTTGGCTTGTATTCTCCCTGAGAGATAGAGAATTCAGCTGTGAACACAATGGCTCAAGAAACTGTTGTTCTGTGAGTCTTTATTGTACTTCAGATTGTTGTTCACTGAGATTACAAACAGGTCCCCTAAAAGAATCAAGTAGGGCATAGGAAGCTTCAAAGATTTAGATGATATTAGAATATACTGTAACTTTATCATCCTAATATTCTCTCTGAAAGAATAAAAAGGGGAATAATTTTTGAGAACAAATTTAATGAATACGTTACTTTCTTCTACATCACCCAAACTTTTTTGACATCTATCCTTTTTCTGCTTCCTTCACATTCGAAAACTTATGGCTCTGAAGTCACTCCAGCTCCAGTTCCTCATGCTGAAGCTTGTGTGTGCATTACCTTTTCTCCTTCCATTACTATTTCTTTTTTTTTTTTTTTTTCTCTCTCTCTCTCTCAAATATCAGTATGATTTAGAGGCCTTTTTTTAATGTTACCAATGGGACATTGTTATACCGTTTAGCATCAGTGACTGTGATCGCTTGATGCATTTTTCTCCTATGAACTATAAAGGCAGTTTAAATTAAGGAAGAAGCCTTGTTCAAGAATTCTGTTTGCCCTTTATTTTTATTTATTTTCCCATGAAAGCTATCATACTTTTACTTATAAGTGTTAGATTCATTTATTTTTTTAATTTGGGATTAGATAGATTTCAGCACTGAAGAATTCAACATTTTTACACAAAAGGATAAACACAGAAAGCATATCAATGTGAATGTAGAATATTTTTTTTATTTTTCTTTAACTTGACTAGTTGCTTAGTAATAATTGATAGTTTCCTTGTTTGCTTTCAATCTATGTGGAGTTTTGAGGCAAAGAACTCAAACCTGACAAATTAAGTGCTCTATTAACACTAATGAAATCTTAGAAGGCTGTGAGCCAGGTAATTATTATTAGACTAATTCTACAAGTAAGTAAACTGCATCACAGGAATTAAATGACAGTTAAATGGCAGAGCTTAGAAGAAGCCTATTCCAGATCTACTCCTTTTACTTAGACAATGCTGTATCCCTTAGGATCAGCAATTTTGTTTTTAAAAATCACTTACCCAATGTATACACTTTGTAAAGAATTGAAATGATAAATATTTATATCAATATTTGTATCAAGGTAGACAAGTCCTTGACCTAAAAGGAGAGGGCTACACAGTAATGCATCTGTAGACAGAAGAAGTAGCATGGGATTGAAAAAAGCAGCTGTTAATAAAAGAAGATAAGGAAAGGAAAGAAAAATTAACCTTTTCATTTCATCTGGTAAAATTTATTTCCCACTTTCTGTAGAAAGATGGAACAACACAGATCACTCTTCGGAAGGATAACGTTTATTTCAACAGAGTTCTTCAGGTACTTTGTCATTACCTATCTCTTTCAAAATGCCATTCATAGAGACCTAGACAGGCTTTAGCAGTGGGCCCAGGTGAACATCATGAGATTCAACAGAGCCAAGAGCAAGTCTTTGAACATGAATCATGGCAATCCCTGTTATCAGTACAATCTGGGGGCTTTAAAGATAGAGTACAGCCTTGCTGAAATGGACCGGGAGATACTGGTGGATGGCAAGCTGGACATTAACATGTAATGTGGCCTCACAGAAAGCCAATGATATCTTGGGCTGCATCAAAAGAAGTGTAGTCTGCAGTCAGGGAGATGATCTTGCCCCTCAGCTCTACAGAGTACTGCAGTCAGGAGTGGAATAAAGATGTGGACCTGTGCAGTGCAGGAGGGATGTGGACCTTTTAGAGAGCGAACAGAGGAGGTCCATAAAAATGATCCAAGGGATGGAACACCTCCTTTATGTGGATGGGCTGAGAGATCTGGCACTGTTCATCCTGGAGAAAAGAAGGGAGACCTGATAGTGACCTTTAGGTATCTTAAAAGGAGGACTATAAGAAGGAAGAGGACTGTTTAGCAGGGTCAGCTGTGATAGGACAAGGGGAAATGGTTTCAAATTAAAGAAGGAGAGACTTAGATTGGATATAAGGAAAAAGTTTTTCATTATAAAGGTGATGAAGCACCGGAATAGGTTGCCCAGAGGGGTGATAGGTGCTCCATTCCTGAAGACATTCGAAGCCAGGCTGGTTGGGACCCTGGGCATCTTGATCTAGTTCCCAATTAAGCAGTCAGCAACTCTGCCCACCACAGAGGTTTGGAACTAGATGGTCTTTGAGGTCCCTTCCAACTCAAGCCATTCTATTATTCTTTGATTTCCTGTAGCTCTTTAGAAATATTTTACTTAGATACAGCTTTGTATCTGAGATCCATCAAGACAGATTTGATCCTATGAAACACAGCAACTGGCAAAAAACAAGGCTAGAAGAATGGTACATATAAAGAATTAGGGATTAGAGGGATTTGTCTATGATGGACAGACACAGAGATTCACTAACTGGTACCACTGAACATAACGCCTAAAAAAAAGATAAACATTCCCACTGCTCCACATTTTTTCTCTCACAGAGACTCACACAGGTACACCATACAAAGACTATAAGGAGCAAAGGAACAAAGGCTTAAGTTCCTCCTTTGAAAGGAAATAGTTACAGATGAAATACCCAGGAAGTAGAGAGAACCCAGTCAAAATATTCTGTATCAGACTTAGTTGTAAAGGACCTTGTGAAAGTTGACTCTAATCTTTGTGTGCATTACTTCAGTATGGTA
>JAOWBP010001760.1:61393817-61408635 GCA_028571105.1 Tragopan temminckii | reverse complement strand
AATGAAAGCAGAGCTCACATATTACTTTTACATAGTATCTGCCAATCAAGCTGAGACTTTATGAAGAACAGCAAAGTGATTTTCAGTCGTGTATGGTATATCGTGTAGGTCAAATTCCTTTATGTAAATCTGTTTCACTTGGGTGTTTAAATTTCAATAAAAATGTAATGATAAAAAGTATGGCTTTTATTTCTCCTTCTTTCTCTAATTCATTTTGAGTTCTGGAGTACAAGTGTTTTATTGAGCATGACACCTAAAAGGGTTATTGTTTTAAAAAGGTGTTAAAACAAGAATCACATATGTTTTGGATAATGGAAGTATTACAGAAGGCTTCCCCACGTAACCTTTTTTTCCTATAAGTCAAGGCTCATGGAACTGTTTTTGTGGGTTAGCTTGAGTTCATCTGCATTCTTCAGATCACCAAATGAGAGTGTTACACATGACTGCTAACAACAGCATGGTCCATTTCAGCATTCCCCATTGTTCTTTAGTTTTTCATTGGTTTTTTAATATGGGAGATTACTCATGTTAGGCACATACTGAAGTTTCTTACTACTAAAATTGTGTCTAAAGTTAAACATCAACCTCTCTCTCAGAGCCAGTTTAAAAAAAAAATAAAAATCTATAGCTTTTTTTGCTTGCAAAATAAAAGTTGTTTTTGTGAATCAGGACTCAGTTTCCATGTCAAGATTTCACTTTGCAGTGAACACTTGAAGAAAATGGATACTAAGCTGATCTCACTTAAACATGCAGATGAATGCATGGCCTCTGAAACACTCACCCTTTTTTGCCCACCTCATTATTTGTTTTTGAAGTGAAGAAGAAAGATGACATGCACCTCTGAGAGCTAGGGTATTTCTTAGCAGGGAGATTAACTTTCATGTGTGATGTGGTTTAGACCCCAAACACTGGGTAATATGACACATCCTAGGCTATTATACAAATTGTGAATAATAAGCAGTAGATAAATCCACAAAGGGAATAACATGTACTTTGGGACAAATTCTGCATTTAGAAACCTAAATGCAGCTCAGAGGAGAAATTAAAAACCAATCATATTAAACACTAATCTTATTAAATGTATTTGGCTGTATCCTTAGCTGCATCAGTATCACTCCTCACAAGTAAGAAAAGATAAGCTGGTTTACAATAGATAAAAGTAAATGTCATACTGTTTTTTATATATATATATATATTTTTTTCTTTTGTCTGAAATATGTCTGGTCCAGGAATTTTTGCATCCAGTTTGTGCCAACATTT
This sequence comes from Tragopan temminckii, assembly GCA_028571105.1. NCBI lineage: Eukaryota > Metazoa > Chordata > Aves > Galliformes > Phasianidae > Tragopan > Tragopan temminckii. Next base: position 61,407,375 of record JAOWBP010001760.1, on the reverse strand, counting down.
GTAACACAGAACTAAACAAGTACAGGATAGAGTGAGTAGATCTGAGTAGGATTCAGTGCTTCCAATCCATTTAATTTCTTAGACATTTAATTTATTTACTTACAAATTTTATGTCCTTACAAAAAAAAAAAAAAAAAAAAAAGGAAAAAGGACCGAAATATGAAATTAAAGTGAACTTAAAGAAAATTCTTAATTAAGTCAAAAGTTTTTGAAATGTTTTGGATTTCAAAATTAAAAGAAATTTCTCTGAAAATGAAATTTAAAAGTTTTCTAAGCATTAACTTCATTCAGTCTTCTTTCAAACAATTTCAGGCAATGCAAATAAATTCAATTTTTTCCTCTCTCAATAGTTTTAATATTGACAAATCAAATTTTCATTTAATTTTTTTTTTTTTTGTAAAGAAATCTATTTCCTTGTGTTATTTAGTAGCTTGCCAGAGATTACACAAAAGCACTTGCATACGAATTATACAGTTTTACTTCTTTTTTAATGTTTGCTAACATATTCTATCCTGACAAATTCTGTTCATAATATCTCAGCATGTTTTCTGGTGGGGATCAATTCCCTTCACATTTTCCTGCAACCTGGAAATCCCAACTGAAACAAATTGATTAGTTATTTTCTTCATTAAATAGTCATACCAACAATTCTGTCTCATCCACAGTTATTTCCGCTTTTAACAACTCTAAAAAAACGTTTGTTGTGCTTCTAAAGGAGTAGTAGATATTGCTAATTCTAATTGTAGACTTCAAAACAAACCTCTCAGGTGAACATAAAGCTGAAAGCTGTCAGGAACATCGTCCTGCTAATGAAAAGAGGAGGGTTCACAGAAATGGGTCTCTTTTGTTTTAACACATAAACTTAGCATTGAGTCATTTCTACTGTATCTGCATATTTTTCTAAAATAACAAATATAATATAAAACCTGATTCAGTTAATGCTTCAGTTAAAGCACACAGTCTCTGAACCTTACTCAGTGGGACTGAATAGAAAAGATATCACCTTGTCAAGTCATCCAAAACCAGTATAACTTCTAAGATCTGAGTTTTACAAATATTCACCCATCTGTTTATCTTTATGCCCTGAGAACAACTTCAGTGGTGTTTCTGGAGTTTCCCGCCGAGTGACAGGGTTAATATGTGTTCAATTTATGTGGGATGGCAATCGAATGACACAAAAATCATCCTGTCAGAACCGTATTTTCTACTATGAATGAAATCAGGGTTTGGCATGGGTTTTGTGGTGAAAATACACTGCACAAAATACAGAGGAAACTTGTTTAGATCATTGTTCTATCGTTGAAAAATAAGTTTCTTCATTCAGAATCCTAAAAACATGACAAATCCCTCAAGTTTTAAAATATATTTTTTTTCTGGTATCAAAATGGAAAGGTAACAAGATACACATACATCTACACACTTGGCTCACATTTTTCAAATAAGTATTTTTTAGTAACACGAAGCTGTAAAAAATTGTTGTTATAGAGGACCATATGTCCTGGATTCTGCAAAATCCTCAGTTTTTGAGTTAACACATTCACAATAGAAGCTTTGGTGAGGTATGTGTATGTGTGTTCTAAAGTCAGATTACTGAACACCCATGCTTGAAAAAGGTCACCTTGTAGTTGCAGTTTTAATATTAACCAAAATACATAAGTTTAATCTCTTCCTTTTCTGTTTTCTTCCTTTTTTCCTTTTTTTTTTTTTTTTTTTCTTCCCCATTTAATTTTAAAATGTGTTTAAAACTCTCAGGAAGTACAGTAAAAATATTCAGTAATAGAACTGATCTCTGTAAAGTTGCCTGGACTGCATTTAGTTTATGCTCTGGGATTTGTTCTTGCCTTGTAAATGCAATTAGTGTTAATGAGAGTAATTCATAAGTATTGAGAGGAAAACCCTGCTCTGGTGATGGAAAGCTCTTTCAAGGCTACTATATTCATATTAATTACTTCAACAATATTTAGAAAAAAGTACTAATAGAACACTGAAGACAGCTACTTACAGGTAAGAGAAAGACACTTTTGATAAACAACAGAAATGATAGAAATTGAATGCTTTCCTTTTGTGCATAATAAAGATACTTAATTTTTTTTTTCATTTGCTTTTAAAATTCGTATTGATGTGAGTTGCTCATAATGAAGTGAAATGCAGAACTAGAACTTAGTGGTATTTCATTGCTTCAAAGTAGTATTGATTTCCATTAAATCTTAGTGAAAATTATCGAATGCTAGTAAATAACACCACGATTTACAATCTCAACACATACTGCATAACAAACATGTTCAAGCTTGTTGCTCCACAGCAAGTATTAGCTTATTTCATTTGTGAATATGACTAGAAGATTTTCAGTAGTCTCACTGATGCTGATTTGATAGGAGTGTGTTACCACCTGAGGGGTACACTTGGAATTTAAATAATTTAAATAGAAACAAAGAAGATGAAGCTGTTGTAGTGCTTGGTTTCCTACAGACCTGTCTCTAAATACCTATTCCTTTTTCCTTCAATTGTTCCATCACTGTATGTTCACTTTTCTGGTCTCTGTACCAAATCAGTATAGGGTAGCTCCTTTTCTTTTTTCCAGAGACTGAAAGAACAGTACACAACCCTTACCAGTGTAAAGTCAAAGCTGAATGGGTAGTCTTTATGTTTTTTTTTCTGATGGAATATCCAGATGGACAAACTGATCAAATACCTACTGACTGTAAACCATGGTCTTTTCTGCAATGGAAATTCTTGATTGGGCTTCTTTCCCTTATCCATGTGCTGATAATGAATATATAGCTTGAAACAAAAGAAATCAGACCTTTCACTACTAAATTTGGCTGAAATAAATTAAGTTATCTGAGGGAAAAAAAAAAAGAGACAAATAGAAATTACAATCCAATTGTTTTTGATTTTCTGAAATCATGCAGTTTTCTTGAACAGTTTTAGAAAGTGTAACCAGCATATTCTTTTTTTAATTATTATTATTATTATTTTTTTTTATTTTTTAACAGGGGTAGTGGATTTAAAGAATTGCAGTTCTCTAAATAATTGGAAAGTCAGGGCTGTTGCTGTCATGAACCATATTAAATTTGGCTGCCTTGGTTTGCTTTGAGAACTTCAGGGATACATGAACTCAAAGGCCTTTTTCTTAAACAGTTTCTCAAAATGTTATAAACTAATAAAAATCTGTTATGCTTTGTGTACAGGTGTATTTACTAATTAAAATCAAACAGAAAAACAGAACTCTGTAGAATCATTTGAAATACAATACAAGTAAAAATCTAAAAAAAGTCAGTGATTCATTGAATAGTATTTATCAAACATGCTGCCTACTATGCAATCCAGGAAATAAAATATATTCAGATAAAGATATTAGAAGAGGACACTATATTCAAAAATATTCAATCAAGATGTGATGAAAATTCTGGAATGAAACAAATATCTAATCTTCCTTCTGAACCATTTATGCGTTTTATCACCTTCTTAATTAATACAGTATCCACTTCTCTATTGTATAGAATCATAGAACCCTTAATGTTGTAATGAACCTACAAAGGTCATTTAATCCAACTCCCTTGCAATGAACTGGGAAATACGTAGGCAGGGATATGCAGCCTTATGTAAAGGATTAATTCCCTGATTAGCCCCAGGAAACATTTATGATAAGTAACAAATAGACACTTCTTATTCCTCCTCTAACACTGGAGGAGATCTGCTTTACAACATCTTTAGATTGGCATCCAGGTGTTCTCAACTCTATGGCTTTCATAGCTCATCACTGAAGTAATTAATGGGTGAGGAGTCTACAGTAATTGTTAATTCTTACAGTGTTGTAGCTGCAAATTTTTCTTTAATGCTAAACATATTTTACATAAAAGATCATTTTTTATGGATTCTCTTTGATGCAGTTTGTGTTTTCTCTTGTGAGATAGCTACATTTTTTTCCCCTTCTGAACTTCCCTGTTTAATAGGTCTATAATTATTGGATAATTATTCTGTAATTAATCTGCTTTACATTCACATTCTTTATATCTGGAAATATTCCATATATTTAAGGTGAGATTTCTGAACATTAATTTTTGAAAGTGATATTAAAGCAATTCATCTAGAGTAATGGTGCTCTCTGCATCATTTTTAATTATTATTTTTTTAAGCTGTAAGGCGTTTCTTTATGCTGAATCTTCTGGAGCTGTTAGGAAGCCTCTGCAAGCAGTCATTTAAGCATAATTATTTGCTTTTCCTTGCTTGAATTTTTAAGCCCTTGTGTTCATCTACTCTCTTCATGCCAGCATTAATACAGATTCATAGGATGATGTGCAGAACAGTACAGAGATAATGAGAGCAATCAGATCTCATGTCTCAGCACTTCTGCCACCAAATTCAGTGAAGCTTTCCTTAAAACACAACTAGGTGGATATATTTTTGTTCTGTTCTGATTATCTACCACTACTTGGACCTCTGCAATCTCTTTTTTTCTGAAATAGAGATGAGGCAAGTGCTGGGACAGATAAGAGATGTGATGGAAATACTTTTCTAGATGCTTTTGTGGTATCTGGTACTGAAAGCTCAGAGCATGACAGACCACAGGACATGAGGTCACGAAGAGAAGCGTTGTTCCTGTGAGATTGCTATGAAAGTCAGGATAATGTTCTTTCCAGCTCAGGATAATCTCTTCCTGGTGAAAGTATTTGATTGTACCCCCAGTAAACAATTTCCAGCTGAAGAAAGACATCGTTAGAATGGGCAACCAGCATTATGACTTCTGTGATTAGCCTGAAAAAAATGTTTGTTACCTGACAGTGTTTTAGGTTAGATGCTTTAGATTAGACTTTAAAGTAAACAAAATGACACATCATTAAAATTTATTCTTGTGGTATATAAGAGACATTAGTTTACACTATATGAGACATTTCAGGCAAAGGGGAAGGTTTTGTTCTGTTCCTTTTCTCCTTCCATTTCTTCACTAACAGGAAGAAAACTGTAGAATAGGAAGGAAATTTTGTCATCTCTCTCAAAGGAAAGGAATAAAGTCAGAAACGTGTGCTAGTTGCATTTCTCTGGTAATTTTTCCTTTTTGAAAATTCCTCTTATACCAGAAGAAAAACTTACAGAAACTTACAGAAAATCAAGTTAGGATATAACTTTTTATCCTGAGAAGTAAAAAAAAGTTATAAGCTTCACACAGTAAGCTTCATAGGATGTAAAGAATCATCTACAATGTATAGACTATTAAAAAAGGTGCAAAAGGAATTAATGGCTCAACTAATACATAGATGCATAGTTTCCAAGTAAGTTCTGTCAGAAACACTGAAGTCCTAGCAGTATGGAACCTAAAGGAGAAAAAGATAAAGACTACACCACACTGCAGTAACAAATAATATGCATCTTCTGGTAGGACATAAAAAAAGTTGTAACCACAAATGCAGTCGTATAAAGATCTGAGCCAAGTCCAGGAAAATAAACACAGTCCTTCCAATGGGCACTCACGATTAGTGTTACACCTTCTATTTGATCATTATTAGACCATTGCAATGGGTGTAAGAAAAGAGATAGTGTATACTTTCTGTAGAAGTGATGCAGAAGGAGGGTTCCTGAAAACAAATACTTGTTCTTGTAGAAAGTCATTCTACATCTCTCCCAAATATCCTATGTCTTAGTATCAAGGGATGTGTAGAATAACAGAATCACAGAATGATTAGAGTTGGAAGGGACATTTAAGACCATCTAGTTCCAACCCCTTACTATAGGCAGGGATACTTCCCACTAGACCAGGTTCCTCAAAGCTCTGTCCAGCCTGGCCTTGAGTAGTTCCAGGGATGGGGTACATACAACCTTGCTGGACAATCTGCTTCAGTGTCTCATCACCCTCACAGTAAAGAATTTCTTCTTCATATCTAGTCTAAATCTACCCTCTCCCATTTTAAGGCCATTTCCTCTCATATTGTTGCTACCTGCTCTTATAAAATTCACGTTCCATCTTTCCTGCAGGCCCACTCTAGATACTGGAATGCTGCTATAAGGTCTACTTGGAACCTTCTCTTCTCCAGCTTGAGAAGCCCCAGCTCTCTGAACATCTTTGTGGCCCTGCTGTGGACCTGCTCCAACAGCTCCATGTCCTTCTTGTGGTGGGGGCCCCTGAACTGGATGTAGTACTGCAGGTGGGGTCTCATGAAAGCAGAGTAGAGGGACAGAATCACCTCCCTGTTTCTACCGATCATGCTTCTCTTGATGCAATCCAGTTTATGGTTGGCCTTCTGGGCTGCAGGTGCATAGTGACCAACCCTCCCAAATCCTTCTCCTCAGTGCTGCCCTCAAACCATTCTCCACCTAGTCTATATCTGTGCTTGGGACTGCCCTGACCCAGATATAGGATCTTGAACTTTGCCTTGTTGAACTTCATGAGGTTGGCATGAGCCCACCCCTCAAGCCTGTCCAGGTCTCTCTGGATCACAGTCCTTTCCTCTGGTGTATCAAACACACCACTCAGCTTGGTGTCATTTGCAGACTTGCTGAGGGTGCACTCAATCTCACTCACTGTGCAGGTCACCTACCAAGATGCTAAATCACACTAATGCCAGCACCAACTTCTGACTAATGCCACTTGTCACCAGTCTCTACTTGGACACTGAGCCCTTGACTGCAACTCTCCAAGTGTGACTATCTACCCAATTCCTTATACAGCGATATCCTTTTTCCATAAGAGGAACACAATGTAGTCAAGCAGTCCTCACAAAGACAGGTGAAAATCCAACATTACACTCAAGATCTGTATTTGTCTTCACAGCTTCATGTCTCACTCCAATTACAGGAGGGAGAGAAGGTTCTTATTGATATATGTATACCCGATGGTGAAATTAAGACACAGCGGGTGAAATGTTTGCCCAACCAGTTTACTTCAAATTGCTTAGGGATATGGGGAAGGAAAGACAGGTGATAGAAAAAGGGATAGGAAATAAAGCAAGGAGTCTTTGTAGAAAGCAAGAGAGATAGTTAACACCATGGGTTCAGTGTTTTTTGTAGTGTGTTTGTTGATCCCAAGAACTCATTTGGTCACTGTGGGGGATAGGAGAAAAACAGGAAGCTTCATACCATAGCAGCAAGCAGGCCCCAGGAGGTTCTTTTCTAAGAGGATTTTTCCTCTTAGGGAATTCCTCTGCCAAAGGTTTCTTTTCTTTGGGAGTTCCTCTCCAAAGTCCTTAGTTTAGTGGGGAACTTTTATCCCCCACTTTTCAGTTTCTTTTTTTTTCTTCTTCTTTTCTCTCTGTTAGTGTGACACACCTGGCCCAACAGATAAGCCAGCAGGGAGTGGTGCCTTCATTGCCATGCACAAGCACTATCGCCTTTTGCATTGTTCAGCTCCCTCAAGTCACATCCCCAAATAAACTGCTTGTCCCTCTTCTGCTTATCTTTGCAATCATAAGCAGAAAGCAAGGTGACACCCATCATTCACCCCCCTAGACAACTTGCAGTTGTCAGTTAGTCTTATCACCAAAAAGAATTCACAAAGCAAGCTTTGAACCAGGAAAAAAAAAAAAAAAAAAAAAAAGAGCGATTTAGGAAAAGGTCTTTCTCGCTTCCTTTACAGTTTGCTGAAAAAAAAAAGAAAACAAAAAAACTCTGAGTTTAAAATTGTAAAGTTCTTGCATCTTCAACATGGGAACAGGTATTACATCTTACTTTACAAGTGGTTCATTTGGTCTGAAGTAAAAGAGAAACTGATGTGTAAGAACAACATATCTGGCTCTTATGAATATGTCTTGATCCAAATGTAAATTCCATGGAAGCTGTAAATTGCAGTAAGTGGAGTTACAGCTGAGGAAGAAATTAGATATTAAATCATTATTGCTACGTTTTAGGATAATGACGAAATTATTCTATGGCAATAGTGGTACACTTTCTCACTATTTAATAACATTTTAAATATTTGCACATATATTCTAATTGTTTACAGTTAATATATAGAAGTAGCATTTCTCTGTTTGTCATGAATGTTGATTTAACATAGTGCATTTGCTTTGACTCTCCGTTTTCAATAAACTTCAGTGCTGAGATTGAAGGATTTACCGTATCTACTTGAAATAACATTACATAGAAGGAAAAACCCAGGATATTTATTTTTCAGTAAAACTTCTGGTAAAATTAGAATTCTTATAAACTTACCCCTAGTTTTTTGAAAATAAGAGAAGCCAATTTATAAATGTGAAGTCGAAGTACAGACTGGTGCAGGGGGGAGTGACAGCAAGAAAATAGTGGGCATTGTATTATACATTATCAAAGACTCCTATAAATTGAATCCTTGTGTATAAAATTTAACTTATCATATACAGGGGTATTAAAAAGAATCACTGGTTTATTCTAGGCTATTTGGTATACACAAGTCAGAGGAATACAATTTTTGATCTTTTATTCTCTTTGTTGACTGCATATTTTCTTTTCTTTTCTTAATAGTTATCTGTGACCCAGTGTTTTCAAATGAGATTTACTATTTATTCTTTATTATGCTGCCATTGGGGAACAAAAAAAGTTAATAACTTTAATTATCAGTGTGAAAATAATAATAAAAAATTACTGACATTTGGAAAATCATCTTGCAAGAGACTTATAAAAAAAAGTTCTGTAGCTATAGAAGAAAGATCCTGCTAAACAAGTTAGCTGTAGTTGATTACAAAATATGGTGAAGCAGCTGTGTTTTTAAACAAACACAAACAAAAATACAGTACTCTACCACTTCTATGAATGAGAAAATACAGCACACTGCATGTGTTTTGGATTTTACTTTGAATCAAGGTATGAGAAGAAATATACAACTGTAAAACACATACATATATGTATATTTTTAGTGTGGAATGATATTGAAAAATTGTCCAGTAAATATAATGCTTCCCACATACAAAAATCTGTTGTTTTATATGTGATGACACAAGATGAGGAACTGACTATAGCCCTTCCAGAACTGTAATCCTGATTTGATTGATGGCACTGAGTTTGGCCTTGGATAGTTCTCAGTTTTCCTGCCTGTAAGGTTTGGAAAACAACAATCTACTCTGAGGCCTAATTAGCTTTTTGTACAGCACTGTGGAAAAGTGTAGTGCTGAAATGCTATGACTGTCTAAGAACTACTTTAAAAAGGAGCTTAGTGAAATCAAAAGTGCTTTTGTACCATGTATTTATATGTTCTTGCCCCTCTACAAGACCAGAAAGGGATTAACATCTATTCCTAGGTTAATTGGCCTCCATGGCATCTTTCTTCCTGAGTCTTGAAGGGATATATTGCCTGCAAATCCAAATCCCCAGATGCATTTTAGCAACTAATACACTAAGTTAATAAGCTGATTTTTTATTTATTTATTTAGTTAGTTAGTTATTCAAGAAGCCTGATGGGTTTTAGCCATCATCAACTGCCGATTTTGCTTGCTTTCTCTGTAGATGTCATTTTAATAACTAGCATCAGAACTACATATACCACCCACAGGCTAATGCTGGAATTCTTCAGTTGCAGACTTGCAAGAATTTCAGATATCTTCTCAGCTTACGTACTTTGTAGAAGAATGAAAAAATTAAAAAATTTGAATGCCATTCTTCACAGTTGTAGGAGGGTGGCAATACTTCCTTAGGTTTGTGTGCTAGACAGAGAAGTTGCCATCCCCTACTCCTAGTTTAGTTCAGTTTACAGTAACACTCAAAATGACCCAATATGCATTGCTTGTGTTGTTTGGCCTTTAACAAACTTATACATGCTTTCAGTAACAGCAAGAAAATTTCAATAAAGGAAAAATGGTTTCAAGGGAAGTTAGACTTCTAACTACTTTCAAATATTTAAGTCCCAGTCTGATTTTCTAGCTACTCAGACAAAATTATCTATACAGTGTGCCAGATTTAATATATATATTTTTAAACATCAGATGGACTGTATTTATTAAAGCACGAAATCACATTGTTTCTACACCTATGAAGCTGCTATTCAAAAACAGCTCTGACGAAGAATACATGAGGCATAAATTGGCAATGAACAAAGGCCAAAATCTTGGAGAAAGGAGCACCAAACCCACAGATTGCCGAAACAACATGCAGTACTTACTCCCACAATATTGCAATGAAATACATTATATATTTTTTAAGCTACACAATTCTTTTTAAATAAACTTTTAGGAACAGAAACAGTGGTAACCTTGATAAGACTAAAAGTTCTGGACTGACAGAAGATAGTGTACAACTAACTATTCACAGTTAAGCAAACTTTGTTTACTTTGTTCCCTGAATTTAACAAATGATCCTTGTAGAAATGGAGATAAGTGGTTTTACCAATTTGTTTTGTGTTAATACTGTATCCAAATAATAAAGAGTCTTTCAAGTATTTTTAACCTCTATAGTTATTTCAACTTTTACTTCACAGTTAGCTCTTGATTTATGTTAACCTCACCACTGGGAACATTGTTATATATCATTCAGCACAGAGAGAACAAAAATTTCTGAAAATGTACATACAGATATATATTCTTTAAATAAAGGAAAAGATAACCCACACATGAGAAATTGTGAATACCCTTTAGCTACTTGTGCAGAAAGTAAGAACTCAGTGCACACTATTGACAGTAATGTCAGTGTTGCATTGTTCAGAAGAACTGGGAGAGATGTGTTTAAAATTGTAATTTGTCTTTTATTATAGGTAAACATATTCCATTTTCTTCCTTTCCAATGCCCCCCCAAGAGGTTTCAGGACAGATCGGTAGTGTGGAAAATAGAGGGAGTACATGAGTTAGGCAAAAAGATCCAGTGGTCATGGGAGGCAGAATCAGAGAGAAGCTTTGCAATGAAAAGGACAGAATTGTACATTTGTATATGAATGTAAGTGATAAAGAAACACAAGTGTACACACCACACATACATAAAAGCATTGGATAGTTTTCTTATACAGGGTATAATAACAAGGTAAGTTTTCTTTCATATGTAGAGTTAACTACAGGAAAACATTGGCTTTTTTTTTTTTATGTTTTTAGAGGACAGAAAGAAAAGGTAAGCAATAAACTCATATTGTTTTTCTAAACTTATTTGTATGCTGTAGTTTTTCAATAAAAATACTTTTTTTTTTTTTTTTTACACTTCTAACTGTATAGTATAAACACAGACTTTTGAGCATAAATAGCTCTTTACATTTCCGTCTATTTATCTGTATATACCTGCTCACCTTTCATTAAGATTTTCATGCATTAAGATACTAGTTGATTAATGCACTGTATAAGATGATGTTATAAGTCTTACACTGTACAATCCATCCAATGTAAGAAGATATTATTCTACCATCTATGCACGTGCATTTAGATATCTTTTACTTTCATTTTCTGAGAGGGAAGGAAAGGGAAGGCTGACAATATAACATCAGTAACACCACCCACTTGAAAGTCTGAGAGCAACGTGATGAACTCATTCATGAGCCATTAGATACAGAGAATCCCTCAAGTGATATTTCCTGTCCTGCTGATTATAAATTATTTTATCATGTTGCTTACTATGTGACTTATCACAACATCACAACATGATGCGCAGGAAATAGCTCACTGCAGTATAATATTTTGAACATGGAGCACCATAGGAAGAAACCAATGCATCTCATCCTAATGAAATACAAATTTTGTCTATCCATTTTATTAATTAGCAAAGTTCCCCAGATATAATTATGAATCTACCTTTAATATGCTTGCTTCATCCTGTTCATCACAGGCATACCGGGATAAATATGCTATATGTATCTAAATAGAACTTATGATCTCTGGTGTTGCACTGAAGAATCTTTAAATCTGTGGTTGGGATATATTAATTGCCTGAAGAATTTTACAAAAATTTACTTAAATCATTCCTTCTCTCCCATTCTTAAGTTAGCTTTGGAAATTATGTTATGAATATTATGTTATGAATTTTATCATGTATCTTTCAAATATATTCACCATCTACATTGACAAGTCAGCCACTGAACAGCCATACTGATCACTGAAAGGGACTGTAGTAGAATAAAATTCAAAATACTCTCTGTTATCTACTCTTAGCAGCCTTGGTAGGCAGCGGCTCATATATCTTGTGCCTCCTTATCATCATATCTACGTGCAGGGACAGGACTGGCAGATAATACCAGCCCCATGTCTGTCTTGCTTCTTTCCCAAATGGAAGGCAGGCAGTTCCATATATACATGCAGAAGAACAACTTTATGGTAAAGGTAACAGAGCACTGCCACCTCTTCTATGGAGATATTCATGACCCATTTGGATGCCAACTTGTGTGACCTATTATAGCGTACATGCTTTAGCAGGAGAGTTGGACTTGATTATCTGTTGAGGGCCCTTACTACCCCCGTGATTCTGTAATTATTATACTTTTCATGAGGTAAAAGAGTGGTCAACAGTAGTACAGCTTTTACATGAGCTACTAGAAATTATTTCACTTCTTGCCCTCCCTTAAGTAGATAGCAGGTTCCTTATCCATTGATTTCTAAATTAACATTTGATGAAATTAATGGTGAATTAATTAATTTCAAATTCTTTGTTTTGTGTCTTTTTTTTCTTTTTTTTTTTTTTTCCGAGATCTGAACTTTATGTTAAAAACACAGAGCATAAATATGGCTTAAATTGGAGGCAGAGCAAAGTGATGTCAGTGAGATTTTAGAAACCAAGACAGAAATTGTTGTTGGATGATAAAATAAGAAGTAAATTCCTGAACTGAGAAGTGAACTGAGAGTGGTCACTCTAAACAAACACACCATATAGTGCTTCCTCATATAATTTTAAAATTCTGGTTTATTAGTAAAATATTTTTGTTTTACCATTATATCTCCATATCTCCAGTACCATGGAATGATTCTTTTTAATTTAACTGCCCAGTGCTTACAAAGTTTTTTTCCAATATATGAACAATTTATATAGTAGTCAAAAAAAAAAAAAAAAGGCAAAAAAAAAAGCTCTTGATGGGACTTTGTAAATTCTGCAATGCCCTAGTCATGTTCTGTAAGGATTGTTAACAACTTTCTGTGAAAACCTGCAATTTGAATTGTAGCTTGGTACCCAGTCTCAAATTCAAGTGGTATTAAAGAGCTTAATTTATGGCTATATGGCAGAAGCAGAAGCCTTAGATCTAGAGTCCGCCTACTGACTGCCAATTACTACTTCTAGCCTTTCAGAAAAAAGCGTGGAAGAATGAGCAAGGAGGAAAGAGCATGGCTGGAGGAAGGAATGCCTGTCGCAGAAGGGAAGACAACATTCGTGAGCATGCTACAGAAACTGCATCTGAGCTAGAAGCCCAAAGCTCAGAGGTGTCAAGAAAATCACACATTTTATAAAGGAAACAGATCTATAACTGGGGGGAGAAATGTGTTACTCATCTCAGCTTCCCTCACAAAAATGCTCTGGAGCCTGCTCTAAGAATCTGTGACCACTGAGTGGTGTGGTTGACACGGTTGAAGGAAGAGATGCCATCCAGAGGGACCTCGAGAGGCTAGAAAAGTGGGCCCGGGTGAACCTGATGAGGTTCAACACGGCAAAGTGTAGAGTTTTGCACTTGGGCCGGAGGAATCCCAGGCATCCATAT